>JARGCV010000115.1:4440000-4850000 GCA_034064705.1 Bothrops alternatus
CTATTCTATTCTATTCTATTCTATTCTATTCTATTCTATTCTATTCTATTCTATTCTATTCTATTCTTCCTGTAATCACATCAGCATCAGAAGAAAAGAAGATTTGATTATCTATTGATGCAAAGGAGGATCTGAACATATTAGCTTGGGTTGGAAGCTGCTTATGGGGCAAGCCAGATCCATGTGAAGCCCCTTGGATGAGCCCAAATTTTTAAAAACATGGAGGTAAGACTGTTGATCACACACATCACATCTTTCTTGCCTACCATCATTATTTATTTTGGAGACCCAGTAATGACTCATGCAGATTCTCTGGAAGCAAATCACTGTTTGTGTTAAACTTGAACAATGTATTTTGTATTTCTGATGAATTCTTGACCCTTAGATGAATCATAGATGACACACATACGGTCACTAACTAATGCAAACCTTTTCTAGCTAAGTTGGTCCAGAAGACATCAGGTCTCTGGAATATGTTAGCTGAGATTTGTTTATCGCCTACATTAGTCATCTTTGAAAATGCAGTTTCAACATGGCTTTCCCCATTTTCAACACTTCTGATTTTAGAAGACACTATGTTGCTGGTTTCTATCAGGTTTATCATTATTGTGACTGGATCCTAGAGATGTACAGTTGTGGTGATATAGAAATGCAGAGAATAAACAAATTGGGGAGGGGGGTCTTTGTTAAATGCATTCAAAGTGAGAGTAGAAGGGCTGGTTAGTGGCATTTGGATTCTTGAAGCAGCCAAAAAAAAAAAAGCATCATGATGTATGTGTGTGTGTGTGTGTGTGTGTGTGTGTGTGTGTGTGTTTTCTACCTTTACAATGTTGGCTTAACCTTAGAACAGTGTTTGTCATATATGGACTTCAACTCCCAGCATTCCTCAGCCAGCAGTGTTTCTCACCTTTAACAGCTTGAAAATGGATGGACTTTGTTCTGTTCTGTGCTTTGGTAAGGCATTGAGATGAGGCAGCAGTCATAACAGTTGTTACTTTATTAAGCTTCAACAAAACCTCAACAGAACCACCAACAAGATGGCGTGGATCTCTTTTATACCCTTTGCAGGGACAGTATCAGCAAATAAATGTAACATATTTTTCCCGCAATAGGCTGGCGACAGCCTGTCTGGCCCGGGCAGCCACGTGGTCTGTCTGGGTCTCTATGCAGCTTCCTGCATCTGCTCTGTTAATCACAGGCGCAGAACATAACACTCCTCCCCTCTTGGTTAAAAAAAAAACATACCAAACTATTGTTAACTACTTCAAGTTACTCTTTTTTGAGCATGTTCTGATTTCTAGAGAACTACTAGGCTCGCTCGCTTAGAGACAGGAATCTTACATAATTCTGTAAGAACTTTGGAGGGCCACTGGCCCGCTCTGACCATCTCGGAGCTGCTGCAAGTGTCTGGCCTGCAAGCTCGCCTGCCAGACTCAGCAGACCAGGACTTTGAGGCTCAGTAGATACAGGCGAACTCGCATCTTGCTGACTGGCCTCGTCCGGTAGACCCAACCCTTTGTCCATCTGACTTCAGCTGGCTCTTTCCAGTAAGCCCAGACCAGAGTTCCTTGGTGGGGTGGAATTACCCCGGTCCGCAAAAGACCACTGTTGTGAGCACTGTCCCGTAGGCACAAGGTCTGCAGTAGGTATGGCATAAAATGCTGGTTGCGTGCAATGTCCCATGGACCTAGTGCCAGAGTCAGGAGCTGCCTCGTTGGAAAAACCCCTATTTGCAGAGTGCAAACCCCCACTTTCACAGAGAGACTGAGATCCACGATCGTGATTGTGGTCCTCCTCCCCCCCCCCCGAGAGCAGAGTAAGGATCAGAAGGGTGACTAGGTAGCCTCCATCGCTGCTGGTCAATGTGCCGACGCAGCATGCGACTACCTTCCAAGGCCACTTCGTATGACAGTGGCCCCATGACCTTGCAGACCACTGCTGTCACCCAGAGATGTCCAGGTCCATAATTCCTTGTCCAATCTGGATCGCCCACCTGTAGTCTCCTAGGTGCCCATGGCTGTGACACCTGTGAAGCCACCCAGTCTGGGTGCAACCTGTCCAGTTTGTAATGAGACAGTGACCCCAGCAGAGTTCAGCTGGGCTCTTGCCTGTAGCTGTGCAAGGTGTGGTGCGGTGGCAAAGGAGAAAATCAGCCAACCTTTGGTGCCAGCTCCTGTGAGTGAGCCTCTTCAAGGCGTCTTTGGTTGTGCGCACCATGAGCTCAGCTTGGCCGTTGGAAGCCAGATGAAAGGGTGCCGAAATAGCATGATGAATCATGTTGGCTTTCAGGAAAGCCTGGAACTCCGAAGAGGTGAATTGAGGCCCATTGTCAGAGACAAGGACATCTGGCAGCCCATGAGAGGTGAAGATCCCTCTCAGCACCTGGATGGTCCTGGCAGTAGTTGTAGTGGACACTGAAATGCCCTCTAGCCATTTAGAGTGATGAGAAAGAATTGCCCCTGAAAGGGGCCAGCGTAGTCGATATGAACCCTCGACCACAGAGCATGTGTGTCCTCCCACCTGTGTACTGGAGCCTGTGGCATTTCAGGCCTCGACTGTTGGCAAACGTGACACCCCTGGACCTGGGTCTCAAACTCCTTATCCAGCCCAGGCCACTAGAGATAGCTGCATGCAAGAGCCTTCATCCGGACTATGCCCGGATGTCCATCATGCAGAGATTGCAAGACTCTAGTCCTCAATGAGGTAGGGATCACTACCCAGCTACCCCACAGGACACAACTTTTAAAGGTGGATAGCTCATGCTTTCTTTTCCAGAAACTCTGGAAATTAGTGCCAGGACACGTGTCAGGCCCGTGGTGGCGAATCTATGGCATACATGCCATAAGTGGCACGGAGAGCCCTCTCTGTGGGCACACGCGCCATCGCCCCAGTCCTAGGCCTTCAGCTGGGTTTTATAAAACCTTTTCACTTTAGGCCTCTGCTGCCATGTACAAAAAAAAAGGCTCAATCAATCAATCAATTTCAACTTCTCGTGGGGAAAAAAAGATTTTGCAAAGTTGGAATTGATTGATTGAACTTTTTAGTCCCACCCAGGCTGGCGTTACCACCATAGCCATGCCCACCCAATTGGCCACACTCATCCAGTGGGCCACACCCACCCAGCACCTGACAATACATAAGTGGGTTTTGGGTTGCAGTTTGGGCACTCGGTTTCTAAAAGGTTCGCCATCACTGTCTCAGGCCATCCTCACAGCACCCAGTTCAACATGCATGTAAGCGTGTGATCAGTGGCTATTTCTGCAGCCACATCCCCTGCATTGAGGGGAGACTCAGGCAAATCCTGGATAGCCAGGATGTGGTTAGCTGGAACAGGATCTGATTTTACAAGCTGTAGAGGCAACCTACTAAGGCCATCTGCATGGCCCATTTCTTTGCCAGGGAGTAATCATATGCAGAAAGGAAAATTGACTACCGCAGCATTCTAGGAGAAATTATGTGTGGGATTTGCTTGTTTGTTGTGAACAACCCCAGCAGTGTCTTATGGTCTGTAAAGACTGTGAAGTGGCGACCATACAAAAAGTCATGGAACTTTTTTATGCCAGCCACTATGGCCAAGGCTTCTCTGTCTATCTGTGTGTAATTATGCTCTGCAGAAGACAGAGTCCTTGAATAGTATGCTACAGGACGTTGGTCCCACTGCTCGAATGCATGACACCATGTGATCACTGAAAGCTTTGGTTCAAAATGCTCTCTTAACATTTTCTTAAGTTCAGTATAAGCAATGGATTCCAACTGTGCTGGGGCAACCAGATTCTCAGCAATATCAAATGTCTCTTGCCCCCAGACACACAGTAACATTGTGGCTTTGAGTCCGTCCTCCCAAACCTGGTTTACCCAAAAGTAGTTTTCTACCCAGGCAACATATGAACTCCAACGTTCAGGGTGCGCTGTATCGAATTCGGACAGACGCCCAATCTTAGCCATCGCTCCTCCTTGGTGGCCTTGTTAACGCCTCGTGCTGCTCCAGCTTGTGAAGGGGTTCCAGAATGAATCTTGCTGAACTCTCCTCCAGCATTTTCATACTGGCAGGCAGAGTCGCACAAGTCAGAACGCCGAACTTCCCAGCCTTCGGCCTTCCGTGGTGAGTCAGCCTACTTTTCTCTGCAGCATGATCCCACCTTTACTGCCAATGTTCTGTTCTGTGTGTTGGTAAGGCATTGAGACAAGGCAGGAGTCATAACAGTTGTTACTTTATTAAGCTTCAACAAAACCTCATCAGAACCACCAACAAGATGGCGTGGGTCTCTCTTTTTTTTTTTTGCAAAAATTTTATTGGTTTTTTTAATGTTAACAACAAAATTCTCAAAGCACACCATGGTATTAGGGTAAACAATCATCCAAAAGCAAAACATTTATACATACTTCAATCAATACCTCTAGTATTCCCTCTCTTTCCCCTTAACTAACATAGTTTATTTAAAATAGTTCAATCTGATTTAAATTTAGTCAACCTATACCTGTTTCTAACACTTTAACAAATTTATACAACCATAATCAAATTAACTTTAAATACAAATTCTATCAGTTCGGGTATTCCTTCCAAATATATTCTGGTACCTTAGTTTTTATTGTAAATTTTATTTAACTCTTCTTCCAGTAATATCCCTTAATTAAACCAAAACATTAATCTATCCTATATATATCTAATCTATCAACTAATCAATATCTTATAGCTAACAGATAAAATCAGATCTTAAATTTTTCAATCCATTAAACATAATTCAGCTCATATCCAATTAAATTGTCATAACCAATAACATCAATCTTATCAAGCAAAAATCATCTTATTAAATTAGTTCAAGATTACATAATAATTTTCTTACAAATAACCCTATTGTCCTAAACAAAAAAAAGAAAAAAGAACAAATACATTCTTAAAGGATTTAATATGTATTTCATTAGTCACTTCTTTTTTCTCTTATATCTCTTTTTTAAACTAAAGTATTAATCTGTCCTAAAGCTATATACCCGTATTTTTCGTTCCATAAGACGCACCTGCTGATAAGACGCACCTAGATTTTAGAGGTGCGTCTTATCAGCAGAGCCTCTCCAGCCGCGCGCCAGGCCAGCAGGTTGCGCAGGGTGAGCCGCCGCCCCAGCTGCCGCGGGCGAGGCTGGCTCGCCAAGCTCGGAGGGAAGGAGGCTCCCTCGCTTGCTCCGCACAGCCCCGCCGCCCTCTCGGCCCAGCGCGATGGGAAGCGGCGGGGCGAAGTAGCGGGCGTCGCTGCCGCGGGGGAAGGAGCCGGTGGAGGCAATGGGGCTGGCGTGGGGGGAGCGGAATCCAGAGCTTTGCGTCGCTCCCCTCCCCTCCCTTCCCCGCCCCGCCTGGAGCCCAGCGCTGCACCTTGGCAAGTCACATCACATGCGGCGGCGGCGCCTTTAGCCCTTAAACCGGAGCGGCGTCGGTACCAGCAGCGGGCAGGGGCGGTCTCTCTCTGCCGGAGTCCCCCCTCCCTCCCCGCCTCTCTCTCTCCCCCTCCTGCGGCCGCAGAGGCGGGCAGTGCAGCCCGGCTTTCTTCCCTTCCCTTCTCTTCCCTTCCCTTCTCTCTCTCTCCTCTCTCTCTTTCACCCTTCCTCCTCTTCCTTCTTCCCCTTCACCGCAATTTGGAGCGCAGGCCAATTGCTCCCCCCGCCGCCGCCCCCGGAGCCCTTTCCTGCCCCTGCCGAAGGAGGCGGCCAGCCGGAGCCGGGAAGGGACGGAGCTCGCTCTCTCTCTCTAGTTTCTCTCTCTCTCTCTTTCCCCCCCACCCCCGTCTTCTTTCTCCGCCCCCCCACCTCGCTCCCGGACGCCCTTCCTCCCTCGCAACTTAGGATCGCCGCGGGGGAGGCGCGCCAATTCCGGCTCCCTCGCAGGCTCCTCTATTGTGCCGCGATGCGGCGGGCGAAGGGCTTCCCCGGATCGACCCCCGCCGCCTGCCGCCGCCTCCTCTTCTCCGCCTCTCGCTGCTGCTGCTGCTGGCCTCGTGGCCGGCCCGTTCCAACCGAAGCTGCACTTTTTTTGTGCTTGGGGATGAGAGTTCAAGTTCTTACTTAGCACGGTTAAAGGAACAGAGGCGAGCGAAGCGGCGGGTGAGTGAGTGAGCGAGCTGGAGGGGCGGGTTTTCTTCCCGGTCTCTTGCTGCCAAGCTCGGAGGGAAGGAGGCTCCCTCGCTTGCTCCGCACAGCCCCGCCGCCCTCTCGGCCCAGCGCGATGGGAAGCGGCGGGGCGAAGTAGCGGGCGTCGCTGCCACGGGGGAAGGAGCCGGTGGAGGTGATGGGGCTGGCGTGGCGGGGGGGAGCAGAATCCAGAGCTTTGCGCCGCTCCCCTCCCCTCCCTTCCCCGCCCCGCCGCCGCCGCCGCTCACTCACTCACCCCGCCGCAGGGGGACGAGGGGAGGCGCACCGGGAACCTCTCCTTGGCGCAGGGAGCTTCCTTCTGGCTGGGGCAGCAAGAGACCGGGAAGAAAACCCGCCCCTCCAGCTCGCTCACTCACTCACCCGCCGCTTCGCTCGCGCTCCCTTTTCCGGCGACCAACCTCCCTTTCTTTTTTTTTCTTTTTTTTTTCCAATTGCTCCAGCGCCTTCCCCCCCTCCCTGCCTGCATCTTCACTCCTTAAGACGCGGCTGATTTTTCATCCTACTTTGGGAGGGAAAAAACTGCGTCTTATGGAGCGAAAAATACGGTAAACCATCAATCAACTTTAAACTAACAAGATAACATCAAACTTTAAGATATTTCAATTCATTAATCATCAAACAAGTAAATCATCAGTAATTTCCATGTAGCTAGATTTTATATCTTCCATTAATCCCATTTTTCTTACATCTTATAATCTTGGTCCTTAAGTCAGTCCATAGTTCTAGATTGCCTTTAGTCCATTACTCAAAACTTTAACTTTCATTTTTTTTAAATCTTATTCTGGGGTTTTTCAAATGCCAAGTAGGTTTCCATAACAAAGCTTCCTTTCCAGCAGATAAGTCTCTCTTTATTGCTTGTAATATCTTTGGAATCAGTGTGAACCATCTTGACCTTTGAATTGGCCTTCTGATATTTTTTTTGCATAAAGTCTTGTTGCTTTAGAGTTCCAAATCCCAATCTTTGCTTTTCCTGATTCTCAACACCATAACTGAGTTGCATATAAGACAAAGTCAATTTCTCTTTGATTTCAGTTAGGTCCTCTTTTTGTAGAGTCTGTTTAATAGAAGAATCAGGTGCAGTCTGAAAGTCAGTTTTAAAGTTTGAGGAAGAGATTCTGGCTCTTAATTCTGTAGTAAGCTCTTTCATTGTGGTACATATTTCCTCTTTAGTCTCATAGATTTTCTCCAGAATAAGTTTGCAATTTAAAAGTGAATACAGCTCCATTTTAGAAAAAAAATTCAAACATCCAGTTAACTTTCATATAAAAAAATCATCTCCTCTCCAATTGCAATATTACTTTTTAACCAGTATATGTCCTCAGAGAGCTAAAAGAAAGTAAATAAATCCATTTTCCCCCAAAGCCATTTCACTTTTCATTCTTCTTTCTTTACTCAAAAAAAACCCCATAGGCTAATAATAAAGTTTGTTAAAAAACGTTTTTCCGATACCCCAGAGTACTTATATAAAAAAAACAACATATTTCTAAAACTTTACTTTGTTCCTTTGTTCGCCTTTCTTCCCCAATGAGTGAAAGCTGCCTTTCCGAGCTAGGGAAATCTTTCCAACACAGCTCTTACAGGCAACAAACAAAACAAAACAAAAAAACAAAGAGAGGGGGGAAAAAGGAAAGGTCTCACCCGGATTCACCATGGTGGTCTGCAGCTTAGATGTTCTTTGGACTTGCGGTTTCTTGCGGCAAAGCGATCGGCCATTTTATTGGCCGATCTTCTTCTCCATCGGCCCTCGGAGTTCCGCCCGGACAGCTGGAGGAGCCGCCGCTCCTCTGCTGCCGGAACGCTGCCTCCTCGTAGGAAAGTCGCACCCTCCAGGGCGACTTTGGACCCGCATAAGGGTCCGCCGACGGAGGTAAAACTAGCCGGCGGGGAGAGCAATCTACCCGCTCGACTAGCGACGCTGCGACTGGAACCGGAATTCGCGTGGATCTCTTTTATACCCTTTTGTAGGGACAGCATCAGCCAATAAATGCAAAGTATTTTTCCCACTTTGCGCATGCACAATAGGCTGGCGACAGCCTGTCTGGCCCAGGCAGCCATGTGTTCTGCCCGGGTCTCTCTGCAGCTTCCTGCACCTGCTCTGTTAATCACAGGCCCAGGACATAACAGACTTCAACTGCCAGAATTCCCTAGTCAGCATGGCTGGCTGGGGAATTTTGGGAGTTGAAGTCTACACTCTTCAAGCTGCCAGAATTTAGAACTACTGGCTTCAAGAGACATCTGGTTGAAATCCATGGGAGAGAGAATGCTAGACTAGATCGCTTTGAATCTAATTAATCAATATTTTATTTATATTTCTCTGCAATATCTCATCCACCATCTTCTAAATGCTAATGATTCAGGAGTTTAAAACAACAACAAGCTGTCAACCCTGTTCCTCCATCTACCCACCCATACCTTTAGCCGACTTTTCTGTGGGTGTTCCCTGATTAGTTTCCTTCCCTAAATGGTTTTCAGGCTAGTCAACACCAAAATTGCAAAAGACAGTTTCTCAATGAATTGTGAATAATCCCTGAGTAAAATGTTGGGGTAGGGGGGAGGACAGTAGCAGAGGAAGGCTGCTACTGTTGCTATTTTTCCACTGTACATCATGGTTATATACACATTCCATGCTTAACTAGATGGGGTAAAGAATAACAGAATAATAATTGGAAAGGACCTTGGAGGTCTTCTAGTCCAACCCTCTATACCAGGGGTAGGCAACCTTGGCTCTTTTATGACTCGTGGACTTCAACTCCCAGAATTCCTGAGCCAGCCATGCTGAGGGGAAAGGGAGAGGTTTCCATGCTGAGCCATGAGTCATAAAAGAGCCAAGGTTGCCTACCCCTGCTCTATACCATTTCAGACAAATGGTTGTCCAATCATTTCTCAAAAACTTCCAGTGCTGGAGCATTCACAACTTCTGGAGGCAGGTTGTTCCACTGATTCATTGTTCTAACTGTCAGGAAGTTTCTCCTTAGTTCTAGGTTGCTTCTCTCCTTGATTAGTTTCCATCCATTCCTTCTTGTCCTGCCTTCTGGTGCTTTGGAGAATAGCTTGACTCCCTCTTCTTTGTGGCAATTCCTTAGATATTGGAACTCTGCTATCATGTCCCCCCTCGTCCTTCTCTTCATTAAACTAGACATACCTGGCAGCCACATTTTCACAAGCTAGCAAGCTTGATTTGTACAATTAGTTTCACTTAGCATTTTGCTCAGACACAAGTCATTTATTTAGTATACGGTCCTTCTATCAACACTGTGCGTGATTAAAGTTTTAGAGTGCCGCCATGCTTTACCATCCCCGTTTCCATTTTTGGGGGAACAATTAATTTTTGGACCAAAGGTTTTATAGAAAGAAATATTTAATTCTTCTCCTAACAAATATTGTATAGTGGAGTGCTGTTCTTAAATACACAGTTAGGATAGCACATGAGCCTCTAATCCTATCTCTGATTCGAACAAAGATATCCATGCTGCATGATATTCATTCTCTTATCTGTAAACCTCACTGAAGTTAGTTTTGTTTTGTAAAATGTGATGAAACCAAGTTTTTAGGAAGAACATTTTTTTAATCCCACTGACGCTTCTGAATTTAAAAAAAGGTGTGAAAACAGACCCTCAAAACAGGATATCATTAGAGATACAATCATGAAATACACTACCATTATCACCTTGCCTTCAGCTGGTTTTAATCTATTTTTTTTCTCTGTAAGGAAGACAATGTGTGGGTATTTTCTTAGCAGAAAGAAAATAGAACCTATTCAGGAAACAGTTGAGTTACAGCTAACTTATTTCAAAATACTCCAGCTTCCCATTTCAAGTGGCTAAACTTTGGTTCCTGAAAGTAATCTAAATATTGTTCTCATTTACATAAGGCACACACAGAATATGCCCATGAATCACAGTTTCTGTGAATGTTGATTAGAAAATTATATCGGTTTTATTCTACTTTTAGTTGTCATGGATTCTACCCCTCCAAAAATTAAAGATATTAGAAATTTGAGGAACGTATGTAGCTCAGAAAGCAGAGACACCACCCTGCCAACAAAAGTACGTATAGTCAAGGCCATGGTTTTCCCTGTTGCAATGTATGGAGGTGAAAGCTGGACCATAAGAAAGGGTGAGCGCAAAAGAATTGAGGCCTTTGAACTATGGTGCTGGAGAAGATTCCTGCGAATCCCTTGGACTGCAAGGCGTTCAAACCGGTCAGTCTTAGAAGAGATCAACCCCAATTGCTCTTTAGAAGGCCAGATCCTGAAGTTGAAACTCAAATACTTTGGCCACCTAATGAGAAGGAAGGACTCACTGGAGAAGAGCCTAATGCTGGGAAAGATTGAGGGCAACAGAAGGAGGGGACGACAGAGAATGAGGTGACTGGATGGAAACACTGAAGCAGTAAGCGTGAGCTTAAATGGACGCCAGAAGATGGTAGAGGACAGGAAGGCCTGGAGGAACGTTGTCCATGGAGTCGCGATGAGTCAGACACAACTTCGCAACTAACAACAACATGTAGCTCAGAGTGAAATCATTGGGTCCTTGGTGTTCTCTGAACCTAGTTGTTTTCCTGCAAAGGTTTCATTACCAGACTTGATAACATTATCAATGCTGAAGGAAGTGCTGGCTATAAGAGGACAATCAACCCAGCCTTTCTCAGATCTTAATATTTAATAATCAAAGATAATTCTTTTTTAAGTGGGGCCATTTAGAGCAGTGTTTTTCAAAACCTGGCAACTTTAAAATATATGCACTTCAGCTCCCAGAATTCTCCAGCCAGGAGGTTAGCTGGGGAATTCTGAGAGTTGAAATCATCCATCTTAAACTTGCCACGTTTGAAAAACACCCATTTAGAAAGTTACTCTCCTTTTTGATTTTGGGAGTTGTAATAATCAGGAACAATGAGCGACAGCAGGAGGGTTTTCTAGAAATGGTTACTCTTCTTCTACTGGCTTAAAAAAAAAAGCAATTAGATGATAGTGATGCAACCATAGAGGAGCCAATAGAAGAAGATTAGGATGGAAACAGTGGTGGGATTCAAATATGTGAACAACCGGTTCTCTGTATGGATGCTGCTTCCAGAAGTCTGTTCTGAGCCTGGGCAACAACAAATTAGCTACCGGTTCTGCCAAAGTGGTGTGAACTGGATGAATCCCACCACTGGATGGAAAACTGTGTACCTGCAGGTATTCCGTTGATACATTATTCTTCCTGCCCAATGCGAGTGGTTGGGGCAATGCTGGTGGAGTAAATGGTAGCCCACTATATTCATATTTAATGTTGTAAGCTGTCCAGAGCTGATGTTGCAAGCCACCCGAGTTGCCTTGCAGAGGGATAGACGGCAAACAAATTTATGGTTCACTGCATAGTCAGCCAGATGTACAGACTTTATTTGGCATTTTTGTCTACCTATCAAGTCCTTTCCAAGAACCTAGGATAGGCAGATGTGGATGTTTGATGGTGTTACAGATTTTGTTGTAGGATGTTCCAAGTAAAGCTGCCATTTGCAATTGACTAATGGTGAATTTGTCACCACTTAAACACCACCAGCCTTGACAAATTCACCAACAGTCAATTGCAAAAGGCAGCTTTACTCGGAACAGCTTACATCCTGCGACGATATTTGTAACACCATCAAACATCCACATCTGCTTATCCCAGGTCCTCGGAAAGAACTTGATCAGTCACAAAAATGCCAAATCCAATCTGAACATCTCACTGACTGTATGATAAACCATAATAATATTGATGAATAGGAAGAAGAAGATCAGCAGGGCTGGGAGAGATAGCGAGGGTACAAGATCTCAGAGAGTTCCATCTACCAAATGAGGTGTCAGAAGAATAATTTGGAGTTCCAGTTCGAGCCGGGCTTGTGCAAGAATAAAGAAAAAATGAGATCCAGACAGATGTGAGGAAAGAAGAAATATTTAGCAAGGAGTTTGGCTTTAGGGACAGCTGCAGAAAAATGGGGTACAGACTTTTATAGGGGAGCTACTCCTAGTGTGGAAGTGTCTAGCTGCTAATTCTAGGGCAGGGGTCTTCAAACTTGGTCCTTTTATGACTTATGGACTTCAACTCCCAAAATTCCTCAGCCAGGCAAGCTGGCTGAGGAATTCTGGGAGTTGAAGTTCACAAGTCATAAAAGAGCCAAGTTTGAAGACCCCTGTTCTAGGGTGACACTTGAGGGGGCGTGTACATATGTGTGTAGGTATGTCTATGTTTATTCTTGTGAATATGCAGTTCCACTGGGAGATCTAATTTAATTAACTATTTGTGCGACTTTAACCTTTGATATGTGGATTAGGTCTGGATAACTTATTTGGGGGTTTGAGAAAGTAAAGGATTTTCCCCCGTTTGCTATTTTTCCTTAATTAATTTAGTTTCAGCTTGACGGTCATTTATCTAGTGGAGACATTGATTCTCAGTCCATTGTGGATTCTGTTAATGTTTTAAGGGAAGATGGAAACAGTATAAAGAATAAAATAAAACGTATTACAGAGGTAGGTCATGGGAATGACAGCAAAGCGATGCTATCTCTCCAGCCTGTCAGAATTACACTATTTCTGAAAGTGGAACGTGCTAATGCATTCTCCCATGCAATAGCCAAAAAAGGAAATTTTGTTTACTACAAACTTACTCCAAAACTGGAGAAGTGCTATATCTAGCCTTTCATAGGAAGTCAAAATATTTTGTTTCTAACTATTATTGTGTAATGTATGGGTTATATCATTCCACATTTTAAGTTTAGATAAGATAAAGAACAGAGTAATGCAGGATAATTCACTTTAATATTTGACCAATGCTAAAACGATTGGTCTTACACACTTTCTGAATAGAAGGTTGTAGTTGTGAGTGTGAATACGATAGGGAATTTGTCCTATTTTTTGTGAATTGTGAATTGTAACTTATGTGCTTATGGTTTTTAAATAGCCTCTGGACTAGAAACACAAAAACAGAAGTTACATTTATCTATGTCCAGAGATTCAAAGAGGAACTATAAAGAGGAGATGCTCAAAATTAAATATTTGATGGAGAAAATAGCATAGGCAAAGTCAGCAGAGAATTAAAAAAAAACAGGATAGCATGTGAGCAAATGACCCTTGCAGAATGGGAAAAAAATATATTTTCCTTCAAATGTGGGGAGGGTTTCTACTGGAGGACTATATCACTTGGTGCATTCTCCGACTTGCATTGAGGAATGCTGCTCCTTTAAATATCAGAGTCCCTGCTTGAAAACTAATCTACATATTGGTGTTGAGTGGAAACCCCCCCCCTTCATTGCTGTTATTATGGTGCTTGATAGCCATTATTTTTCTGTATATCCAATTGTTGAAAGAAAAGCTTTCATCATGGTTCAGTCCAAGCTGGGGATAAACAATATGGCGACTGCTTTAGAAAGAAAGTTGCAGTTTATTGAAGAGGAGAGCCAGACAGAAAGATGGCTCTGGCAGAAAAGAGAGCGAACACATGTAGGGAGTGGGTTTTTATACCCTCTGGAGCCTTTTGTTTGTGGAGTTGTTCCTGTAGCATGAACTTTGACCTGAATCTGAATGTGCCCTTTGGTATCTGTGTGTTAATCCTATTATGTCCTGTCCTAGAGTTTGGGTGGGGTATCTAGATTTTAGGTGTCTTTGTCTTCCTAAACTTCTAGCTGGCGGCCACCAACCTTCCTGAATGGATTATTTACATCTGCATTTCTACAGAGCTGGTTTCTGCTTGGGGAGGGAGACCTGGGGCTATTACGAAAAACTGGGCATGCTTTTCTGCCTCTTTAAGATTCTTTGAGGAAATATATTTTCCTGCCCTTTTAATATTTCCTTCTCTGGAGGGCTGACTTCCCGCACTATTTTCATTGTGTGTACAGTATGTTTTAGTATTATGTGGAGGTTTTCTTTTCAGTTTATTATCTGTTTTTGTTACTGTGCACTACCCAGAGTTGTTGTTGTTGTGTTGCTAAGTCGTACTTGACTTTTTGTGAGCCAATAAACCATAACAAGCCTGGTTCCCCATCTTCCACTGTCTCCTAAAGCAGGGCTTTTCAACCTTTTTACCAATTGTACCACTTTTAGGATATGGCAATATTCGAGTACCACCTAGCAAGGTGTCAAAAACTTGATGACCAAAAAAAAAAAACCTGTTCAAAGTTGCAATTACACTGAAATGACTTATGACCATTTTTCACACTTATGGCCATTGCAGCATGCCCAGGGTCATGTGATTTATATTTGGATGCTTGGCAACTGATTCATATTTATAATGGTCACAGTGTTCCAGGGTCATGTGATCCCCTTCTGCAACCTTTTGACAAGCAAAGTCAATGGCAGAGCTCCTGGTGGCCAAGTGCTAAGGTGGGATTTCCTTTCCTCCCTCCCTCCCTTCCTTTTTCTCATTCCCATCTCCTTCTGAAGGAAGAATTTAAAACAAAACCCCCATATTTTCCCTCTTCCATATATTGATCAAACAAGGAAAGGCCTCCAGAGAGAGAAAAGACAAGCTGCTGAGTGAACTAGCTTAAAAGGGCACATTCCCCTTTAAGAATTAGCTACTGGCTAGAAAGGAAAGTAAGGAGCGCAGTGGGCACTTAAGGAAGGGAAAAAAATGTAAGTACTGGCTGCCGGCTAAGGCAACCTCCCCAAGTGGCTCCATTCATAAGTAAAGGAATGCTACAGGCAAAATCCATTCAGGAGAAAAATACTTCAAAATCCCTTGCAGCAAAACTTACAGCTAACAACAGCAGAGCAAAAGAAGCTAACACGAGACATCAGCTATTAGCCAAATAGAAATTCCCAAACACTCCTTAAGAACACAAAGCTCTCACTGCACAAATCCCAGAACTTCAAAGTCACAAAAGCACGTAAGAATCCTTCCACTCTCCATCTCCTTCCCTCCTCCGTGCCTCACCTCCAGCCATTGCTGCCTTTTCATTCCTCTTGGAGGGCGACCCCTCCCCCGCTGCATTTCTTGCCTGTTTGCTGCTGCCAACACAGGTGGCTGCCACAGCAGTTGTAGATCGGCTCATGGTCAGCCTGCTTGATCTTCTCTCCCCCACCCTCCCCCTCCTTCTTCTTCTCCTTAGGTGCAGCTAACTCTACCTCCTCCCAAAGCTGATGCTTTTTTTCTCTCTTCCTCTCCTGCCCAAACTGTCTCCTTTTATAGGCTCTCCTGTCTCCGCCCCCCTCCTTCTTTCTCATGGAGGAGGGTGAGCCAGAAGTGAGCCTGGGGGCCTTTGCAGCTCCAGAGGACTCTCTCACTGTAAGTCCTTGCCTATGCTGGCTCTTTCCCTCCCCCACTACACTTGGCTAGGCAGGGCTGTGTACCACCTGGCACTCATTAATGTACCACAAGTGGTGCGCGTACCACCGGTTGAACAGCCCTGTCCTAGAGTTTCCCAAATTCATGTTCATTGCATCAATGACACTATCTATCCATCTTGTCCTCTCCCGGCCCTTCTCCTTTTTCCTTCAATCTTTCCCAACATCAGGATCTTTTCCAATGAGTCCTCTCTTCTCATTTGGTGGCCAAAATAATTGAGCGTCAGCTTCAATATCTGTCCTTCCAAAGGACGGGGAGGGTTGATTTCCTTCAGGATTGACGGATTTGATCTCCTTGCAGTCCAAAGGACTCTCAAGAATCTTCTCCCAGGTGACAGTTCAAATGAACCAATTCTAATGTTTTGGGTTGGATGGCTTCCTAATTTTAGTAAGTAAATGAAGCAATATTTCCCATAGAGAATGGTACTATGCTCTCTACATGGGGCAACCTTTGAAGAATGTCCGGAGACTGCAAGTAGTCCAGAATGCGGCTGCACGAGCTGTCTTGGGTCTCCCAAGACATGCTCATATCACTCCAGCTCTCCGTGAGCTGCACTGGCTACCAATTGGTCTCCGAACACAATTCAAAGTGTTGGTTATGACCTATAAAGCCCTTTATGGCAATGGACCAGGATACTTGCGGGACCGTCTTCTGCCTCATGAATCCCAACGACCGGTTAGGGCACATAGGGTTGGCCTCCTACGGGTCCCGTCTGTTAGGCAATGTCATCTGGCCTTCTCCGTTGCTGTCCCAGCCCTCTGGAACCAGCTTCCCTCAGAGGTTCGTACTGCTCCCTCCCTCCTAGTTTTCCGTAAATTGCTGAAGACGCATCTATGCCGACAGGCTTGGGGCGTATGAGCTGTGCTCTGCCCCTGGGCCCTAGGAAGTTCCCTCCATCAGCGACTGTGAGCTGATTGTGTTTGTATGAATGCAATTAATTTTTAAATTTTTGTTGTATTTGTTGTAAGCCGCCCTGGATCCTAGGAGAAGGGCAGCATATAAATTTGATTATAAATAAATAAAATAAATAAATTATCTTTCCCACATATCAAAATTATTGCATTAACTTACACAAGATTTTTTTTTCATTGAACAAGCTCACAAAACTATTTGCCCCTGTATTTTGCCTTTGGTTTTAAGACAGATGAGAATGGATTAAATTTGACAGGTTGCTATAATCCATTCTGCCTGGTAGTTTCTGAGCAATCCTAGCGATGTAAAGAAATGTAAATGTAAAGTCCATCTTTGAACACAGCCCTGTCCTTAGATATACACTTATCAAGCAACAACCAGTTTGATATTATGAAGGATGACATCGTTTGTTTAAAAAATGAAAAACGGGCATTTTTACAATGGTTGGACTTTAAGTGACAATTTCCAATGAGGACTGTGGTGATAAAAGAATAAGGACCACATAATAAAGCAGCTCTAGGCAGGGAGCTATTTAGGCTAGCAAAGTCTCCATTCTCACATGATCTGTGCTGACTGGGAATTCTGGGAGTTGAAGTCCAGAACACTTAAAGTTCCTAAGATTGAGAAACACTGCTCTGTCTTCCCAGAAATCGGCCAGCCCCAATCTTCCCCTCTCCTTCCAAAGTCTGCAGACTTTAACTTACAAGAACCTACAAGAACATCTACAAGGATTGTAATGTATTGGCCACAACTGTTTTAAATCACTTGCTTAGTATCTGGCCTACATTGCTGTATTGTTAAACAGTTGCTGTTACTGAAAGCCAGACTGGCTGTCTCCAAGCTGATAATGAGGTTTGGGGCGGGAAACTGTTACTTTAAACCAGCGGTTCTCAATCTTTTTCAGGCCGAGACCCCATCTGTGCCGCCCATGCACAGCACGACCCTGACCTGCGGTGCGCATGCGCGGCGCACAATGGGCCGAACCGTGCATGCGTGACACAACGGGCCGAATCGCACATGCACGGCGTGCACGCGACGGCCGAGGGGAAATGGGGGAAAAATGGTGGACTGTGCTGTTTGGCGACCCCCGTGAAATGGTCGTTCGACCCCAAATGGGGTCGCGACCCACAGATTGAGAACCGCTGCTTTAAACCTATTGGTTGCCACCTAGAGGCTATCTGTATAAATAGCTGTGCAGTAGCCTTTAGGGCTGCTTCTGTTCTGAGTTAATAAACTTGTTGCTGTTCCAGCACTGCCTCATCCAATGCCTAAAAAACTGAAGATATAATAAGGATAATAAACCTTTATTTCTAAACCAAGAAAATTGTCAAGATTCCAAGTTTTAGATGGCAGACCTGTGCTGATACAGTGGCTTTTCTTTAATCAAATTGAATGTGGCTATGACTTAGGAGCCTGTGTGCAACAGAGTTAAAATTGCCAATAATTGGGGAGAGGGGTGCAATGTGTGCAGCTTTGGTAAGAAACAGCTCCTCTGAAGACCACGGCAGGTGATAATATAGATAGGAGCTGGTAATGGGTGAGTTTATAGCAGCCTTTGCTCATTTGGTGTTCTCCAGAGCTATTGGGATTATAATTGTCTAGAATTTTAGGATGCTACACGATGCAGACTCAGCACATAAAGAGGAACCTGGCTCTAGAAGGCTGGTCTAGAAGATACCGGATCATTTCTGCTCATGGTTAGTTATCGCTCCTGTGACTCTGGGGTGTAGATGGTTAAAGGTTGGCTGTTCTTGCCCTTATCGTGCCAGCAGACGTCAAAGAAGGGGTAGACCGTGCCTGTAAAGCGCTCATGGAAAGCAAAGATCTGGACCAGATTGTCTTCGTCACTGGCATCGTAGAAGGCCAGGAGGCCATCGTCGAAGCTGAGGTAGATACCAATTCGGCTGGGCTTTCCCTCCAGCTTCAGAGACCGGGGTTCCTTGTGCTCCACATAGGCCTCGTAGCTTTTCCCTTCCTTGCAACCCACCAGCCAGAAGCCATTGGACGGGGTGGCATGCAGGCGACCCTTGCGCCCGGTTTCAGCTGAGATGAGGCCCAGAGCCCAGCGGGGTTTGTCATCTACTGTCACCTCCCAGTAGTGTTCTCCTTGTGAGAAGCTCTGGTGTGAGACCAGGCAGTTGGACTTATCAAACCGTTGTGGGTCATCCGAGCCCACAGCTTGCTTATGTTCAACACATTCCACTCTTTTCCCATCTTCAGACACCACTAGGTTGGCTTGCGCGGTGGCTGGGTCAAAGGTCAGGTTTTCCAAAGCTTCAGGAGGACAGAAAGATGTTAAGATTAGTCACAATGTGAAAATAAGGGTTTTTTCTTTCTTTCTTTTCTTTCATGGAGAGGATTTAATTAGTGGATAAGCTTTCTGTACTTAGAAAAAAAATAGCGTAAGAGTGAACATAATTATTCATTCATTCCTTAACTTGCAAAGATATTTAGAATAGAATAACAGATTTGGAAGGTACCTCGGAGGTCATCTAGTTCAACCCCCTGCTCAGGCAGGAAACCCTATACCAGGGATTCTCAACCTTGGCAACTTTAAGACTTGTGGACTTCAACTCCCAGAATTCCTCAGCCAGCTGGCTGAGGAATTCTGGGAGTTGAAGTCCACAAGTCTTAAAGTTGCCAAGGTTGAGAACCCCTGCCCTATACTATAGGGCAGACATGTCAAACACAAGGCCCGGGGGCCGGATGCGGCCCACGACGTGGTTTCATGTGGCCCGTGAAGCCATCCTGGGAACAGTGAGGGAATGGCCCCCCGCTGCATTGGCCCCGGCCCTGGCCGCCCGGTAGCCAATGTACAATTTTGTGGTGGCCATCTATGCTGAAACGCATTCAGTCTTAGCTCCACAAGGCCATCTAGAAAAAGCAAGGGACTGGCCCGCTGCATTGGCCCCGCCCCCTGGGCGCGCACTGGGGAGGTGTCACCCTTTGTGAGGAATGAAGAAATGCACCATTGCCTGGAAGTGGCCAGCAAATGGCCCTTGCCTACTTCACATATCCGGCTTGATGGACTCCGGGGCAGGGGTTTCAGCAGGCTCTACCAGTAGATCATGCCTTGGCGCTTGCCCCGGTCCCACCCCCTTCTGCCAGACACCCTCAGATCTGTCCCACTCCTGCCCAGGCACCCACAGGCACCCTTGACGATGTAGAGCTGGCCATGCCCACCCAGTAGGCCACACCCACTCCAGCCACGCCCACCCAGTAGGCCATGCTGACCCTGGCCACATTTACCCGGCCCTCCGAGGACAACTGCAATGCTGATGTGGCCCTCAATGAAATTGAGTTTGACACCCCTGCTATAGGGTCTCCTGCCTGAGCAGGGGGTTGGACTAGATGACCTCCAAGGTCCCTTCCAACATTATTGTTATTATTATTATTATTATTAGTATTAGTATTAGTAATAGTAGTAGTAGTAGTAGTAGTAGTAGCAGCAGCAGCAGCAGCAGCAGCAGCAGCAGTAGTAGTAGTAGTATTTTAGAAAGGACAGAGTTGAGTAACACAGAAACTGAGTGCAGGTAATCCTTGACTCACAACTGGGCATTTAGTGACCGTTTGAAGTTACAACAGCATTGAAAAAGGTGACTTATAACTATTTTTCACCCGACTGTTGCTGTATCCCTGCAGTCACTTGATCAACATTCAGGTGTTTGACAACTGATTCGTATGTATGACGGTTGGAGTGTTCCGGGGTCATGTGGTCACCTTTGCGGTGTTGCGGTGGTTCTCCTCCTATCTCCCTGGTCGGTCGCAGTCGGTGTTAGTGGGGGGTCAGAGGTCCACCTCTAGGTTACTCCCGTGTGGGGTGCCTCAGGGGTCGGTTCTCTCCCCCCTACTTTTTAACATTTACATGAAGCCACTGGGTGAGATCATCTGCCAGCACGGAGTGAGATACCATCAGTACGCTGATGATACTCAGCTGTACATTTCCACTCCTGGCCATATCAGTGAAGCGGTTGAGGTGAGGTGCCGGTGTCTGGAGGCTGTGAGGGTCTGGATGGGCGTTAACAGATTGAGGCTCAACCCAGGCAAGACAGAGTGGCTGTGGGTGATGCCTCCCAAGGACATTTCAACCTGTCCTTCCATTACCCTGGGGGGTAATTTTATTAACCCCTCGGAGAAGGTGCACAACTTGGGAGTCCTTCTCGATCCACAGCTGACATTGGAACATCATTTGTCGGCTATGGCGAGGGGGGCATTTGCCCAGGTTCGCCTGGCGCACCAGTTGCACCCCTATTTGGATCGGGAGTCTCTCCTCACAGTCACACATGCCCTTGTCCCCTCGAGGATCGACTACTGCAATGCTCTCTACATGGGGCTACCCTTGAAGAGTGTTCGGAGACTACAATAGAAATTTGATTATAAATAAAAATAAACAATTAGTGCAAAATGCAGCTGCGCGAGCAATTGTGGGCCTTCCACGTTGTGCCCACATTTCACCGACTCTCCGCATGCTGCATTGGCTGCCTATCGGTCTCCGAGCGCAATTCAAAGTGTTGGTTATTACCTATAAAGCCCTTCATGGCATTGGACCAGGATACTTACGGGACCGTCTTCTGCCACATACTTCCCTTCGACCGGTGAGAGCGCACACAGTCGGCCTCCTCCGGGTCCCGTCACTGAAACAATGTCGTCTGGTGGCTCCTAGGGGGAGGGCCTTCTCTGTTGTGGCGCCCACCCTCTGGAACCAACTGCCCCCTGAAGTACGCGTTTCTCCCACTCTCCCGGCCTTCCGAAAGGATCTTAAGACCTATCTTTGCCGGCAGGCCTGGGGATGATGGTGACTGTTGTGTGAATGATGAATGAGTGTTGGTTTTTATCTTTAAATGTTTTTTTTTAATTTGGATTTGATATGAATATTGTTTGTATATGTTGTAAGCCGCTCCGAGTCCTCGGAGAGGAGCGGCATATGTGTAAACAATTAAATTAAATTAAATTAAATTTTGCGAACTCCGGGCAAGCAGAGTCAAGGACAAAGCCAGATTCACTTAACAACCACATTACTAGCTTAACAACTACAGTGATTCACTTAACAACTATGACAAGAAAGGTCATAAAATGGGGCAAAACTCACTTAATCTCTTATCTTGCTTAGCAACAGAAATGTTGGGCTCAGTTGCGCGTATACATCAAGGACTACCTGTACACCTTATCTTTAGAAAATCCACCTTCTCTTTAGTTCTCAGAGCAGAGGTGTTACCTTATGGTCGTGTCATGTGACAGGTTGCAATAACCTCTACTGTAATGGCAATATATGTAGACTGGGGTGAGGAAAATTGGAGCTCCTACATCAACTCTTGCATTCTTTTAAAACACACACACAAACACACACACATGCTGTCAATGCTGCTAACATTGGATGTTCTTGCTTTGGCAACATATGGAGATGCAGCCTTTTTCTTTCTTATGCTTTACTCTTAGAATTGGATGATACTGAGGGAGCAGGAAGAATGTGATGGGAGTTAGTTAGACATTACAATAGTGTAAATTCAGGGCTTTTGAAATAAGAGATGATAAGAAATGGCGGGTTGGAATAAAGGAGGGAAAGCCTGCATTTCAAACTAATTGGAGAATATGATTTATGACTGTTAATCAGAGGAGGGAATTGTGTTTGATACTATGTGCTAAGGGGAGGGGAATCCAGATTTTTGGCTTTGCTTATCTATGTGCCCATGCTATCTATGCTGCTCGAATAAAGATTCTTTAAGGTAAACAATGCCTCCAAGTTCTTTTGAAGACTTTCATCTGTCGGAACCATGACACATGCAGCCTTATCCTGCAAGTGGCAGTCTCTACCTGGCATTATTGCATGGAACATCTTCCTCCATACTTGAAACTTAAACTCATCAGAAATTATGGGGAGCTGAATGTCCATGCGGGCAACGGGTGGAGATTCCCCCAGGATCTTCTGCAATCTACAGGGAAAAGGAAAGGAGAAGACACTTTATCACAGCCTGGTGGGGGGGGAATGAGGGTTCCCCCTACTTTTATTTTACATTTCCCTCTTATTAAATATAAAAACACTTAACAATAGTTAATTGTTTATTAAAACAAGGTTCCCAAACAAAGAGCCCATCGATACAGTACATATTGGAAGACAAGCCCCACATGTTGGGGAAATTGAGGCAACTTTTAATCCAACAATCTGCAGAGAACAGGGTGAGGTTCAGAAAAGTTGGATTTATTCTTATATGTACAGTATGGAACAATTAGACAAAGATATATGTCAAGGATGATCCACTACATTCAATAGTAATAGTAGTAAAGTTGGAAGGGACCTTGGAGGTCATCTAGTCCAACCCCCTGCTCAGGCAGGAAACCCTATACCAGTTCAGACAAATGGTTGTCCAATCTCTTCTTAAAAACCTCCAGTGTTGGAGCATTCACCACTTCTGGAGGCAGGTTGTTCCACTGGTTAATTGTTCTAACTGTCAGGAAGTTTCTCCTTAGTTCTAGGTTGTTTCTCTCCTTGATCAGTTTCCACCTGTTGCTTCTTTTCCTGCCTTCAGGAGCCTTTGAAAATAGCTTGACTCCCTCTTCTTTGTGGCAGCCCCTGAAATACTAGAACACTGCTATCATGTCCCCCCTCGTCCTTCTCTTCATTAAACTAGATATACCCAATTCCAGCAACCGTTCCTTATATGTTTTAGCCTCCAGTCCCCTAATCATCTTTGGTTGCTCTTCTCTGTACTCTTTCTAGAGTCTCAACATCTTTTTTACATCATGGTGACCAAAACTGGATGCAGTATTTCAAGTGTGGCCTTACCAAGGCATTGTAAAGTGGTATTAACACTTCACGTGATCTTGATTCTATCCCTCTGTTAATGCAACCTAGCACTGTGTTGGCTTTTTTGGCAGCTGCTGCACACTGCTGGCTATGTTACTAACTTAACAACCGCAGTGATTCACTTAATAACTGTAGCAGGAATGGTTGTAAAACGGGGCAGAATTCACTTCACAAGTTTCTCACTTAGCAACAGAAATTTGGGTAGTCGAGGACTACCTGTAGTACAATTAATATTTAGAGAAGAATCTGTGAAATCAGCAAGGATGAAGATAGAATCAAGGAGAGATAGATGGAAAGTGAGTGGGCTCCAGGGAAATGGAGCAACAGCTGAACGGGAAAGTGGTAAATGGAATGGAATATTCCAAAGGAAGATATACAAGGCTGAGTATAATGCCACATGTCACCGCAAAATAATAAATTAGAAGAGAAGAGAGCTGAAAGAGACCTTGGAGGTCTTCTAGTCCAGCCCCCTGCTCAAGCAGGAGAACCTATACCAGTTCAGACAAGTGACTGTCCAGTCTCTTCTTAAAAACCTCTAGTGAGAGAGCGCCCACGATCTCCAGTGATGGAGTGCCTAAATAAAATTGCCAAATAAAAAAATTATAATACAAATCAAACTCTGGGAGTTTGATTTGTGTTATAATGTTGTATGTGTGCTCTAATTCTGTATTATAATTTGTGTTATAATTTTGCATTTGTGTTATAATTTCTCTAATTAAGGAGAGTAAAACATACTCTCTGCATTTATTTAGCTTAACATTAAGGAACGTTGGAGTTTTTGGTAAACGGCAACTAAAGAAGGTGTCCTTCATTCAGAACATCGTCCTCTTGTTTCTCTCATACACAGAAAAACCTAGTTAATTGTTGAGATTCTAGTAAAGCTCTGCTTCTGTAGTTTCAGGACTACAGGTAGTCCTCAACGTATGACCACAAATGAGCCCAAAATTTCTGTTGTGAAGCAAGACATTTTTTAAGTGAGTTTTTCCCATTTTATGACTTTCCCTGCTTCAGTTGCTAAGTGAATGAATCACTGCAATTAATAAGTTAGTAACCCAGTTGTTAAGTGAATCCGGCTTCCTTGTTGACTTTGCTTGTCACAAGGTCGCAAAAGGTGATCACGTGACCCTGGGACACAGCAACCGTCATAAATATGAACCAATTGCCAAGCATCTGGATTTTGATCACGTGATCATGAAGATGCTGCAATGGTCATAAGTATGGAAAACAGTCGTAAGTCACTTTTTTCAGTGCTGTTGTAACTTTGAACGGTCACTAAATGAATTGTTGTTAAGTCGAGGAACTCTGTGTTCAATGCCTTTAAATATGCAAGTGAAGTACAGGTTGCATTAAGAGCATTTTCAACAAGTAACACTGAAGTCAAAATGATGATGTGTCATCGCTGCACGAAGGATGAAATTGTGTACACCTATCCCAGGGGTAGGCAACCTTTATGGCTCTTTTATGACTTGTGGACTTCAACTCCCAGAATTCCTGAGCCAGCCATGCTGAGGGGAAAGGGAGAGGTTTCCAAGCTGAGCCAGGCTGGCTCAGGAATTCTGGGAGTTGAAGTCCACGAGTCATAAAGCGGCCTAGGCCTAGGCCAGAGGTAGGCAACTTTGGCTCTTTTATGACTCATGGACTTCAACTCCCAGAATTCCTGAGCCAGCCATGCTGAGGGGAAAGGGAGAGGTTTCCAAGCTGAGCCAGGCTGGCTCAGGAATTCTGGGAGTTGAAGTCCACGAGTCATAATAGAGCCAAGCTTGCCTGCCCCTGACCTACCCTAATGTCTGTTGCAAGTACATAGGCAGAGTCAGTTGTGCCATACTGTCACATATGTGTCATCATTTGTCCCTCTCATCCTCTAAGAAGGCGGTCCTAGTAAGGAGGAACTTAAGTGAAGGGTCCTTGGTGCCTTCTGGGCTTGGTTATTTTCTTTTAGACGTTTCATTACCAAACTGGGTAACATCTTCAATACTAGTAGGGAGAGGCAGAGAGAGCAGAGAGAACAAACCCCACCTCCTATTAGCACTGATGGTGTTACCTAGTTTAAGTAACGAAACGTCTACAAGAAACCAGCCAAGCTCAGACAGCAGCAAGGAACCCCTCATATTGGAGATACCTCAGATGTGCACAACTCAGAGAAGAGGATTGGCTGATGGGTTGTTTTAAATCAGGGGTTCTCAACCTTGGCAACTTTAAGACTTGTGGACTTCAACTCCCAGAATTCCTCAGCCAGCTTTGCTGGCTGAGGAATTCTGGGAGTTGAAGTCCACAAGTCTTAAAGTTGCCAAGGTTGAGAACCCCTGTTTTAAATGGACAGTTACTCACCTGCTGGCAACCAGACAATATTTCTGTGGAGGAAAAAAGAAAGCAGAAATTAGCAAAGTTCAGGTAGTTTTCCCTCATAGGGCAGATTTTAACAACTGAAGCCCTCCAATTGTCGGGTTATGACTTCCAGGATTCCTACCAGCCTGGTTAGGCAATTCAAAAATGAAATACAGATATAGGTAGTCCTCGATTTATGACCACAGTTGAGCCCAAAATTTCTAATTTTTTAAGGGAGACATTTGTTAAATGACTTTTGCCCCATTTGGCCACCTTTCTTGCCTTGATTGCTAAGTGAATCGCTGTTAAGTTTGTAACATGGTTGTTAAGTTGAAGCCGGCTTCCCCATTGACTCGGCTTGTCAGAAAGTTGCAAAACCTGATCACATCACCCTGGGACAGTGCAACCACCATAAATATGAGCCAGTTGCCAAGCATCCCCTTGAGGTGCACCCGGAGGCTTCAGCTGGCCCAGAATGCGGCCGTGCGGGTAGTGACCGGAGCGTCATGGCGCTCCCATGTAACACCGCTCCTGCGCGAGCTGCATTGGTTGCCGGTGGCCTTCTGGGTGCATTTCAAGGTGTTAGTGACCATCTTTAAAGCGCTCCATGGCATCGGACCCGGATATTTACAGGACCGCCTTCTGCCAGCAAATACCTCCCGCCGTCCGGTACGCTCCCACAGAGTGGGTCTCCTCAGGGTGCCGTCGGCCAGACAATGTCGGCTGGCGACCCCCAGGGGGAGAGCCTTCTCTGTGGGAGCTCCAATGCTTTGGAACGAGCTCCCCCCCCCGAACTCCGTACGATGACGGAATTGCGTTCCTTCCGTCGAGAATTAAAAACATATCTTTTTCGACAAGCCGGCCTGGGATAGTAGCTCCGGTACCAACAAGGCCATAATTGTTTTAGGGGATTGAGCTTTTAAGATAATGTATTGGGTTTTAAATGATTCTGGGCCAAATTGTTTAATCTATTTTTAATCATTTTACTTTTTGTATGTTGATGTTCTTAATTGGGCTGTACACTGCCCCGAGTCCTTCGAGAGGGGGGCGGTATAGAAATCGCAAAAAATAAAATAAATAAATAAATAAATAAATCCGAATTTTGATCACATGACCATGGGGATGATGCAACGGTTGTAAGTGTGAAAAATGGTCGTACGTCGCCTTTTTTTCCAGTGCCGTGGTAATTTCGAACGGTTGTAAGTCGAGGACCACCTGTACACCATATAGGCCTACAATAAGGTTGAGCACACAATGTCAAAGCATGATCCGCTTTGACTTGGTTTTTAGTTTCATCAAGACCGAAAAAGATCAGAAAGAGGGCAATGGAGGTTCCTCACCCTCAGGAACTCGGTCTGGGGTTCGTCTTGCACGTTGCCCAGCACCATCTCCATTTGCTTAAGCTGGTCCAGGTAGCGGGTCATGGTCTTGCGTTCATTTTGCAAGGCCTCGGTGGCCTGTTGTTGCACCCGCTCAGCCTCCTGGCCCAGGGAAGACTCCAGCACCCCCAGATAGGACCGCATGACCCCCAGCTGATCTGATACTTGATGTTTGAACCGGGATACTGTTTCCTAGTGTGAGAAGAATTTATACATTTATATAATTGTTAGAATTATGTGTTAGAAACAGGGGTAGGCAACCTCGGCTCTTTTTTGACTCATGGACTTCAACTCCCAGAATTCCCGAGTCAGCCATGCTGAGGGGAAAGGGAGAGGTTTCCAAGCTGAGCCATGCTGGCTCAGGAATTCTGGGAGTTGAAGTCCACGAGTCATAAAAGAGCCAAGGTTGCCTACCCCTGGTTAGAAATATTGTATAGCAGGAGTGCCAATCCTCTGGGCTGTGCAAGCAGGGGATGAGCATGCACATGTACACAGCTCCACTTGTGCGAGTAGTGAGCACACGCGCCCACTGCTTGCACAAATGGAATTGCGCACACATGCACCTGCCGCTTACACGGGACCATCCCTTCTCCCCCCTGCCAGTCCACCAAGCCAAAAAGGCTGGGGAATCACTGTTGTATCATGTATCATGTGTTAACTAACCAAGGTCTCCAACGAAGTTATTGATTAACAATCTGTAAAATCCTTTAAGTTTACAGCAAACATAAGAATGAATTAGACATTTATTTCAAATTGTAAACGCATACAAGCAGACACACAAAACCCAATTAACACAATGTAAACATAATTATAACACAATTCAAATGAAGAGACACAATCCACATCATTTGATTTAATCAAGCCCTTCTCTAGATCAACACATACACAGACCCACACTCCTCAAGCCATACCCAGGACAAACTCCCCTATAAAACAGCCCTCGTGTACCCCATTTTCTCTGTAGCTACCCTCATAGGCAAATCTCTTTGCTTTGGGGGGAAAAAATAAACCTCCTTTCCTCACAGCTGTCCAATGTGGTACATTGGCACCTGGCAGGTGGTATGCGACCATCCTAGAAAAGTGGTAGTGGGGGAGGGGAATGAGCTGAACCGGTGGCAGCACTGCACAAGCCTGAGCGAGAGATGGCTGGAGCTGCAGGGCTGTCAGGGCTCAGCGGAAGCACCAGGATCAGCGCCAGACTCCAGCTGGAAAGCAGCACTGATCCTGGTGCTTCCGCTGAGCCAAGAAGAAGCGCCAATCAGCTGGAATGTTGCAGCATCTCCAGGGTCTTGTGATTTACATTCAGATGCTTGGCAACTGATTCATATTTAGACAGTCACAGTGTCTCAAGGTCATGTGAAGTGACCAAAATCTGCTGCAACCACCCAGCAGACGGGGGGGAATAAAAACCAAACACCCTCCTACCCCACCCCCACTGCCAATCCTCAACAGAAACGCTCACAACAATGAAAACCTCGGACAGGAGGCAGAGCGCCGCCGGGTGGGCAGGCAGGTGTCTTGCTCGGCTGTGGCTTGGGGGGCACCTTTTTCAGTGCCATTGTAACTTTGAACAGTCATTAAGCGAACTGTTGTAAGTCGAGGACTATCTGTATTTTATCACTTTTTCCTTTGGGGGGAAGGTCATCAAGTTTTTGACACCTTGCTAGGTGACTGGTGGTACTCAGATATTGCCATATCCTAAAAGTGATACAATGGGTCAAAAGGTTGAAAAGCCCTGACATAAGGGAAGGACAAGAGGGAATGGTTCTGTTGTGAGGGCTGGACAGCTTGTTCCTGGTATCCAGCACTTCACTGTCAACAAAGTTTCCCCTCAGTATTATAATTATCTTTTATAGCAGTGTTGCCCAACATTTCTTACACCAGGGACCACTTTCATGGAAGACAATTTATCCATGGACCAGTATATGCCACCCACCTCCCTGTTGTAATGATTTTGGATGGCTTACAAAATGATAAAAACATAATGAAACATAATTGAAAATTAAGATTAAATATGAAAATAAAAACCAAGAGGAGAGGTGACAAGGGGTGGGGATCTTCTCTCTAAACATAAAGTTTGTAGACTACAATGTTTACAGTACAAATTAAATGTAGATTTATAGAATAACTCTGTAATGTGTTTGTGTGTGGTGTTTGTATACACACACATAAGGTAGGTATGGCCTTATTAGCATGGAGCAATAGAATCGGTGAGCCAATGTTTTAATGTTGTATCTTTATAGATCTGTTATAAATCATCATGTGGTCTTCCTACTACCTACCTATCTGAATCTCTCACATACAGACAAACAAACATCCAGGGCTGGTACCTCCACTTCTGCTATTTGCCGATTCAGCAGCGCAATCGTCTTCTCCTTGCGTATTTGGGCTTCCTGGAGCTGGACCTGCTGCTGAGGAAGCTGTTTCTGCAGTTATGCCAGGTGGTAGAGAAGGAGAGACAAAATATAGAAATTTCTCAGAACAAGAGCGGGAGAGGAATACTTCATTTGATATGTGATCTGGACGAAATATTCAGTGAGATTCATAATCCCCTGCTCTATCCTAAAGTCTCAGGGAGACAGTAGTTTGTTTCGTTCATTCGTTCATTCGTTCATTGATTCATTCATTCACTCACTCACTCACTCACACACTCACTAACTCACTCGTCCGTCTATTCACCCATCTATCCACCCACTCACCCATCCATCCATTTATCCACCCACCCACCCACACATGCATACATGCATACATGCATACATACATTTATCCATCCACCCACCCACCTACCCATTATACATACATACATACATACATACATACATACATACATACATACATTTATCCATCCACCCACCCACACATGCATACATTTATTTATTTTATTTTATTCGGATTTGTATGCCGCTCCTCTCCGAAGACTCGGAGCGGCATATATACATACATACATACATTTATCCATCCACCCACCTATCCATTCATACATACATACCGTACATTTATCCACCCACCCACACATGCATACATGCATACATACATACATACATACATACATACATACATTTATCCATCCACCCATTCATCCATACATACATTTATCCATCCACCCACCCACCTACCCATCATACATACATACATTTATCCATCCACCCACCCACCTACCCATTATGCTACATACATACATTTATCCATCCACCCATTCATCCATCCATACATTTATCCATCCACCCATCCACACATGCATTCATGCATACATACATACATTTATCCATCCACCCACCCACCTACCCATCATACATACATACATACATACATACATACATACATACATACATTTATCCATCCACCCACCCACCTACCATTATGCATACATACATACATACATTTATCCATCCACCCATTCATCCATCCATACATTTATCCATCCACACATGCATTCATGCATACATACATACATACATTTATCCATCCACCCATTCATCCATACATACATTTATCCATCCACCCACCCACCTACCCATCATACATACATACATTTATCCATCCACCCACCCACCTACCCATTATGCATACATACATACTGTTGTGAGTGTCCCTAGACCAGCTTGGGAAGTATCAGATGATGAGGATCAGCAGCCAGGCCCCTCTGGGTGTTTTCCCCTCCCGGCAGCCGAGGAAGAGCAGCCAGGCCCCTCTGGGTATTTTCCCCTCCCGGCAGCTGAGCCAGACAGGGAGGAGATTTACAGGCAGTCTGGGTCAGATTCACAAAGTGAGGGGTCAGATTTGGATCAAGAAGATAGATGGCTTGATCCGAGATTTCGAAGGTTTGATAAACGAAGGTGTCAGTTAAGTGGAAAAAGGAAGTAATGGGGGGAAGTGACGTATCGGACACTATATTAGAAGGGGACAGAGAGACTACGCCTTTGTCACGAGCAACGTTAATCAAGGAGTAGCCTGATATCTGGAGCCGTGCGTTTGAATTCAGTCTTCTGATGTTTTGGAAATCTACGGGGGAATAATGAGGTCTTGGCCAATGTGATAAAGAACGAGTGAGTTAATTGGAAGGTGTGGAAGGAGTATGTTTTAATCTAAATGTAAATACATGGGACTTGGCTGTTTCTGCCAGCAAAATGCCAGCAGCGTGCTTTGAAGTGAATTCTTTTGAAATGTGTTAAATAAACCTCTTAAAGACATATTTATGTGGATTTTAATGAGCTGAGAGGGGCCAGACAGAACACATACATACATTTATCCATCCACCCACCCACCTACCCATTATGCATACATACATACATACATTTATCCATCCACCCATTCATCCATCCATACATTTATCCATCCACCCATCCACACATGCATTCATGCATACATACATACATTTATCCATCCACCCATTCATCCATACATACATTTATCCATCCACCCACCCACCTACCCATCATACATACATACATACTGTTCTGTCTGGCCTCTCTCAGCTCATTAAAATCCACATAAATATGTCTTTAAGAGGTTTATTTAACACATTTCAAAAGGATTCACTTCAAAGCACGCTGCTGGCATTTTGCTGGCAGGAACGGCCAAGTCTCATTTATTTACATTTAGATTAAAACATGCTCTTCCCACACCCTCCAATTAACTCACTCTTTCTTTATCACATTGTCCAAGATCTCATTATTCTTCCGTAGATTTCCAAAACATCAGAAGACTGAATTCAAACGCACTGCTCCAGATATCAGGCTACTCCTTGATTAACGTTGCTCGTGACAAAGGCGTAGTCTCTTTTTCCCCTTCTAATATAGTGTCCGATACGTCACTTCCCCCCATTACTTCCTTTTTCCACTTAACTGACACCTTCGCTTATCAAACCTTCGGAATCTCGGATCAAGCCATCTATCTTCTTGATCCAAATCTGACCTCTCACTTTGCGAATCTGACCCAGACTGCCTGTAAATCTCCTCCCTGTCTGTCTCAGCTGCCGGGAGGGGAAAATACCCAGAGGGGCCTGGCTGCTCTTCCTCGGCTGCCGGGAGGGGAAAACACCCAGAGGGGCCTGGCTGCTCTTCCTCGGCTGCCGGGAGGGGAAAACACCCAGAGGGGCCTGGCTGCTCATCCTCTGACACTTCCCAAGCTGGTCTAGGGACACTCACAACACATACATACATACATACATACATACATACATTTATCCATCCACCCATTCATCCATCCATACATTTATCCATCCACCCATCCACACATGCATTCATGCATACATACATACATTTATCCATCCACCCATTCATCCATCCATACATTTATCCATCCACCCATCCACACATGCATTCATGCATACATACATACATTTATCCATCCACCCATTCATCCATACATACATTTATCCATCCACCCACCCACCTACCCATCATACATACATACATACATACATACATACATACATACATACATTTATCCATCCACCCACCCACCTACCCATTATGCATACATAGATACATACATTTATCCATCCACCCATTCATCCATCCATACATTTATCCATCCACCCATCCACACATGCATTCATGCATACATACATACATTTATCCATCCACCCACCCACCTACCCATCATACATACATACATACATACATGCATACATACATTTATCCATCCACCCACCCACCTACCCATTATGCATACATACATACATACATACATTTATCCATCCACCCATCCACCCACACATGCATACTTACATACATACAGACATCCACCCACCCACCCACCCATCCATCCAGATGAGCTTTGCCAGCATGACTCAAGAGTAACAAACCAGTTTGAAACAAGGCTGGTCAAAATTCAGGCGGTGGGCAACTGGCCTGTGTTTATGACAGCTGCGTTGTCCAGGGATGACATGATCGCCATTTGTAACCTACCTAGCCGGCTTGTGACAAGCAGAGTCAATGGGGAAGCCAGAGTTGCTTAATGGCTGCATGATTCACTTAACGACTGCAATGATTTGCTTAACAAACAAGGCAAAAAAAAGTCATAAAATCTGGCAAAACTCACCTAACAGCTGCCTTGCAATGGAACCTTTGGGCTCAGCTGAGGTTGTAAGTCTACCTGTCCAGGACTTTGTAGGTGACAACCACACCTGAGTTGCCCTGGAAGCTTATTGGCAGCTAATATATTTTTCCCATACATTTCCATAAAATGTCTTCACTTGGTGGAATCCATAAATAACATGCCCATCCATACTTCAGGACAAAGGCTTTATCTCAAAGGGAGAACGTGTATCTTGCAGGAACAGCACCAGGTTCGATCCTTGGTATTTCTCTGACCGGCAAGATCCTCGCTTGCAATCCCACCATGGCCTGTTCTTGCTGGGTTGACAAATGGCCTGCCTGAATACAAGTCAGGGGTGCCTGTCGGACCGGCACGGACAGAAGAACAAGGAGGAGAACAAGACTCCCAGCTCCTAAGACTGTGTTCGATCTCAGCCTCTTACCTTCATCCTCTGGTGGGCCTCAGCAGCGGTAATGATGTTGTGTCCCTTGTGCTTGCCGAGTGAGGCGCACACCCCGCAGATCACCTGCCGGTCCTGTTCACAGTAGACGCTGAGCGGGTCGAGGTGCTCTTCGCAGTGGTCGCGAGGCACCTGCCGGAAGGACTCCACCAAATGCTCCATCTGCTGGTTGATCCGCAGCTGCTCCACCTTGGTGAGGGCTTGGCAGGTGGGACACGAGGGAGCAGCTTTGCCCTCAGACTCTTCGGTGGCCACCCGGGCCAAGCAGGCCTGGCAGAAAGTGTGCCCGCATTCTGTTGTCACAGGAGACTGGAAGAGCTTGAGACAGACGGGGCAGCTGAGGTCCTGGTGCATGCCTTGCATGAGGTGTTGTTGGGAGCTGGACATGGTGATGATGGAGAGACAGGACCTGGCAACCAAGATGGACAATGTGAAACCAGAATCTGATTCGCTTAGTCTCCCTCTATTGCCCCCATCAAACCAGCAGAGTCCCCTTATTTTCTGGAGTACAAGAAACACCAAATTAAGAAATGTGAATAAAGGGCTCAATTCATGATGATCCCATGGTTATGTCCTTGCAATTTTCCTGACAACTGAAGATGCTTCTTGAATCAGAAGCGAAATGTCCTCAAGGGAAAACGAAGGGAGTCCAACTGCCTTTTGAAAAAGCACCTTTGGGATAACCATGATCTGGATGACTGAGAATCTCCACAGAAATTAGGCAATGTTAACTATGCTGCCCCCTACTGAGAAAGATGTAGAAAATTATAATAATGTGTAAGAGTACAGAGAAGAGCAACAAAGATGATTAGGGGGCTGGAGGCTAAAACTTATAAGGAACAGTTGCTGGAATTGGGCATGTCTAGTGCAGGGGTAGGCAACCTTGGCTCTTTTATGACTCGTGGACTTCAACTCCCAGAATTCCTGAGCCAGCATGGCTCAGCTTGGAAATCTCTCCCTTTCCCCTCAGCATGGCAGGCTCAGGAATTCTGGGAGTTGAAGTCCACGAGTCATAAAAGAGCCAAGGTTGCCTACCTCTGGTCTAGTTTAATGAAGAGAAGATGAGGGGGGACATGATAGCAGTGTTCCAATATCTCAGGGGCTGCCCCAAGGAAGAGGGAGTCAAGCTATTCTCCAAAGCACCTGAAGGCAGGACAAGGAGCAACGGATGGAAACTAACCAAGGAGAGAAGCAACCTAGAACTAAGGAGAAACTTCCTGACAGTTAGAACAATTAACCAGTGGAACAATCTGCCTCCAGAAGCTGTGAATGTTCCAACACTGGAAGTCTTATGTTAGACTGGAAACATTGGATAGACTACATACAAGAGAAACACCAATCAAAGAAAATGTATCTGGCTTATAGTTAAATCTTGACATACGGAGTGAAGAATGTTTACAAATTTAAATCAATTGTATTAAGTTGGATAGCAGTTAACTTGAATTTTTTCCTGGTTTACATGTACAAATATATATCTATTAATAAAAAATGTTTAAAATTAAAAAAGAAGAAGAGATTGGACAGCCATTTGTCTGAAAACTATTATTATTATTACTATTATTATTATCATCATCATTATTGTTATCATTATTATTTTTGCTATTATTATTATTATCATCGTTATTGTTATCATTATCATTATTATTATTATTTTGCCCCCACCCATCTTGTGTATTCCTCTTGGAATACAAGAGTAGAGGATGTTTGGTTTGAGGAAAATGACACCTAGGCTTCCAAAGAGAAAAGGGCTATCAAAACTGGCCTGGAAATATCCAAATGACCATTAGAGGACAGGAAAGTGTTTTCAGCTCCTCTTTAAGGCTTCCATCTAATGGTCATCTGGAACTAGATGCATCCTAGATCTGGTAGTCATAACACCAAGTTGTCCTAGTTCCAGGCCTTCTCCAAAAATTGGATCTCCTCAAGCTTTTGAGGTCACTGGCCAAAATTAAAATTATGAAATTATAATCAAAAAAGGGGAAGCACATCTTCCAGTAAGATGATATATGCTTTCCATATTTTTTATAACTTTTTAAAGGAAGTCTCTAGCTTTGTGGTTCCCTTTTAGCACGAAACCTAGGTCAAATGACCTTCCAACTCCCCCAAATCTCAGTTGGCCCTGTCTTGCACCATTGGCCCATCTGAACTTTCCCTCCTTAAAGAAAAATAGCAATGCACAAACACGAGAGGTTTATCAGAAGAAGCTGAGAACATTTCTGAGTAACACCTCCATCAACAGAGTTGGCAACCATATCTTCATCCCAGAATCACATAGCCAGGAACAAGCCCATTCTGGGTTTCATCCCTCTTTAAATTAAACCAGGGCTTTTCAACCAGTGGTACAAGTACCACCTGTGGTACACTGGCACCTGGCAGGTGGTACGCGACCATCCTAGAAAAGTGGTAGCGGGGGAGGGGAATGACCTGAACTGGTGGCAGCACCGCACAAGCCTGAGCGAGAGATGGCTGGAGCTGCAGGGCTGTCAGGGCTCAGCGGAAGCACCAGAATCAGTGCCAGGTTCCAGCTGGAGCTCGGTGCCGATCCTGGCGTTTCTGCTGAGGCCAGAAGAAGCGCCGATCAGCTGGAATGTTGCAGCATCTCCAGGGTCTTGTGATTTACATTCAGATGCTTGGCAACTGATTCATATTTATGATGGTCACAGTGTCCCAGGGTCATGGGAAGTGACCAAAACCTGCTGCAACCACCCAGCAGATGGGGGGGGAATAAAAACCAAACACCCCCCACCCCACCCCCGCTGCCAATCCTCAACAGAAATGCTCACAACAATGAAAACCTCAGACAGGAGGAAGAGCACCGCCGGGTGGGCAGGCAGGTGTCTTGCTCGGCTGTGGCTTGGGGGGCACTTTTTTTCATTGCCATTGTAACTTCAAACAGTCACTAAGCAAACTGTTGTAAGTCAAGGACCACCTGTACTTTATCACTTTTTCCCTTTTTTTTTTTTTTTGGTCAAGTTTTTGACACCTTGCTAGGCGATTGGTGGTACTTGGATATTGCCATATCCTAAAAGTGGTACAATGGGTGAAAAGGTTGAAAAGCCCCGCCTTAGACAGCATATTTGTGCATTCAAAATGAATGGCTATTTAAACTATTATTTAAACTATCCCCCCTCCTCAGTCATTCCCATTGTTGACTTTCAAGAAATGTAGGGTTTAGTAGACATAAAATAGTGAGTAATATTTTTGATCCTCCACCAGCCACTCTTTTTCCTTATCCCCAAACTTCTACTGGGGTCACGTTCCTTCATTCCTTCTATAAAGAGGGCTTTCTGTTAGGGCTAATGAAGACGATGATATTGGTGCTATTAAGTCTGGGAAGCTACCAGAAGGACAGCAGTGGATTAGTTTTCTGAATTTCTTCACTGCCATCTTGGGATATGGCAGCCCTAACCATATTCAACCTTTACATATTATATTGTGTCTACAGACAGTTCCACAAACATTATCTGCCTATCAAATCTGTAAAATCTGTAAAATTTGAACGTCCAAGTTAATGTCATTTTCCTAATATTTCCTCCTCCTTCTCCTTCTCCTTCTCCTTCTCCTTCTCCTTCTCCTTCTCCTTCTCCTTCTCCTTCTCCTTCTCCTTCTCCTCCTCCTCCTCCTCCTCCTCTTTTTCATAAGAGATCATTTGTGCAGGAAAGCTATAGTTATTTGCTTAAGGTAGATAGCATTACAATGGTACCTTGGTACTCAACCTTAATTGGTTCTGGGAGGCAACTTGAATGCCAAAAATGATGAGTACCAGACAAATTTTTCCCGTAAGGAATAATGTAGTGTGTCACAAGACAGCTGACGCTGGCAAGTTCTAGTTTGTATGTTGAGTACCAAACAGACAATGAGTACCGGGACAAAATTTTAATATCAAAATGCGTTGAGTACCTAATTCAACGAGTTTCAAAGCAGTTGAGTAGCCTGAAAGTCAAAAATTGAAGGATAGTGTAAAACCAGTGGTGGGATTCAGCCAGTTCACACCAGTTTGACAGAACCGGTAGCTACTTTTTTGTTGCCCAGGCCCAGAATGGACTTCCGGAAGCGGCATCTACACAGAGAGCCGGTTGTTCCCATATTTGAATCCCACGACCGTGTAGAACTGTTTCAAGCAAACCCTGAGGAAAATCAATTCTCAGTAGTGCGTTCACAATAGAAAACAGGGACAAAATAAACAAAAATAAATTTTAGAAACGTATATATTGGCTTTTAATTAAAAAAAAACTATTCTCAAAAGGACTTAGCAGACGTTGCAATAATGCCACAGCCCTTAGCATTAAGTCAGTAGGTAAGGTAGAATGTGCCTTTCTTACAAGCAGAGGTCAAGTCACAACTGTTGCAGTAGAGCTCTCTTTCTGTCAAGGAGCTTGATGTAAACTCTGCTGCAGCTGCTTCTCCTGTGACTGATGGATGGGGCCAGGTGGGTTTCCCCTCTTGACATGACGTTCTTGTGAGAAAAAGGTTGTGCTACAAGCTTTCAGTTGCTATTATTGACCCAAGCAAAATTATGCTTCCCTTCTCTCCAGCTCCAGGTTCAGAAGACCATCAAGACTCTAATTCTGCAGCTTATCAGTATAAAAATAATTAGATATATTTTTGGTGCCTCAAAAAAAGGCCTAGGCACACAGAGATCTTTGCCCCTGCCGGTTAATGTGACTACACACAACTTTAAAGGAAGCTGCCATGAAGGAAAAGTAATCCTAGCATCGGAAACATGTCAGGTCAGGAATGGAAGATTCAGCCATGGCTCATGGTGAATCAAACTGCCTAAATGATGCCCAGTACAGGTAGTCCTCGACGCCCAACATTTCTGTTGCTAAGCAAGACATTTGTGAAGTGAGTTTCACCCCATTTTACAACCTTTAAATCCACAGTGATTTTAAGTTTAGTTTAGTTTATTCACACTTATATGCCGCCCTTCTCCGAAGACCCAGGGCGGCTCACAACAAGAATACAATAACAATTTTAAAATTAACCACATTCATACCACATACAAACACAATCAATTCGCAGCCGCTCGTGGCGGGACACTCTTAGGGCCGAGGGGCAGAGCACAGCTCATATGCCCCAAGCCTGTCGGCATAGATGTGCCTTCAGCACTTTCTGGAAAGCTAGGAGGCAGGAAGCAGTACGGACCTCTGAGGGAAGCTGGTTCCAGAGGGCTGGGGCAGCAACGGAGAAGGCCCTAGCCCTAGGCCCTGCCAGATGACATTGCCTAACAGACGGGACTCGTAGGAGGCCAACCCTATGCACCCTGACCGGTCGCTGGGATTCATGAGGCAGAAGACGGTCCCACAAATATTCTGGTCCATTGCCATAAAGGGCTTTATAGGTCATAACCAACACTTTGAATTGTGTTCGGAGACCAATTGGTAGCCAGTGCAGCTCACGGAGAGCTGGAGTGATATGAGCATGTCTTGGGAGACATGAATCACTGCAGTTGTTAAATTGGTAACATGGTTGTTAAATGAATCTAGCTTCCCTGTTGACTTTGCTTGCCAGAAGGGCACAAAAAGTGATCACATGACCCCAGGACACTGCGACCGTCATAAATATGAATCGGTTGTCAAGCATATGAATTTTGATCATGTGACCGTAGGGATGCCGCAACGGTCATAAGGGTAAAATACAACCATAAGGCACTTTTTTCAGTGTTACCTTTGACTACTAAATGAACTGTTGTACGTTGAGGGCCGACTGTACATGGTTTCCTTACAATAAATTGAGATGGTCAAGAGCAGCTTTGTGGCAGGGCTCCCATCAATTCAAAGCAGCTTCCTTTACTTGGTGACTGTGCTGTCCCATTCATGCACACACATACACACACACACACACATAGTGTGACAATTCTCCGGATGGAAAGAAGTGAGAAGTGGTGTACCCCAAGGTTCAGTTTTGGGACCTTTACTTTTTAATTTATTCATCAACGATCTGGATGTAGAAGTTAATAGTGAGGTAGCCAAGTTTGCTGATGACACCAAATTGTTCCGGGTTGTGAAAAGTGAAACTGATTGTCGGTAGCTCCAGAAGGATCTCTCGAAATTGTGTGAGTGGGCAACAAAGTGGCAAATGCATTTTAACCTAAACAAGTGCAAAGTTATGCACATCGGGGCAAAGAACCCCAATTATACTTACCAACTGATGGGGACCAAACTTTCTGAGACAACCCAAGAAAGGGATCTTGGGGTTTTGGTGGACAGCTCGATGAAGATGTCAACCCAATGCGCAGCAGCAGTAAAAAAAGCAAATTCCATGCTTGGCATGATTAGGAAGGGAATCGAAAATAAATCAGCAAGTGTTGTATTGCCTCTGTACAAATCGATGGTGAGACCACACTTGGAGTACTGTGTACAGTTCTGGTCACCGCACCTCAAGAAGGATATAATGGAACTGGAAAAGGTGCAAAAAAGGGCAACAAGAATGATCAAGGAAATGGAGCGCCTCCCTTATGAAACCAGATTGCAACGCCTTGGTCTCTTCAGCCTTGAAAGACGGCGTTTAAGGGGTGACTTGATCGAAGTGTATAAAATCATGCATGGGATAGAAAAGGTGGATAGAGAAAAATTCTTTTCTCTATCACACAATACCAGGACAAGGGGGCACTCCCTAAAGCTCATAGCTAAGAAAGTGAGGACAAATAAAGGGAAATATTTCTTCACCCAGAGGGTCGTTGATTTATGGAATTCACTTCCTGAAGGGGTCGTGACAGCTGTCAGCCTTGACAGCTTCAAGGCAGGGCTAGATAGATTCATGGATGCAAAGTGTATTGGTGGTTATTAAAACGGATGTCCATGTGCCGCCTCTATGTTGGCTGAGGCAGGCAGGATTCCCTTGGGTACCATTTGTTGGGGGTCAAGGGAAAGGGAGGGTTTTGCCTTCTCCTTCTGCTCAAGATCCCCATGTACAATTGGTGGGCCACTGTGTGACACAGAATGCTGGACTCGATGGGCTTTGGCCTGATTCAGCATGGCTCTTCTTATGTTCTTATGTTCTTATGACTTGCAGTCTTTGATTTCAACTCCTAGAATCCCTTTACAGATAACCAGATTGGGGGAGTCCGGCTAAGATGGGGGATCCGAAGCAAGATTTTCACAGAACTCAAGGCAGAACTCATTTAAGATCTTGATCACTTGGTCCTCCCAAATGTTCTCTGTTCCAGATCTGCCCATCGTCACACGGAGCTGTGTGACGTGTGGGAGCTGAGATCACCATGGATGATCCTTGTGATAACTCCACCTTTTTGGTGACCTGTTACTTGGGATTTTTCTGAACACAAATTGACCAAACCTCTGGAAGACCTATCAAGCCATGTCCTAGAAAAACTTGTATGGCAGGATAAGGAGAAAGAGTGGCTGGTGGAGGACCAAAAATACTACTCACTGAGTTATTTTAAGTCTACTAAACCCTACACACTCCAATGGGCCCAGCCCTCTGACTTTGGGGAGACATGCTTAACTGGCTTTCCAGACAGCTTTCCTTTTGTGCAGTGGTTGCTTTCATTGTACAAGAAACTGACTTGGTCTGGTTTGCCTTCAGCAAGAGAGGAATGCTAAGTCTGCAAAGCAGCTGCTTTTTGCAGGGAGGGTGGAAGTGCTCTATATATAGTTCAGATGGTAACACCACTGTGACAGCTGAAAAACAGTTCTGTAATTTAGCGAGATGCCCACCTCTTCTTTCTTCTTTCTGTTCTGTCTCAGAAATATATGAAATTTGGCGGAAATAGCCAAAATATCTGCATATTTGAAAGACTATTCGAATGAAAAATATATGTTAGAATGGAAAAAAATGGATAGACTACATTCAAGGGAAATATCAATCTAAGAAATTGTATTTAGCATATAGTTAAATTTTTATTAGGATTTATATAATAATTTTGTTTAATATAGTGGGTTTTTTTTCCTTTTTTCTTTACCCTGTATTCACTCTGGGAAGGGGGGGTAGGTTGGGGGGGTAATAACATACTCAACTGTAATACTTGTAGTATATAAGAAAGAAATATTTACTTATAGACGAGGGGTTGCTCGGACAGTACCTCTGTACTACATCTGGAGGGGGTCGTGAGGGTGGAGTGAAAGAGGGGAAGGAAGTAGGATGGTTGGAGGAGAGGAGGGTGGAGAGGTAGGGAGAGAGGTGAGGAGGAAAGTTGGAGAGGGAGATAGGGAGAAAGGGGATGTGGTAGGGGGGGTGCTGCCGAGCAACACCCATAGTTATTTAAAGTACTGTATATACGCATTTAAAAGAATGTATGTTGGTTTTTTGTTTACTGTGGGAGAAAGTTGAAAAAGAACGTATTAAGTTGAGTTGTCTTGTTTTTCTCTTTTTGTTGTTTAAAATTATAAAATCAATAAAATATTTTAAAAAAAGAAATATATGGATGCATTTTAATATAGTCTGCATCTATATGGCTGAACTAGTAGTGTTTTCCACTGCATGGTATGGTAAATTCAAACCATAGAATTTATGTGAGGAACTCTTCTATCTTTTTCTGATTTTTTCTTTCTTTCTTTCATCTTTTCTTTCATTCTTTCTTTTTTCTTTTTTTCTCTCTTTCTTTCCCTCCCTCCCTCCCTCCTTCCCTCCCTCCCTCCCTCCCTCTCTCCCTCCTTCCCTTCCTCCCTTCCTCCCTCCCTTCCTTCCTTCTTTTCCTGTTCTTCAAAGAAAATCAAGGAAGCAGGCATAGTTGCCCCACATTTTATCCCACCAAAAATGCTGTGAAATACTTTGGGCTCACAAACAAGGACTGCTTGAAGATCCCCAGAAAGTTAGACGTTTGAATGGAGCTTCGTATTGGGGCGTGAATTTATATTTAGACACGATTAAACATTCTAATCATTTTATCGCGTCCCTTACATCCAAGTTGCCACATATTTTAAAATATGCCTTATAATACTCTTTTTGTAAAATATATTAACATACAGCATTCATAGTTCTCACGCAGAAAAGATCATTTGTATATCAAAGGGAATTTTGTTTAACACAGAATATTGTGTATATGTTAAAGTTTTCTTTCTGAAAGTCTTTCAATTTATTGAAAAGGACTCCCGTAATCTTTTCTCTCTCTTTTTGGTTAAGAACTCATTTTTAAAAAGAAAGAAAATTGCAATCCACTTTACACCTAATTAATATCCGCATGGGACCCCCTTACCCCAAAATACAACAACATATTAATTATTAATGTATTGTAGAAATTCTACCAGTTTCTGCTATTCCGCCTTCCATTCTAGTTTCTATAATATATTGGCTGGGTCAACAAGCTTTTATGTACATAAATTTAGTTACCATTAGCAGCAAGTTATAGAAAATCTTAGCATAGTGGAAAAAAAACAACCTTCCATCCAGAGATATGAAAACCATTTGGGTTGTAACATACAATACATAATTATGATTTACCTACGCTTGCATTATGCTGAGCCACATCATACCCATTTCAGGGGTTTCTTTGCATTATCTCAGTGTATTTGAATTAAGAATGCAACTTAAACAAAAAATAAAATGGCAGTGAATTCTGTTTTTGCAATCAAGGAAAAACCCTGTGGAACTCAAACATTTATAACACAAGCCAAACAACAAACTGCTTCATACATTATCCTAAACCAAGGATTGAATAGGGTTGAAGCTGCTCAGAGCCACCTGAATCACAAGATAGGCAGCAAATAAATTTGAAAAAGAAAGAAAGAAAGAAAGAGAGAGAGAGAAAGAGAGGGAGGGAGGGAGGGAGGGAGGGAGGGAGGAAGGAAGGAAGGAAGGAAGGAAGGAAGGAAGGAAAGAGAAGGAAGGAAGGAAGGAAGGAAGGAAAGAAAGAAAGAAAGAAAGAAAGAAAGAAAGAAAGAAAGAAAGAAAGAAAGAAAGAAAGAAAGAAGGAAGGAAGGAAGGAAGGAAAGAAGGAAAGAAGGAAATAAGGAAGGAAGGAAGGAAGGAAGGAAGGAAAGAAATCCTTCATGCTTGATAGATCTTTTTATCTACAAAGAAATGATCTACTGATTGCTGCTCCTCTTCTTAATGGACCTTACTCTTCTCTGCTCTACTGGACTGTTTAACAAAAGCTATCCACTGCAAAATTTGACGTACTTCTATATTTCCCTCAAGCATTTGTAAAAGGTGCATTTTATTTTTAAATTTAGTCTTCAACTCAGCCTTGATTCCTGGTAACTGCACGGACAAATCCCTGCAGTTTTCTAGGCAACATTTTCAGAAGAGGTTTGCCGCTGTCTTATTCCTAGAGCTGAGAGAGAATGGCAGGCATAGAGGCCACCCAACCATCTTTGCCCAACACAGCATGAGAATTCAAAACAAGGACCAGGACCTTATGATAAGGCAAAAGAAGGAAGGAAGGAAGGAAGGAAGGAAGGGAAGGAAGGAAGGAAGGAAGGAAGGGAGGGAGGGAGGGAGGGAGGGAGGGAGGGAGGGAGGGAGGAGGAGAGAGGAGGAGGAGGAGGAGGAGGGAGGGAGGGAAGGAAAGGGAAGGGAAGGAAAGGAAAGGAAAGGAAAGGAAAGGAAAGGAAAGGAAAGGAAAGGAAAGGAAAGGAGAGGAGAGGGGAGGGGAGGGGAAGGGAGGGGAGGGGGAAGGGAGGGGAAGGGAGGAGAGGAGAGGGGAAGGGAGGGGAGAGAAGGGGAGGGGAGGGGAGGGGAGGAGAGGAGAGGAGAGGAGAGGGGAAGGAGGGGAAAGAAGGGAAAGAAAGGAGAGGAGAGGAGGAAGGGAAGGGAAAGAAAGGAGAGAAGAGGAGAGGAGAGGGGTGGGGTGGGGTGGGGTGGGAAGGAAGGGAAGGGAAGGAAAGGAAAGGAAAGGAAAGGAAAGGAAAGGAAAGGAAAGGAAGGGAAGGGAAGGGAAGGGAAGGGAAGGGAAGGGAAGGGAAGGGAAGGAAAGGAAAGGAAAAGAAAGGAAAGGAAAGGAAAGGAAAGGAAAGGAAAGGAAAGGGAAGGAAGGGAAGGGAAGGGAAGGGAAGGGAAGGGAAGGGAAGGAAGGAAAGGAAAGGAAAGGAAAGGAAAGGAAGGAAAGGAAAGGAAAGGAAAGGAAAGGAAAGGAAAGGAAAGGAAAGGAAAGGAAAGGAAAGGAAGGAAAGGAAAGGAAAGGAAAGGAAAGGAAAGGAAAGGAAAGGAAAAGGATTCTTACTAAAGCAGAAGATGATTCAAGGCAGAGCAAGTTGTCAGGACTGAAAGATCAGTGACCATCCCAGGACAGATGCAGAAGGCAAGTGAGCGGTTTCTTGGTTCCGCCCCAGGTCTTCCTATATATAGCCCAATGATACATCATAGTTCCGGGAGGTCTGGAACGGCATCCAATTTTCTACGTACATCTCTCAATAGGGCGAGGTAGAGGTGACTATTGGTATGGTAAGGTCACTTCTTACCCCACCAGACACATTCTTGGAATGCTTAGGGTTTGGGGGGGTACCCTTCTATTTGCTCAGATTTCCAAGAGCCCTTGAGGAATGGATTGTATGCATCGTACTGGGAAAATCCCGACCCTGTTCCATTGGAAGACAGCTTTTGGATTTCTGAGTACTCAGAACAGCTGGGGAAGGAAGCTATCCAGTTTCCTAGCCAATGACATTGCCGGGGGACTACTAGTTCATAACTCAGTGTGGGAGGATGGGTAATAACTGGAGGAAATTGAGTAGGAGGCCAACGATGGGATGAGCAATTCAGTTGGATGGCGATGAACAGACCTGGTTTACAGGAAATGATGGAGAGGCTGTCTTGCATCATGAGTGTAGAAGGAAGACGCATGTCTGAAGACTGAATCCTCGCCTAGAGACAGCCATGGCGAGGTGGCTCAGCGAGTTTTCCCAATCCATACAGGGATGGGATGTAGGCCAGGCCCTGGGAACAAGGAAGAAATGAATGAACCATGAAGAGTTTCAAACAAACACTTATGAGAAAGAAGAAAAACGAGAAAGAAACTCAAAATATCTCTGCCTTGATTTTGTTTGGTATAAGATGGGATAGACAGAAATTTTGACAAGGTTTCAGAATTTAGTTTTTTTGGGGTGGGTTGTTTTTTTGTTTTTTGTTTTTTGACAAGGTGAATGAATATGAAATAGAGGCGTGGTGATGTACTGAGTTACAGGGTGGAAATTATCTGGTTGTTGGGAGACCAACCCAACACTTGGAATACTGCATCCAGTTTTGGTCACCATGATGTAAAAAAGATGTTGAGACTCTAGAAAAAGTACAGAGAAGAGCAACAAAGATGATTAGGGGACTGGAGGCTAAAACATATAAGGAACGGTTGCTGGAATTGGGGGTATGTCTAGTTTAACGAAGAGAAGGACGAGGGGGGACATGATAGCAGAGTTCCAATATCTAAGGAATTGCCACAAAGAAGAGGGAGTCAAGCTATTCTCCAAGGCACCTGAAGGCAGGACAAGAAGCAACAGGTGGAAACTAACCAAAGAGAGAAGCAACCTAGAACTAAGGAGAAACTTCCTGAGAGTTAGAACAATTAACCAGTGGAACAACCTGCCTCCAGAAGCGTTGAATGTGCCAACACTGGAAGTTTTTAAGAAGAGACTGGACAACCATTTGTCCGAAATGGTATAGGGTTTCCTGCCTGAGCAGGGGGTTGGACTAGATGACCTCCAAGGTCCCTTCCAACTTTATCACTATTATTAACCCCTTTCCTTTCTAGTTTAAAATAGTGCCAATAGTCCTTTTTATAATTCAAATATTCATCTGCTCATATGCACCATTCAGGTGCCCTGTACTCATACACAGGTTTACCTATTATTCCAGTAACAGTAATAGAGTTGGAAGGGACCAACCCCCTGCTCTCACAAGTCGCCTATACTATTTCTGATAAATGGTTGTCCACTCTCTTCTTAAAAGCTTTCAGTGGTGAGGCAGCCTCAACTTCCAAAAGCAATTTGTTCCACTGGCTAAATGTTCTCACCGCATTATTTTGCAGCTCCTTTTTGTGGGAACTGGGCCTGTATTTCAGCTGTTCAGAGGAAGAAGCAGTTTCAAAATTAAATCACTTCCATTTTCCAATAAAATGGGGATGAATCACGTCCTGGTTCCCCACCATCGGCAGTTACAGATGGGGCAGGCCAATAGCAAAATGTGTGTAATGCGGTCACCTACAAATGCTGTGAGTTGCCTACTGTCATCTATCGTGGCATTTGTCTATGGCAGTGATGGTGAACCTTTTAGAGACCGAGTGCCCAAACTGCAAACCAAAACCCACTTATGCATCGTCAAGTGCCGGGTGGGTGTGGCCCATTGGCTGGGTGTGGCTCATTGGGTGGGCGTGGCTACGGTGGTAACGGCAGACTGGGTGGGACTAAAAAGTTCAAGTCAATCAATTTCAACTTTGCAAGATCTTTTTTTCCCCACGAGAAGTTGAAATTGACTGATTGATTATTTTTTTTTTGCACACGGCGGCGGAGGCCTAAAGCGAAAAGGTTGCATAAAACCCAGCTGAAGGCCTAGGACTGGGGCGACGGCGCGCGTGCCCACAGAGAGGGCTCTGAGTGCCGCCTCTGGCACCCGTGCCATAGGTTCGCCACCACTGGTCTATGGAGATTCTCAGTCCTCTAGATCATAGTTATCCCAAAAGGTGCTTTTTTCAAGAGGCAACTGGACTTTCTTGTTTTTCTTTGAAGATGTTTCGCTTCTTATCCAAGAAGCTTCTTCAGCTTTGACTGGATGGTGGGGAAGGGAAGGATTTATACTCCTTGCAGACAGCTGGTCATTTGCATTCTTTTAGGGAGTCCTTGAGGACATAGGTAAAGCTCCAAGTGGCCTCAGTGACTCTCTAAAAGAAAGCAAAGGACCAGCTGTCTGCAAGGAGTATAAATCCTTCCATTCCCCCACCATCCAGTCAGAGCTGAGGAAGCTTCTTGGATGAGAAGCGAAACGTCTTCAAAGACAAACAAGAAAGCCCAGTTGCCTCATGAAAAAAGCACCTTTGGGATAATCATGGCATTTGCAGTATTTGCCTTACAATATCGTCATGTACTGGTTATTATTCGGATGTCATTGCAATGGGTACCGGATGCTTGCTATCCAGCTTCTAGAAATTTCTATCTCTACTTTCCGGAGAGTAAGGCAATACAGGCCGTCCTCAACTTATGACCGCAATTTGAGGCCAGAAGAGCTGTTGTTAAGCAAGGCAGTTGTTAAGTGAGATTTGCTCCATTTTACGATATTTGTTTTGCCGCAGTTGTTAGAAGTGAATCACTGCTGTTGTTCAGTTAGAAGCAGAGTTCTTCAGTGGGTCTAGCTTCCCCGTGGACTTGACAAAAGGTCGCCAAACAGCGATCGTGTGACTCCAGGACACTGCAGCCGTCGTAAATATGAGCCAATGGCCAAGTGTCTGAATTTTGATCATGTGACCGTGGAGATGGTGCAACAGCCGTAAGTCTGGAAAATGGCCATGTCATTTCTTTCAGGGCCGTTGTATCTTCGAATGGGTGCTAAACAAATGGTTATAAATTGAGGACCACCTGTAGACTTTGGGGAGTTGTTCTATCATACCGTGAGCCGTGGTGGCACAGTGGTTAGAATGCAGTACTGCAGGCTACTTCTGCTGACTGCAGGCTGCCTGCACTTTGGCAGTTTGAGTCTCACCGGCTCAAGGTTGACTCAGCCTTCCATCCTTCCGAGGTCGGTAAAATGAGGACCCAGATTGTTGGGGGCAACAGGCTGGCTCTGTGAACTGCTTAGAGAGGGCTCTGAAGCGGTATATAAGTCTAAGTGCTATTGCTATACAGAGTTTCCCCAAAATAAGACCCAACCAGAAAATAAGCCCTAGCATAGGGGTCTTCAAACTTGGCCCTTTGATGACTTGTGGACTTCAACTCCCAGAATTCCTCAGCCAGGCACACTGGCTGAAGAATTCTGGGAGTTGAAGTCCACAAGTAATACGGTATAAGCCCCACCCCCAAAATAAGCCGCAGGTAAGATTGTCAGCCAGATGGACACATCTAGTGCCATATTTTCCTGAATATAAGCCCTAAATGGAAAATAAGCCCTAATGCACTAAATGGAAAATAAGCCCTAGTGCATCTTTTGGAGTAAGAATTAATATAAGACCCGGTCTTATTTTTGGGGAAACGTGATAGAATTAATGTGGAATGATGAGCAATCATTAGAATAATGATGTGTCTGCATAATCACTGGAATAGTGCTGTGTTAGTAGTATGTGACTAACCTAATGCGCATTGCACTTGGATACAATGTATGTAGCAAACTCTCCATTGTATACCCGTGAGAAACAAACCTAATGTATTACAATGTGTATTCCTTTGTTCCTGAGAAAAGAAAAGGAAGGTATAAAACTGAAGTCTGAACCCGCCCTCGGGGTTCAGAATTGCTTGTTGCTATTGCTTCTGAACCTGCGCAATAAATCTCTCTGCTAAAACCCTCTGGAATTCGTAAGAGTCCTTTCGTTGAACCATAGGGCTGAAAGGAACCTTGGAAGTCTTCTAGTCCAAACCTGCCCAAGGCGGGAGTCCTTATATCATCCCAGAGAAATGGTTTGTTCAGTCTGACTGAGAATTTCCAGAGACATTTATGGAGAATGAATTTAAGCCCTCTTCCCTGTATCAGCCCTTCAGGTATTGAAAGACAGCTATCATGTCTCCCCCAATCCTTCTCTCATTAGGCTAAAGATAGTTCCTTTGGCTGTTCATTTTACAATTTAGCCTCAAGATCTCTCATCATCTTTGTCGCTCTTCTCTGCACGCTTTCTATGACTTCAACATCTTTCCAGTTCTAATTACTCAGGTTTTTTTGCACAATCCACTGTGACATGGTCACCATTCAAATTCAGTTCTAAAATCTCTCCAGGAGCCACAGTAATTGCAATTTGAGGGCTTATCAACTGCTAGAAATGTCACCTCATAAGCCTGGATTTAAATCCACATTGGCCAACCATGATGGCTGAGACTTCTAGGTATTGTTGTGTTTAACAGGTTAACAGCTTAAATAACAATTATGTAGAGATGTTGGAGGCGTATGTTGCACTAATGTAGTTTATCACACCATGGTTTTGGAGAAATCCTAAGGGTCTGCTTCACACAAAAATACTAAATTGTACAAACCACGGCTGTCTTCATACCAGCCACAATGAAATAAAGCATTTTACAATTTGGCTATGAGAGTGAGCAGGCAGGCATTATCCACTTTGATAGCTCATTTTACAGGATCCTACAGTGCCATCTAGAGGCTAATTGATAATGCAAAAATGCATCCTCATTATTATTATTATTATTATTGTGCCATATCCGTTATCTGATGTTGGCGATCATGTTGGCGATTCTGTTTTAGTCAGCAGCTGCATGAAAAAGTGCTGCTGAGTTTTGTCCCAACCAGTCCCTTAGATTTTGAAGCCACGATGTTCTTCTTCTGCCTGGACCTCGTTTGCCTTCAATCTTTCCCTGGAGGATTAAATGGAGTATGTCATATTTTTCTGGGTGTCGCATCACGTCTGAAATATTCTTTCATTTTTTTTAATTGTTTTGATGATTTCCCTCTTGGCTTTCCAGGTGGCTTATCACCTCCTCATTTCTGATCTTGTCAAGCCAGCTTATAGGTAACAGCCGCCTGTAGATCCACATTTCAAATGTTTCCAGTCTCTTCAGGTGGCCTTCTGTCAGAGACCAGCTCTCTACTCCATAGAGCAGGATGGAAAAAATATAACATCTGACAAGCCTGATTTTCAATCTTAATGCATTATGCATTAATGCAAACTATGTTTCGTGAGAGCTGAAGGGACTTTGGAGGTCTTCTACTCCAGCCTCCTGCTCAAAGCAGGAGCCTTGAAAATATGTTTCTTTAACCCATAATTGTAAAGTAACATTGGGTGGTAGATACAATGGACTGTTTCTCATCTCTATTTTATAGGGTTTTTTAATTTAAAGATGTAGCCAATCATCAATAAAATGGAATGCATTAGCTTATTACTTAATAAGTAATAGCTAAGATAACAATATGTTTCCTTATCTAGAGCTAAAACAGATGCCTCCTTATTTATAGTAAACCATATGTCTTTATCTTTTGGTTAAAACAGATATCCCCTTAAACGAGCATTTTATTTATTTATTTACTTGAACACTGGGCCCTATCGAACAAAATGATAGTATAAAGTAAGGTTTTACCACTGAGGCAGGAAAAACCAAATGTATAGGTACATTTGTTAACAACAGTGACTGAGAGGGATCTTGGAATCCTAGTGGACAATCACTTAAATTTGAGCTAGCAGTGTGGAGTAGCAGCCAAAAAAAACGAATGCAATCCTAGCTTGCATTAACAGAGGGATAGAATCAAGATTGTGTGAAGTGTTAGTGCCACTTTATAAAGCCTTAGTAAGACCACATTTAGAATACTGCATCGAATTTTGGTCACCATATTATAAAAATGATGTAGAGATAATTAGGGGGCTGGAGGCTTAAGCATATGAAGAACAGTTGCAGGAATTGGGTTTATCTAGTCTATTGAAAAGAAGGACTAGGGGTAACATGATACTAGTGTTTCAATATTTGCACAAAGAAGAGGGGGGTCAAGCTATTCTCCAAAGCACCCGAAAGCAAGACAAAAAGCAATGGATGGAAACTAATCGAGAGAAGCAACCTAGAACTAAGGAAAAATTTCTCTAACAGTGAGAACGATTAATCAGTGGAATGGCTTGTCTTCAGAAGCTGTGGCACTGGAGGCTTTTAAGAAGAGACTAAACAGCCACTTGTCTGCAATGGTATAGGTTTCCTGCCTGAGCAAGGGGTTGGACTGGATGACCTCCAAGTTCCCTTCTAACTCTTGTTATTCTGTTTCAGTTTCTCAACCTTGACAATTTTAAGGCATGTGGATTTCAACTCCCAGAATTCCACAGCACACTGTGTTATATTATGGTAGTAAGATATATGTTTTCTTTTATATAAGTTTTGCTATATGAGGTGCTCATTTGTTTATAGTGGCTTTATAATTAGTTATTAGGTTTTTTTCCTAATGGCTTTACAACTGTCCTTGGTACTCTATGAACTTGGCTTTGTTGCTTACAGATGTTTCATTACCAAATTAGGTAACATTATCGTTGCTAGCGGGTGTGACTTTCTGTTCATGTGCAGTAGCTTTCCCTGCCAGTGTTGGTTGGGCTGAGGTTTTCTCTTTTATAACTCCTAGATTAGGGTATTGTTTTCTGCTTAATTAGAAAATTTCTATTTTATATCTCTATGAAATGAGTCGCCACTAATAAATCTGTTTTTAAAGGCATTCACTGTGCCAAGGGAAACTTGTTTGCATGACTTTTTTTTTTCTCTCCAGGTTTTTACATTTTGTAATGAATTGTTCCAAGTACCTTGAAGTTCCAAGCTGGTGCTTTTAAGTTTCCCATAAAAGAAATAAGATACATTAAAACTACTTTACCCAATCAGATGTATGAAAATACACCTGTTATCCCATCCTCTACGGGCAGCGTTTCTCAACCTTGACAATTTTAAGGCATGTGGACTTCAACTCCCAGAATTCCACAGCCAGCATTGCTGGCTGTGGAATTCTGGGAGTTGAAGTCCACATGCCTTAAAATTGTCAAGGTTGAGAAACACTGACTTAGATTTATATACCGCTTCGTAATGCTTTACAGCCCTCTCTCTAGTCTAAGCGGTTTACAGAGTCCGCATAATCTGGGTCCTCGTTTTACTGTTCTTGGAAGGATGGAAGTGTAGCGTTACCCCCTTAGAGGTCACCAAAGCCCAGGCCAGGGGTAGGCAACCTTGGCTGTTTTATGACTCGTGGACTTCAACTCCCAGAATTCCTGAGCCAGCATGGGAATAAACAACATGGCGACTGCTTTAGAAAGAAGGTTGTAGTTTATTGAAGAGGAGGGCCAGGCAGAAAGATGGCTCTGGAAGAAGAAAAAAGAGAGAGCACATGTAGGGAATGGGTTTTTATACCATCTTGGGCTTTTGTTTGGAGTTGTTTCCTGTTTCTGTTTGAGGCTTTGTATTTCCTGTGTCATGGACTTTGACCTGAGTCTGAGTGTGCCCCTTTGGTGTCTGTGAGTTAATCCTATTATGTCCTGTCCTAGAGTTTGGGTGGGGTATGTAGATTTTAGGTGTCTTTGTCTTCCTAATCTTCTAGCTCAGTGGTTCTCAACCTTCCTAATGCCACGACCCTTTAACTCAGTTCCTCATGTTGTGGTGACCCTCAACCCCCCATCTAGCTGGCCGGGGAGGTATCAAAAACTTGACCAAAAAAAAAAAGGAAAAAATGGGAAAGTATAGGTAGTCCTCGACTTACAACAATTCGCTTAGTGACTGTTTGAAGTTACAACAGCACTGAAAATGCGAATTATGATCATTTTTCACACTTATGATTGTTGCAGCATCCCCAGGGTCATGTGATTTACATTCGGATGCTTGACAACTGATTCATACTTATGACATTCAGAGTGTCCCAGGGTCACGTGATCAATGGCCAGGGGGCGTGGCCAGCTGATCACTCAGGTTGCAGAGTGCCTGTGGGGGGGAATCTGTGGGTCTCTGGGATGGGGCTGGGTGGGTGCCTGCCTTCCTTCCCTCCCCTTGTCCCTTCCTTCTTTCCTTCCTTTCCTTCACCTCCTTCTTAGTCTCTTCCTCCTTCCCACCCTCTCCCATTGTCCCTTCTTTCCTTCCCCTCCCTTAGTCCCTTCCTCCTTCCCTCCCTCTCTCCCATTGTCCCTTCCTTCCTTCCTTTCCTCTTTGTCCCTTCCTTCCTTCCTTTCCTTCACCTCCTGCTTAGTCTCTTCCTCCTTCCCTCCCTCTCTCCCATTATCCCTTCCTTCTTTCCTTCCTTCTTAGTCTCTTCCTCCTCCCCACCCTCTCCCATTGTCCCTTCCTTCCTTCTTTCCTTCCTTTCCTTCCCCTCCCTTGGTCTCTTCCTCCTTCCCTCCCTCTCTCCACTTGTCCCTTCCTTCTTTCCTTCCTTCTTTCCTTTCTTCTTTCCTTCCTTTCCTCTTTGTCCCTTCCTTCCCTCCCTTCCATTGTTCCTTCCTTCCTTCCCTCATTGTTCCTTCCTTCCCTCCCTCTTCATCCCTTCCTTCCTCCCCCCCTCCGTGCCCAGGAAGGGACAAGGGGAGGGAGATAGGCTGCCAGCGTGGGTGGGGGCTTTGCTGCCGGCAAACCTGCCTGTGCACAGGCAGAGACAGAAGAAACCCGAAAGACTTGCCACTTGCTAAGTTAGCAAGCGCTGGGCTACAGCTGATTCGCGCTTCTGCTAAATTAGCAAAGCTGGAGGAAGTTTGCTGGGCAGGAGCCAAGGAGAGCAGCTACAGCTGCAGAAGCGCGGATCACCTGTAGAGGCTCACCCCGATCCTGGACAAGAGGGAAGGAAGGCAGGATGGACGGAAGGGACAAGGGGAAAGAGGGAGGGAAGGAGGGACAAAGAGGGAGGCGGAAGGAAGGAAGGAAGGAAGGAAGGAAGGAAGGAAGGAAGGAAGGAAGGAAGGAAGGAAGGAAGGAAGGAAGGAAGGAAGGAAGGAACAAGGGGGAGAGGGAGGGAAGGAGGGACAAAGAGGGAGGCGAAGGAAAGGAAGGAAGGAAGGGACAATGGGAGAGGGAGGGAAGGAGGAAGAGACCAAGAGGGAGGGAAGGAAAGCCAGCCCAGCTGCCGAGGAAGAGAAGAGCGCAAAGCCAAGGAGAAGAAGGTGGCGGTTTCCTCCCAAAGGGGGCTCCTTTTCTCTACCCCTTCCCTGGGTTTCTGGGGAATTTCTCATCACCAACGCTGACAGATGTTCCTTCGAGCCCGCCGTGAGCTTTCTCGCCCCCTTTGCTTCTCTCCCCCCTCCCCCACTTTCGTGAGGATTGTGGCGCCCTTGGGAAGCCGATCGTGCTTTGAAGCTTAGGAGAGGAGGAGGAGTCCCTTCCTCCTTCCCTCCCTCTCTCCCTGTCCAGCCCCGGCAGGCACGACATGAACGGGCGGAGGAGGAGTCGAGGACGGGCGGGGTGACAAAGGAGACCGGCGGCCGGCGCCAGACCTTCTGCCTGACAAGCACAAGTTTGCGGGGTCGCCAGCTGACGGGTGCAGGAGTTGGGTGCTGCAGCAGCCTCCCCTTCACTGACCTGCGTGCACGAGAAGTCAATCCGGTTGCTGCACAAGGAGTCTCTGGGGAGGGCGGGGCCTTGCTCTGCGCCTGCGCTCTTCATGCGCCCCCTGCAGGGCACATTTGGTAGAGTTCGTGCAGGCTGCCGCCAAGCAGCATATTTTCCACAAACAAGTGAGGTGGAGCGGAGGGGGGTAGGGAGAGAAGGCAGTTGACAAGCCCTGCCTTAGACCATCGGAAATATGTGTTTTCCAATGGTCTTAGGCGACCCCTGTGAAAGGCTCGTGCGACCCCCAAAAGGGTCACGACCCACAGGTTGAGAACCGCTGTTCTAGCTGGAGGCCGCCAACCTTCCTGAATGGATTATTTACATCTGCATTTCTACAGAGCTGGTTTTGCTTGGGGGAGGGAGACTTGGGGCTGTTAAGAAAAAACTGGGTATGCTTTTCTGCCTCTTTAAGATCCTTTGAGGAAATACAATATTTCCTTTTAATATTTCCTTCTCGGGGTGGGGGGGGCTGACCTCCTACAGTCATAAATATGAAAGCTGCCAAGCGTCCGAATTTTGATCACGTGACATGGGGATGCTGCAACAGTTGTAAATGTTAAAAATGGTCAGAAGTTACTTTTTCTGTGCCGTTGTAACTTCAAATGTTCACTATCCCGACTGTTGTAAGTCGAGGACTACCTGCGCCATTTTTCTGATGGAAGTAAAATAATTTTGCTTTTTCCTTTAGGACCCAAGAATGAAGTATAAATCATCCAGAGTCCTTTGGAGTGGAGTGGCTGTAATACATCTGTAAAATAAAATATAAAGAAGTTCTAGTCAACATCACCCTTCCATCAATCAGAGCCTTTGGCTTTTACTACAGAACTCCGTTTCTGAGACCTCTGCTTCAACCATGTTCCGTTGTTTGGACTCAAAAGCTGACTACCAAGATTTCCTCAAATTCCAAGCCTTTGAAGGTCCTCTGCTTCAAGCAACTCAGTCTGGATGGATCCGAAGCCTTCAAATTCTAGCATGGCATGATTTCGAATTAGTCACGTTTTGGGTAGTTTGAATGAGCTTCGTGGCCATCAAATCTTTAACGCAGGAAAAATGTTGCAGTTTTCTTCTGTCTCATAATTGAGAGATGAACCGTGTTAAAAAAGGAAACACTGATTATGACTACATGCCATCAAGTTGTTATCTACCCTTAATGATCACATAGATCAGGGGTCTTCAAACGTGGCCCTTTTATGACTTGTGGACTTCAACTCCCAGAATTCCTCAGCCAGGCACGCGTGGTCACCATGATGTAAAAAAGATGTTGAGACTCTAGAAAAAGTACAGAGAAGAGCAACAAAGATGATTAGGGGACTGGAGGCTAAAACATATAACGAACGGTTGCTGGAATTGGCTATGTCTAGTTTAACGAAGAGAAGGACGAGGGGGGACATGATAGCAGAGTTCCAATATCTAAGGAATTGCCACAAAGAAGAGGGAGTCAAGCTATTCTCCAAGGCACCTGAAGGCAGGACAAGAAGCAACGGGTGGAAACTAACCAAAGAGAGAAGCAACCTAGAACTAAGGAGAAACTTCCTGAGAGTTAGAACAATTAACCAGTGGAACAACCTGCCTCCAGAAGCATTGAATGTGCCAACACTGGAAGTTTTTAAGAAGAAACTGGACAACTATTTGTCCGAAATGGTATAGGGTTTCCTGCCTGAGCAGGGGGTTGGACTAGATGACCTCCAAGGTCCCTTCCAACTTTATCATTATTATTATTAACCCCTTTCCTTTCTAGTTTAAAATAGTGCCAATAGTCCTTTTTATAATTCAAATATTCATCTGCTCATATGCACCATTCAGGTGCCCTGTACTCATACACAGGTTTACCTATTTTTTTTCTTTTTTTTTTTAATAGTGCAATCTTTTATAAACCCTAACAAAAGATCCTGAGGTATATCAACATTAAACATAAGATCATATTAAGAAGCAATCATCATAGAACATAACATACAACATTAGGTATTAGTCTATGATCACATAGATCAGGGGTCTTCAAACGTGGCCCTTTTATGACTTGTGGACTTCAACTCCCAGAATTCCTCAGCCAGGCACACGTGCCTGGCTGAGGAATTCTGGAAGTTGAAGTCCACAAGTCATAAAAGGGCCACGTTTGAAGACCCCTCACATAGATCTTCTCCAGGAGGTTCCTCCATCTAGCTCCTCCAACAGTGCAGCCATCATCACTGTAACGAAATCCATCCATCTTGCTGCTTCTTATCCTCTTTTTCTCTTCCTCTCTTCTCTGAGCTTGGTTGTTTTCTTGCAGACATTTCATTATCCAAACTAGGCACCATCATTAGTGCTAGTGTTGATCATTAGGGCTAGCACTGATGATATTACCTAATTGGGTAATGAAACGTCTGCAAGAAAACAATTAGAAGCACCAAGGATCCCTTATTTCAATCCTGAGTTACAAATACTCTCCTTTAGTGATCTTCTTTCCTTCCACCTTTCCCAGCATTAGAACCTTCCCCAGACAGCTGGGTCTTCTTGTGTGACCAAAGTAGGATAATTTGAGCCTGGCCATTTGACTCAAATCACCTATCCTTACCAAACTCAAGTGCCTTTGATTGTGCCAGCATTGTAAGATTTCCTCATATGAATCTTCTTCTGGCCATGACTTTTTTTTTTAACAAGGTGTTCCTTTCCTACTGTTTCTTTGTCCACTATTGTATTTCCTGAATATTCCGATTCTCAGAGGACCAAACATGAAATGAGTCACAACTATCAAAAGTGATTGTTTTTAAAGCCATTAATTGTAACAAGAGAACAATTGTTTGCATGACTTTTTTTTTTTGCCTAGGTTTTAAAATTTTGTAACGCATTGCTGCAAATACCTTGAAGTTCCAAGCTGGTGCTTTTAAGTTTTGAAGGGATTTTATTGTGCTTATGATTTTAGTATGTTTAAGTTTGACATTAGCATTTATTATATATAAAGTTGCCAAGGTTGAGAACCCTTGGTTTAGCGGCTGTGCAAAGTTTCAGTGGCACTGAAAAAAAATGACTCATGGCTGTTTTTCTCCAGCATGTAGGGAATGTAGAATCCACAAATGGGTTGTTGTAGTCCTCTAGCCCAATCAGACCAAACAATCAAACTTGCCAGGCCCCTCCAGGGTCTGAGCATGCCCCAGTTTTCGTTTGGTCTCAGCCCTGAAGAGACGTGGATATTTGGCTCCAAATTAGATTTAGTGAGGTATTTTATCTTATTTCCATTCGTGGATTCTTCATTTGCCTTGCGGGGGAATAGTTCAGCTCTGGGCTCAGAGCTGCATTAGTTTCTCCCTTTGCTACCTTCCATTCAATCTCCCTGATAGGCAAAGCCATCACCGGCAGCCAGCTGATTGTCGCGATCGCTGTTTTGCACGAAGCGCGGCGATCCCACTCCCCCCCCACCCACCCCCCATCTCTTCAACTCACTTGTAATCGTTTCTCTGCCTGCTTTTCCTTAGGGCAGCGGTTCTCAACCTGTGGGTCAAACGACCATTTCACGGGGTCGCCAAACACCACAGTCCGCCATTTTTTCCCCTTTTCCCCACAGGGGGCAGCAGCGGCATGCGCAGGGTAGCACCGTGCATGCGCAATGTGGGCCGTCGTGCCGTGCATGCGCGATGCAGACCGTCATGCCACGCATGTGCGATGCGGGCCGCTGCGCATGCGCGATGCGGGCCACCGCGCATGCGTGATGCGGGCTGTTGCGTGCACGCCACGCATGTGCGATGTGGGCCGTTGTGTGCGCGCCATGCATGTGCGATGCGGGCCGTCACGCTGCGCATGCACAGTGCAGGTTGGGGTCACAGCCTGAAAAAGGTTGAGAACGGCTGCCTTAGGGGAACTTGTTTCCCTCAGTTCTCTGTGTGTAAGATCCTTGCGGTCGCCATTTTTACTCCCTACATGTGATCCTTTCCTGTTGGTTTTTTTCTGGAAATTGCTTCAAAATTTGGGGGTGTCTCTTTGGGTCTTTCCTGCAAGTTCTTTGCCTTTCCTGGAGTTCACAGACTAGTGCGGATCGTCACAGCCGCCATTTTGAGCCTCCGCTCGATCGCACTCCCTTAGAAAAATAAAAAATAAAAAAATAAAGGACTTGTTTTATCCAATTTCAATTACTGTGAGCTCACCTTATTTGTTGCATTCGAGGAATAACCTCACGTGGGGGGAACAGGGGCTCCTGTTGTCCCCCCTATAAGTCAGATATTCTTGTTTTTCCCTTGGCATTCCTCCTCTTTTCCTCCTGGCAGACGCCATTTTGAATGCCTCGTGGTTAGCAAAGTAAAACCACTTTTGATCGTTTCTCCAGCTTTGCTTTTACAATTCTATTGCTATTCTTAGTTAAACCTGATTTCACAACGTTTTGGTTGTCTGTTCTCTCTTTAGTATCAGAGTATAATAGATTGGGTTACTGTGCCTGTTCCACTGTCTGCACCTGATGGACTGGCTGTCACTGTCTGAGCCGTCACTAAGTGAGACACAGGGTTTTAAAAAAAATAAATTAATTTGAAAATAAACAAATAAATAAACAAAAATAAATATTCAATATTAATTGACCTTTAACGTAAGGTTGGCCCAGTTGTCTTGGTACGCAAGCGGGCCTGAATAATTGAAGGGAGAGGACAGCTCCCTGGGTAGAGTGCGGCTTATTTCGCACAGGTGACTCCATGCCTGACGGTGGACTGGACAACACAGACACCCGTGTAGGCCTGTACCGCCTAGGTGGGCTGTAGCCTTATCTCCTGCAGACCAGGATGGATCCAGGGATCTCCTGGTGAAAACCTGTTTTCTGATTTACAATATGGTGGATAACACCGTGCCACAGGCCTCCACCTCCAGTGGTAATGCAAAACGGAAGTCACCCAATCAGGATGCACCTGCAAAGGCCAAGGCCAAGGTCAAGCGAACCTCTAAGGTGGCTGACAAGCAAGCAGATAGCAGACATAGGGCGCTGGAACGATAATTTTCTAAAGCTCAGCAACGGGCAGTGGAGACAGGTGGTTCCCCTATTGCATCCACATCAGGGGATCATCGTCTTCCCCCTCTTCCACGGGTTTGCTCACCCGAGCAGATGATGGATCAGAGTTCCTTGCTTGGATATGATCGGGACCATCTTGCCATTTTTGATCAAGACTTGAGATCGCAGATACAAAATCTGCTTCAGGTTACTGAACCAGGGCCGTGTTCCGTGACATGTGAGTCTCGGGGGGGGGGGTTCTGCAGGTCCCCCCACCAAATTCCGTCGGCTTCCTTCACTCCGACGGCGGCGGGCCTTCGGGCCCCTGAACATCCTTCTTTCACTGCCCAGCTCCAGGTCATGATCTCACAGGCGGTGGCACAGGCAATGGAGGCTTCAAGGAGGGCCATTCTGGCCCCAGGGCCATCAAGACCCTCTACGACAGTGGTTCTCAACCTTTTTTCAGGTTGAGACCCCACTTGCGCCGCCCATGCGCACCACGGGCTGATCCGCACATGCACAGCGTGTGCGCGACGGAAAAAAAATAAAATAAAAAATAAAAAAACAAAATGGCGGACCGCGACGGGCCGATCCGCGCATGCGCGGCGCGTGCGACGGCCCAAACCGCGCATGCGCAGCGTGCAACACAAAAAAAATTAAAAAATACAAAAATAAAAAAAACAAAATGACGGACCGCGACGGGCCGATCCGCGCATGCGCGGCGCGTGCGACGGCCCAAACCACGCATGCACGGCGCGCGTGCGATGAAAAAAAACAAAAAAATATAAAAAATAATTAAAAAAACCAAAATGGCGGACTGCGACGGGCCGATCCGCGCATGCGCGTGCGCGACGGCCCGAACCACGCATGCGCGGCGCGCGCCACGAAAAAAAATAAAAAAACAAAAAAACATAATGGCGGACCGTGATGGGCCGATCCGCGCATGTGCGGCACGCACGAGACGGCCCAAACCACGCATGCGCGGCACGCGCGTGACGAAAAAAAATTAAAAAAAACAAACAAAATGGCAGACCATGACAGGCCGGTCCGCGCATGCGTGGCGCACGCGCAACAAAAAAAACCAAAAAAACAAAAAAATGGCAGACCACGATGTCCGGCGACCCCCACGAAACGGTCGTTCGACCCCAAATGGGGTCACGACCCATAGGTTGAGAACCGCTGCTCTACGACCACGGAAACTTTGCATCCCAGGGAGTATGTGATCTCAGATCACGGTTCTCCACCTCATTCTGAGGGGAGCGAGGTATCAGAATATTCCGCGCAGGTTCCCGAAGAGGGCATGTGGTTGGACAAGGAAGACACTCAGATGGAGACCACCCCTTTGGTAGGGGTGTTTAATCCAAATTCCTTTCATTCCCTCTTGCGTAAAGCTTACATAACTGGTAAGATTGAACCGGTGAAACCTCAAACGGCCGATCAGGCCTCTGGACAGAGTTGTGACCCGCTGTTCCTGGAACCGGTCACACAGAACCTACAGATTCCTTGTCCCCCCATGTTTTTAAAATCCATTCAGGATCAATGGGGATCTCCTGGATCTTTCTCTGCTCTTGGGGGAATAGACCGTAAGCTTTTGGACACGGTCTCTTCCCTCAATGATGTCCTTGAAGTTCCAGGAGTAGACGAGGCTCTCGCTCCCATTCTGTCAGACACCAAAATTCCAGGAGATATGTCGGAGGCCTTAAGGCCGAGGACAAGAAATCTGAGATTTCACTCCGCAGGACTCATCAGGCATCGGCATGGGCTGTAAGAGCCTCAACATCTAACTCTTTTTTTGCCAGAATCTCACTAATCTGGCTCCGGGAATTGCAGGCTAGGATATCACCAGACGAGGTGAGGGTGCACCAGGATGTCACTAAGTTGAGAGCTGCGCTGGAATACATGGCGGATGTGTCTCTGCAGGCGGCCAAATATTCGGCTCGAGCCATAGCTTCAAACATGGCTGCATGTCGGTTGTTCTGGCTCAAAAATTGGAAGGCCGACACCAGGCACAAATGGAGAGTGGTGGTGGCACCATATAAAAAGGGCCACCTTTTTGGGGAGGCTCTTACTCCTTACCTGATTGAAAATAAGGAAAAGCTGAAAGTACTATCTCACGTTGCCAAAAAGACGGGCAGATGCTTTTCACCATATAATCGGCGTCAGTCATTTAAGTCTGGCTCAGACCGAACTTCCTGGAGCAGGTATCGGCCCTTTCAAGCGGGGTCGGACCGCTCCTCGGACCGTTCCGGCTACAGAGACAAGCCAAACCCACAATTCCAGGTGAAGCAGCCCTTTCGTGGCAGAGGAGGTCGCCCTTTCCAAAAGTCAAAGTGACTTGGGGAGGACTCCTCCCATCGGCGGAAGGCTGGCACTGTACTTCCACGAATGGGAAAGCACCACCACGGACGCCTGGGTTCTCACCACCATCAGGGACGGTGTATCCCTGGAATTCCTATCCCTTCCCCCCCCAGCGTTTTATCTCCTGCCCCCTATTATGAAATCCCATTAAAAAAGGCCTCATGGAGGAGGCCATTCATCATCTGCTAAACATAGAGGCAATAGACCGGGTACCACCAGATCAGTGGGGACTAGAATTTTACTCCATCCTATTCGTGGTGTCAAAAGCCTCAGGAGGATGGAGGGCGATCCTCTATCTCAAGGCCCTAAATTCCTTCCTAGTGTACCACAAATTCAAGATGCAAACTCTCTTTTCCATCTTAGGCGGCATACGGCCGGGGGATTTACTCACATCCATAGATCTGACAGAAGCTTACCTACACATTCCCATACATCCGGGTCACAGACGTTTTCTCAGATTCAGGTATTCCAACCATCACTATCAGTACAAGGCCCTGCCATTCGGCCTATCATCAGCTTCAAGGGTTTTCACCAAAATCCTGGCGGTCCTCGCGGCCCAGCTCAGATTGGTGCCAGTCCGCGTTCAGTGCTACTTGGACGATATCCTAATACAGTCGTCCTCGGTACTGAACGCTCGATCAGACGTGTCACTGACAATCAAGACGCTTCAGGAGCATGGCTTTATGATAAATTTTCAAAAAAGTCATTTAACCCCAACAAACTGTTTGCTCCATCTGGGCGCAATAATAGACACCAGCCAATGCCAAGTTTTCCTGTCCCAAGAGCGTCAGGTCAGTATTCGCACAATGGTCACAAAGGTGCGCAAGAAAAAAAGAGTGACCCTGCTTCTGCTTTCACAACTGTTGGGAAAACTGATCTCATGCATTTCCATAGTGCCTTGGGCCAGGCTTCACACGAGGCAACTACAGTGGTTCCTGCTCCCTTACCAGAAATGAGGTGTGTCCTGTTTTCCACTGCAGGTCCAAGTCCCAGCACAGACACTCACGTCCTTTCTCTGGTGGCTGTCCCTGGCATTGTCCAAGGGGTCCCTATTCAGAGAACCGACTCATATAACCCTGACCACGGATGCCATCTGTTCGGTTGGGGGGCACATTTACACCATCAGTTTGCCCAGGGGCGGTGGTCTCAACGGGATCTCCAAAGAAACATAAATTGGTTAGAAGAGCCATACACCTGGCACTCCACCATTTCCACAGAAAGGTGACAGGCCACCACGTGCTGGTCCTGACGGACAACATGGCGGCAAAGGCACATGTCAACAGACAGGGTGGCACTCGCTCTTGAGTTTTAATGTCCAAAGCCCAGCACCTGGGGTCATGGGCGGAACGGAACCTGTTATCCCTAAAGGCGGAACACATATCAGGGGAGGAGAACCGCCAGGCAGATTCTCTGAGTCGATCAACAATAGATCATTCGGAGTGGCGTCTGCATCCCAGTCTCTTCCGGGAACTTACCCACCGCTTTGGTCAGTCCTGAGTCGACCTGTTTGCATCCCCGGCTGATGCCCAGCTCCCTCAGTTTCTTTCTTGGTACCTATCTCAGGGTTCGGAGGGAGCGGATGCCCTCTGTAGTCCTTGGCCGGCGGGCCTCCTATATGCATTTTCACCTCTCCCCTTGATCTTGGCCGTCATCAGGAAGCTGTTACAGGAATGAGCAGAGCTAATCTTTGTGGCCCCGTATTGGCCAAGGCGTCCATGGTTCGTGGATCTCGTGAACCTCGCTGTAGCTCCCCCATGGCAGATTCCTCCAGAAAGGATAATTCTAACGCAAAGGGCCATACGGCACCCGGATCCGCAGTGGCTACAACTAGCCGTCTGGCATCTGAACGCCAGTTCCTGATGTGAGGATCTTACTCTTCGAGAGTTATTTCTATGATCCAAGCTTTTAGATGGCCGGAGACAAATCGAATTTATGCCACCTGGAGGAACTTCTGTGACTGGTGTACCCGTAAGGGTTTGTCCTTATCCTCCGTCACTATTCCAGTGATTCTTGAATACCTTATGGATGGAGTGTATAAGGGTTTGGCACCCAATACCTTATTCAGGCAGGTGGCCGCTCTTTCTACAGTGTTCACCTGTGCCGACTCCATACCATTGTCCCATCATCCCAGGCTTAGGTCCTTCATGAAAGGGGTCTCCAACACCAGACCTCCGGTAGTACACAGGTATCCCTCTTGGGAACTGCCTCGAGTTCTACGGGCTCTCACAAAAACCCCGTTTGAACCTATCAGGTCTTGCCCTCTTCGTATTCTGTCCCTTAAGGTGGCCTTCCTGGTGGCTATCACGTCGGCAAGGCGTGTGTCTAAGCTGGCGGCTCTTTCAGTAAGGGAAGGCCTGTGTACTTTCCACCAAGACAGAGTGGTGCTGAGGTTAGACCCCTCATTCATTCCTAAGGTGAATACTCTGTTTCACTGGGCTCAGGAAATTGTACTACCAAACTTTTATCCAAATCCTTCTCACACACTAGAGAAGCTGTGGCACTTTCTAGATGTACGTAGGGCACTACGTCATTACATTAGGAGGACAGCTCCTTTCCGCAAATCGGAGGCGTTGTTTGTTTCTTTCCACATGGCTTCTAAGGGACAGAAGGTCTCCTCCTCTACTATAGCCAGGTGGATCAAAGCCTGTATCACTCAATCTTATCAGGCTTATTCTTTACCTGTCCCAGGTCGCCTGACAGCGCATTCTACTCGTAGCGCTTCCACGTCAGCGGTGTGGCAGACTCAGGCGTCCATAGAGGATATCTGTAAGGCAGTTACGTGGTCGTCCCCTTCACCTTTCATTCGCCACTATAAGCTCAACAAGTTTGTTTCCACAGAGGCTGCCTTTGGCCGTCAGGTTTTAAAGCAAGTGGTTCTTTTCAGTGACGACACTTAACCAAACTGTTTTCCCTCTTGTGGGATCACGGGAGCTTTGGTATGTCCCATTTGTGGATTCTACATTCCCTACATGCTGGAGAAGGGGCGTTGTCTTACCTGAATGTCTTTTCTCAGCATGAGGAATGTAGAATCCACCCCTACCCTGATTATTTTTATTATTGACAGTTAGGTTAGTGTCAGCATTTTAGGAGCCATCACGTCACACAATCATTAGCTTCGCCCTTTCGAAAACTGGGGCATGCTCAGACCCTGGAGGGGCATGGCAAGTTTGATTGTTTGGTCTGATTGGGCTAGAGGACTACAACAACCCATTCGTGGATTCTACATTCCTCATGCTGAGAAAAGGCGTTCAGGTAAGACAACACCCCTTCACACTTACAACACATCCCTGGGGTCATGTGATCAAAATTCAGAAGCTTGGCAACTGGCATGTATTTATGACAGTTGCAGCGTCCCGGGGTCATGTGATCCCTTTTTGCAACTTACTGACAAGCAAATTAAATGGGGAAGCCAGATTCAACTTAACAACTATGTTCATAGCAGCAGCGCTTCACTTAACAATTGTGGCAAGCAAGGTTGTAAAATTCACTTAACAACTGCCTTGCTTAGCAATGGAGATTTTGCGCTCAATAGTGGTCATAAATCGAGGACTTACCTGTGTGCTAACAGTATTATGCAAGTGGGACCATTGCTGGAACAAGGAAATGTGACGTGGTATTCTGCTTAAGCCATGGCTAAGGAAGTTTGGGCAAAGGTCCAGAGGTAAAAGGTTTTATCATTAGCAGGTACAGAAACCACCCAGAGCTCGAGAGCTTATCAAGTGAACCCTCCCTTACTTATTATGGGATGTGAGTCATGCATGTTTTCAATAAACCAGGAACAAGCGATGAAATACCCGGAAATTCTTTATATGTGATTTTATGGTATAAAAACAATTTGTTGAATGTCAGCAACTTTGCTTCATTTGGACTTGGGTCCCAAGCATCCATTTTACCTCTGCGCAGAAATAAAACATTAAACCCCACTTTTATCTCTCAGCGTGATTATTGACTCAAACCGTACCGGATAAAACGACACAGTATTGGACTGGGCTAATAAATAAACTGAATTTATTTATTAGTGTTTATCCTCTTCTTGTGCCGTGTCCGTTATCAGACGTTGACGATCATGTTGGCGATCCTGTTTTTATCAGCAGCCACACGAAAAAATGCTGCTGAGTTTTGTCCCAACCAGTCTCTTAGATTTTGAAGCCACGATGTTCTTCTTCTGCCTGGACCTCGTTTGCCTTCAATCTTTCCCTGGAGGATTAAATGGAGTATGCCGTATTTTTCTGGGTGTCGCATCACATGTCTGAAATATTTTAACTTTCGTTTTTTAATTTTTTTGATGATTTCCCTTGGCTTTCCCAGGCGGCTTATCACCTCATTTCTGATCTTGTCAAGCCAGCTTATATGTAACAGCCGCCTGTAGATCCACATTTCAAATGCTTCTGGTCTCTTCAGGTGGCCTTCTGTCAGAGACCAGCTCTCTGCTCCATAGAGCAGGATAGGAAAAATATAGATAGACTCAATTTGCATTACTCTCTTTTAGCTCCACACATCTGAAGATGCAATGTGATGCCAAACAGAGTACCAGAAATAAAGCACTGAACCCCAGTTTTCTCTTTCAGCATGATGACTGGCTTAAATTGTGCAGGATAAAATGAACACAATGTTGTATTCGGCTGAAACAAACACACTGAAGTTATCCCTTTCACGAGGCAACTGGACTCAAAACGCTTGGTGTAACATAGGAGAATAACTTCAGATTAGGCGAGACCTGGCTCAAAAACAGTAACTGTGAGAGGGACCTTGGAGTCCTAGTGGACGATCACTTGACTATGAGCCAGCAGTGTGTAGCAGCGGCCAAAAAAAAGCTAATGCAATCCTGGATTGTATAAACAGGCATAGAATCAAGATCACACAAAGTATTAGTACCGCTTTATAAAACCCTAGTGAGACCACACCTGGAATACTGCAACCAGTTTTGGTCACCATACTACAAAAAACATGTTGACACCTTGGAAAAAGTTCAAAGAAGAGCAACTAAAATGATCAAAGGCCTGGAGACTAAAACATATGAAGAATGCCTTCAGGATTTGGGTTTGGCTAGTCCAGTGATGGCAAACCTTTTAGAGACCGAGTGCCCAAAAACTGCCCCACCCCTGCTCTGCCCTCCCTGCTCCATCCCCCCCCATTCTGTCCCTGCCCCGCCCACCTGCAGGGCCACCCACCTCCTCCATGGCCCTCCGCAGCAGATTGCCCAGGCAGCCCTGCAACAGCATGGTGGCCACGTCCTCTGCCCACACCGCAGAACATGATTTCCATGCGACGGGGCATGAGGGTGGAGTCTTGTCCCTGCTGCCCGGCTGCCATGTCCTTGGCTGCACTGCTCTGCGCGGGCCATGCCCAGGGGCGACTCTCCTCTGGGGGGGGGCTGCTGGTGAGAAGGGGGTGTGTCCTAGGCCTTTAGCTGGGTTTTAGAAAACCTTTTCGCTTTAGGCCTCCGCTGCAGTGTGCAAAAAAAAAAAGGTTCAATCAATCAGTCAATTTCAACTTCTTGCGGGGGGGGGGGAAGGATCTTGCAAAGTTGGACTTGATTGATTGAACTTTTTAATCCCACCCAGTCTGCTGTTACCACCACAGCCAGGCCCACCCAATGGCCACACCCACCCGGCACCCAACGATGCATAAATGGGCTTTGGGTTGCAGTTTGGGCACTCCGCCTCTAAAAGGTTCGCCATCACTGGGGTAGGACAAGAAACAATGGTTGGAAACTGACCAAAGACAGAAGCAACCTGGAATTCAGGAGAAACTTCCTGACAGTGAAGACAATCAACCAGTGGAAGAGCTGCCTTCAGAAATTGTGGGCGCTCCATCACTGGAGGTTTTTAAGAAGAGACTGGACAGCCACCTGTCTGATAGAATAGATTATCCTGCTCCAGCAGAGGGCTAGAGTAGAAGACCTCCAAGGTCCCTTTTCGCTCTATATTCTATTCTATTCTATTCTATTCTATTCTGTTCTGTTCTGTTCTAATCTACTACTATTACTATTCTATTCTAATCTATTCTATTCTAATCTAATCTAATTCTATTCTATTCTATTACTATTCTATTCTAATCTATTCTATTCTATTCTAATCTAATCTAATCTATTCTATTCTAATCTATTCTATTCTATTCTAATCTATTACTATTACTATTCTATTCTAATCTAATCTAATTCTATTCTATTACTATTACTATTCTAATCTATTCTATTCTAATCTATTCTATTCTAATCTAATTCTATTCTAATCTAATCTATTCTAATCTAATTCTGTTCTATTACTATTCTAATCTATTCTATTCTAATCTAATCTAATTCTATTACTATTCTATTCTATTCTATTCTATTCTAATCTATTCTATTCTAATCTATTCTATAATCTAATTCTATTCTATTCTAATCTATTCTATTCTAATCTATTACTATTACTATTCTAATCTATTCTAATCGAATCTAATTCTATTCTATTATTCTATTCTATTCTATTCTATTCTATTCTATGCTATTCTAATCTATTCTAATCTATTCTAATCTATTCTAATCTATTCTATTCTATTCTAATCTATTCTATTCTAATCTATTCTATTCTATTCTATTCTAATCTATTCTATTATATTCTAATCTAATCTAATCCTATTCTATTATTCTATTCTAATCTATTCTATTCTATGCTATTCTAATCTATTCTATTCTAATCTATTCTAATCTAATCTATTCTATTCTATTCTAATCTATTCTATTATATTCTAATCTATTGTATTCTATTCTAATCTAATCTAATCTAATCTAATTCTATTCTATTACTATTTTAGCTTCTCGGATGAGAAGCGAAACGTCTTCAAAAACAACCCCAAGAAAGTCCAGTTGCCTCCTGAAAAAAGCACCTTTGGGACAACCGTGACCTGGATGACTGAGAAGCTTTATAAACCGAATTTATTTGTAGACGGACCCAATTTGCACTAAACTCTGTTATAGCTCCACGCCTCTGAAGAAGCAGTGCGATGCCAAGCAGGCTACCAGTGTTAATTGCACTCTCACTGCGTCTTCTCAGTCCCTGAAGAATTCACGCGTTGCCCAAACTGCACGTCTGAATCCTCAACCCTACCAGACCCTCCTCCGGAAATCTCCAGAAGTGTCCGCAGCAAGAGACCAAGCCCGGAACGGGAAGCAAGAGGCAAAAAAGAAAAAAGAAAAAAAACACCCCAAAAACCGAAAGTAACGTCGATCGAGCTCCCGAGCCCTCCCACTTGCCAGCCTTTTTCCGCGCCTTTCTTGTTCTTTTCCTTCCCAAGTTCCCGCCTTTTCGGGGAAGAGGCGCGATGGCCAGGAGCGTCCGCAGCTGCCTGGCGAAAGTCCTGGAGGACTTGGAAGAGGACGATCTCGAAAAGTTCAAGCTGAACCTCAACGAGTACCAGGTCAAGCCGGGCTTCGACAACATCCCCCGCGGGCCGCTGCAGAAGGCCGGCGCGCTCAAACTCAGCGACCTGCTGGTCAGCTACTACTGCGAGGACTACGCCGTGGAGGTGGCGGCCGCGGTGCTGTGGGAGAGCGACTGCAAGCCTCAAGCCCAGAAGCTTCGCAGGGACACCGGGAGAGGTAGCGTAGGGGATGGGCGCTTTTAGCCGCGGAAGGAAAACCGGACCGGGGTTGACCGGGGCTTTTCTCTTAACCTAGCAAGCCCCAGATGGGTTGAGCCGTAGTTCCCAGCCCCGTAGGCTCCTTGGGGGAGTTGAGTGCAGCCGGAGAACCGTATAGCTAGGGCAGGGGTTCTCAACCTTGGCAACTTTAAGACTTGTGGACTTCAACTCCCAGAATTCCTCACTGGCTGAGGAATTCTGGGAGTTGAAGTCCACAAGTCTTAAAGTTGCCAAGGTTGAGAACCCCTGAGCTAGGGGGAAGGTTGAGTTACTTCAACCTCAGCCGACCACCCAATGGGGGGGGGGGGAAAGGTTTCAGTTTCCACAGAGGAATTCTTTGCTAGGATTTTGCTTTCTCTTTCCAAACGTTGGTTATGAAATAGGTCTACCCCCCCCCTTTCTCATATTTTATATATACAATATATTTTATAATTTCTATGGAAACCAAACCCAGTTTTACACATGTTTGCTTACCAGTTATTCAGTGCATGCCACCCAGCAAGCACAATTATATATATATTCTTTCTGATATACTTCCATTGTTTAGATTTTATGGCTGTGCCGGTATTTTATTTATGTGTGTGTGTGTGTGTGTGTATAGATATAGATATAGATATGTATGTATGTGTATATATGTAGATATGTATGTATGTGTATATATGTATGTGTATATATATATATATATATGTCTCTCCACCACTGACTATATATTGATTGTGATTGTATGTTGTATGAATGTGTTTAGATTGAATGAAATGTGTTTTAGATTAAATGGTTAATTATTATTGTTAAATTTCTTACCTGTTATTATATTATTGCTGTAAGCCGCCCTGGGTCCCAGGAGAAGGGCGGCATAGAAATTTAATAAATATATATATGTGTGTGTGTGTGTGTGTGTATTCCTCTACAGCCATAAAATCCAAGCAATGAAAGCATTGCTAACATTTTATATTTTTTATAAAAGATATGAGACATTAAAACACCGTATATAATAAGTATAATGCAATAAACTGTAACCCAGGAACAGAAAAGAAAAGCAGCACTAAAAAGTTAGAAAGATCAGGGCACCACTAATTACTGTATTAGGAGGCCTGGAAGAAAAATGTCTTTCTCCGATACTGCAAAGACCGCTTTGGGTGTTCTTTGGCAGGGTGAGGTGCCCAGAGGGTTGAAAATTCTTAGGCCTGCGATATTTTGATACGATCAAACTATTGTATTTGGTTAGGAGAGAAGTAAGAGCAGATATGAAGATGGATTTTCTTTAGATACAGTAATCTCAAGCCACGAAGGGCTTTATACTTCGTGTCTGAAAACAAACGAAGAGGGAATGATGATGAAGAACTGATGTGATGCACTCATTTCATCCAAATCTAACCTCTGTTTCTGTTGCAGAAATTGTGCTAACTGAAGTTACAAGTCACCTTCAGGGATAGAACCAAGCATAAATGATCAGGACATGATTTATCATAGCTAGTTTATTCTTATTCAGGTAGGGCTGTAGCTGGTGTCTCCATGCAGCATGGAGACACCCTAATCAGGTTGACCTGAACAGAGCTGGCCAACAGTCAGAGGACACAATAAGAGCAGAGAAATGAAGTATATTTTGCTGCTCTTATCACTACAATAATGACTCTTGTCTGTTTCTGGTCAGTTTCACTCCATCTAACCATCCTCTTCTGGAGGTCCTCCAAAAACCAGAGAGTACAGCATAATCTTCACATAAAGAGAATCTTCCTAAATGCAATCCAGTCTAATGCTGCCAGCACAGCTTCATATCTAGGTGGAGAATAAGAATTCAATCAAAATGTGTACTAGAGCCTCAGGTATAATCCCAAACTGAAACCCAGTAGGGTCCATCAAGCTGATTATACTGTATAGGTCCAGCTTCTTTGGGAAGTTCACTTGCGACCGTTTTTCCAGCCTCCCAAGCTGATCTATGCACACGCGGTCTCTCAAAGAATATCAGACAAAGTTTTGTGCGTTGTCCATTTATTGCTGGTTTTGCACAGTAACCTTTTTTCCCCCCTTCCAGATGCCTGCAGTTCTGCTCAGGAACCTGTGCCCCAACTCAGCACCCACTCAAGACGAGCTGGTGAGTCCCTTAACTTCCCCATCAGTAGGCAGGAATCAGCCTGCGTGACTGTTTGCTTAGTACAAATTGAAGCGAATTTCAGTTTCACAATATCTGATTTCTCTCTAAAACTCCAAGGAATGGTAGGGAGATTATATTAAAACCTTGGTAAAGGCAACATATTTGCATATATATAAAACATGCAAAGAAACATGGGCACCTGTTTTCTCTTCAGGAGCCAGTTTTGGGAAATCCGTCTCTTCCCGTTGTTGAATTAAAAGCCTGATGTGAAAGGTGCTGATTGTGTTGGTCGTATTATTTTTATAAAGACTCATTTCACCTGTTAGCCTTCACTTCGTACCTTGGATTTATTTTTCCAAAGTTGTTTGTATAGAACGATACAAGCTTGACAACATTGAGTCTACTACAACCAAAATATTTTGATGTTCCCCAAAGTAGTATTCATAGGACCCCACAATTAAATAAAAAATTATTTTTGTTTGAAAAATTAAACGGTTGTAACCTTGTAATTTATACGAGCCTTTGTATAATCTCCTCTGGAGACCGAGAAGACAGTTGGCTCCTAATGTAGCCAGCATTCATTTTTTAACAAATATTCTCCTGATTGTCAATATTTTTTTTTAACAGAGGTTCAGGCCCCAGGAATGCATTTTATTGAACGCCATCGAGACGCCCTGATTCAGAGAACCACCACAGTGGAAGAAATTCTGGATCAGCTGTACGGAGTTCTCCTGACTAATGAGCAATATCAACAAATCATGATAAGGGGAACAGACCAGGCTAAAATGAGGGAGCTCTTCAGCCTGATGCCTGGCTGGGATCATCATGGCAAGGATTTGCTCTATGAGGTTCTGAAGAACAAAAGAAAGTATCTCATTGAAGACCTTGAAAGGCAGTGAGGCAGTAGAAGTGAGACACCATCTCAGGGCATAAAATATCCAGTTACGCACGTCCTAGGAATCCCACAGAGGTGTGTGTGTGTGTGTGTGTGTGTGTGTGTATTTGTTTTCTGAGGTTTTCGCGGGTGTTTGTATGTAGGTCTTTGGTTCCTCAGGTTTTCTCCCACGTAGAATTTGAAGTGTCTTGGCGACGTTTCGACGAAGTCCCATTCGTCATCTTACGCCCACTTATGATCACAACTGAGCCCAAGATTTATGTTGCCAAGTGAGAAATTTCTTAAGTGAGTTTTGCCCCATTTTATGGCTTTTCTTGCCACATTTCTTAACTGAATTACTGCACTTGTTAAGTTACTAACACGGTTGTTAAGTGAACCTGGCTTCCCCATTAACTTTGCTGGCCAGAAGGTTGCAAAAGGGGATCACATGACCACAGGACCCTGCGACCGTCATGCATCCGGATGTAAATCACACGACTATAGGAATGCTGCTGCAGTGGTCATAAGTGTGGAAAATGGTCATGTCGCTTTTTTCAGTTTGATTGTAACTTTGAACGGTCACTAAACCGACTCTTGTAAGGTGAGGACTTACCTGGAGTGTCTTTGAACCCAGAAGCTGTATTTACAGCTGACCTGGTTATTGAATTGTTCTGTTTTCTTGAGTTGACATAGTACGGGTAGTCCTCGACTTACAACCACAATTGAGCCCAAAATTTCTGTTGCTAAGCAAGGCAGTTGTTAAGTGAGTTTTGCCCCATTTTATGACCTTTTTGCCAGAGTTAAGTGAATCACTGCAGTTATTTAATTGAGATTTCCACATTTCTTTCTGGGGAGCCTTTCCACTATGTAATAACAGAGTTTGAAGGGGCCTTGGAGGTCTTCTAGTCCAACCCCCTGCTCAAGCTTATACCATTCCAGAGAAATGGCTGTCCAACTCTTTGTAAAAATCTCCAGTGATGGAGCACCCACAACTTCTGAAGGCAAGCCGTTCCACTGGTTAATTGTTCTCATTGTTAGGAAATTTCTCCTTAGTTCCAAGTTGCTTCTCTCCTTGATTAGTTTCCATCCGTTGTTTCTTGTCTTGCCTCCTGGTGTTTTGGGAAATAACTTGACCCCCCCCCTTCACATTCACATTCCTCTTGCCTACACGTAATTTTTTATTGCATTCCAAATCAAACTGCTCTTTATCCAAAGAAATTTAAGCACTTATGCAACAACATGTTGTCTAGATCAGCAGTTCTCAACCTTTTCCGGGGCTCGACCCCGGCCCGCATCGCGCATGCACGGCGCGACGGCCCGCATCGCGCATGCACGGCGCGACGGCCCGCATCGCGCATGCACGGCGCGACGGCCCGCATCGCGCATGCACGACGCGACGGCCCGCAGCACGCATGCGCAGGGCGACGGCCCGCATTGCAAAGGGGAAAAAAATGGCCGACCCAAAAAAAATGGCCGACCAAAAAAAAATGGCGGACTGCGGTGTTTGGCGACCCCTGTGAAATGGTCGTTCGACCCCAAATGGGGTCACGACCCACAGGTTGAGAACCGCTGGTCTAGATGTTATGGACTGTAATTCCCCCCCCATCCCTTATCACTGGTTATGCTTGCTGGTGTAATGGGAACCCACACCTGGTGCCCACCAAGCCACCTATCTTTTCCTTCAAATGATTGGTTCTAGCCTCCATCGCGAGAGCAGAGAACAGTTGTTTCCCAATCTCGGGAATTTGTGTGGACTTCAACTCCCAGAGTTCCCCACCCATTAGGCAGATGAAGTCCACGCCTCATTGCTGAGGTTGAGAAACACTGCTATAGAGAGCAAACAAGATGGTTTTGATAGAGATATGCAGAAGCCATTGCCTTGTCCAGGGGTAGGCAACCTGGGCTCTTTTATGAGTCATGGACTTCAACTCCCAGCATAGCTGACTCAGGAATTCTGGGAGCTGAAGTCCATGAGTCACAATAGAGCCAATGTTGCCTACCCCTAGACTAGTCAAAAGTGGCTAAAGTATTATTAAGTCCAGAACATCCAGATAACAATCAGAAATATCCAAGGAGGAGGTGTCTATGGAGATCCTTACGGTCACGGTTGTCCCAAAGGTGCTATTTCCAAAAAAAAGCAACTGGCCTTTCTTGGGTTTTTTTTCTTGGAAAACGTGTCACTTCTCATCCAAGACACTTGAAATGACGAAGTTTCTTGGATGAAAAGCAAAACGTTTTCAAAGCAAAAAAAATAAATAAGAAAGCCCAGTTGCCTTTTGGAAAAAGCATCTTTGGATCTAAGGAGGAGGTACAGTGTAGCCTAATCAGACTTGCAAGATTTTTATTATTATGGTCAACCTCAAAATGTTTTTAGCTTTCCTGTGGAGTTGATTTCTTGGTATGTGGTCTACCTAGCAGGGCTGACAAAAACTCATAAAATAGCTAGATTCCAAACATTCCTTTTACTGAATTGGCACTCCCAAAGCTAGCAATTTTTTTTTTAGAAAATTTATATAGCAATAACACTCAGCCTTATCCTGTATGTAAAGCAAAGCTTTACATATAGCTGCCTACTTGCTCACAGTGACTCTAGGTGGCTTACACACATAGAAATAGTGGTCCGTGTTATTCCTTTTTTTTTGTTTGTTTAATAATTTTTTATTTTTCCAAACTCTCCCCCATACATATACCGTGATATTTATCAGATGTTAGCATACATTCTTTTTACATTCATATATAAGATACTTTTAATAAAATGAAATAAATACATACACATGACTTTTGGTGTTGCTCGCCCATTTCCCCTTTCACTGTGATTTATGTTCTATGACCTATCACTTTTTTTGTCTGATTGAGAGCTTATGCACTAGAGACAAATTCCTTGTGTGTCCAATCACACTTGGCCAATGAAGAATTCTATTCTATTCCATTTCATTCCATTCCATCTCTATTCTATTCCATTCCAATCCAATCTAATCTAATCTCTGTTCTGTTCTATTTCTATTCTATGCTAATCTAATCTAATCTCTGTTCTGTTCTATTCCTATTCCTTTCTATTCTATTCCATCTCTATTCCATTCTATTCTATTCTTTACAAAATGTGTAGTATTTTTAAAATCAAGGTAGTCCCAGTACAATTCTAAAAGAGGCGGAAAGAAGAAAGGACAGAAAAAGGGGAACAAGCAAACTGAAATACCAATTCCTAAAGTTACCAATTCTTATATGTCAGGAGGGATGGAAAAAAAAAAATCCAGCTTATCCCATATAGCCAACCTAAAGGAAAGCATAACCAAATGGCTGTGAGCCTCAATGAAGTAGCAGATGGACTTTCTTTGATCCTGATCTCTGAACATTCCCATTGTTGCCTTTTATCAGACAATCTTGTCAAAAATCCCAATTCACGCATAATTGTATCATGACAAAATAAAGCATATTCTAATCATGTGCTGCTTTGTTATTTCAAAAAACAGAATGAGATTAAAACAGGGTTGCAAGCAAAGGAACTTGTATGCATTGTGAAATGTTTTAGTTAATATATGTTCTGCTTTGATTTACAACTTTGAAATACGCTCACAGATATAAACGATGGGATGGAGTAAGTTGGCATATAATCAAAATGTTACTAATAGCCAAAGGCCAGCAAGACAAAGAGATAATTAACTGATATGGGAGAAAATCTTCAATATGCCTCCATCATCTGCTGCATTCTTGAGGCTAGATAACAAAATTTAGTGACCTGATAAATCTCAAAAGGTTTTTTTTTAAGTAGGAAAACTACATAATAATCTGCCTGCTCTGGCATTATTTACAAAAAAAGGAGAAATTAATATTTAGCACTACTGTAAAACTTTTATGTATATACACAAATATATAAGTGAAAATTCTAGCAAGATTAGCAATACAAGACAAAAAAAAAGGTCTAAGCAAAGTACAATGCCAATATTTAAAGGAATCAGTTACGGAAGGGGTTGTGTTTTCATAGAAGCTGCAACAAATGAAAAATTAACCTCGTCTGAAATGTATTGGGTAAATGTTTATTTAGGTAGAACAACCTTATGATGGTAATACAGGTAGCCCTTGATTTATGACCAGTTTCTTAGGAATTGTTCGAAGTTACGACGGAACCCTCAAAAGCTAGTCATGACCCAGTTTCAAGTTCTGACATCACCCACCCACCCCTTGTGGTCATGTGACTATGTTTTTGGTCACTTGGCACCCGGCCTGCATTTACTGCAACGTATGATGGTTTTGCATAAACCTGAAAAAGAGCCAGGTTATATTTAATACATTCACCAAAGAAAGAAAGAAAAATTGTATCTGGAGAAGAACTAGATGTAATAGACCACTACATATACTTTGGCCAATGGATCTCAACAGAAGGTGATACAATAAAGCTGGCCCACAGGCCGGATGCGTCATGCCGAAACTGCACCCACCCCAATGCCAGCAGTGGGGAAAAATTTGCAATATGTTGTGACACCTCACGGGATGTAAGTTTGACACTGCAATAAAGGAAACTGAACGGCGAATTGGCAGGCACTTGGCAAGCTAAGCTAATGGAATGGTTTATTGGCTGGCATTCGGCAAGCTAAGCATCATTTTCAAGAACAACTCCCCCCCACCGTGCCTGAAAAGTTTTCGATCAGTCTGTGCCACCTGCTCTAACATGCCAGTGAGACATGGACACTAACCACACAATTGATACAAAAGCTACGCGTGGTGCAGAAAACCCATGGAAAGATACACACTCAGCATTGACAAGACAAGACAGAAAAACCTGCAGGTGGATTATTAGAGAACAAAAATACACGGGTATCGAAGGAGTAAAAGAATTGCAATGGAAATGGGCTGGTCCCATAGCAAGAAGAACTGATGGCAGGTGGATCACGGCAGTCACAGAATGGATCCCACTGGATAAAAAGCATCCACAAAAGAGACTTAAAATAACACTCAAATGAAAAATATATGTTGGACTGGAAAAAATGGATAGAGTATATCCAAGGGAAATATCAATCCAAGAAATTGTTTTTAGCATATAGTTAAATTTTTATTAGGATTTATATATTAATTTTGTTTACCCTGTACTCACTTTGGGAAGCTGGGGGGGTATCTTGGGGAGGGTGTTAGATTGTTAGATTGTTTTGTACTCAACTGTAATACTTGCAATATATAATAAAAAATGTTTACTGAGAGAGAGGAGTTGCTCCGACAGTACCTCTGGACTACATCTGAAGGGGGGTGAGAGGGAAGAGTAAGAGAGGGGAGAGGGAAGTAGGAAGGTTGGGGGAGAAGAGGTGAAGTGGAGAGAAAGGGAAGGAGAGAGATGGAGGAAGGGGGAAGTAGGAGAAGATAGGGAGGAAGAAAGACGGTGGATGTGGTGTAGGGGGTGCTGTCCGGGCAACACCTATAATTAAGTGTAGGTATTTAAACTTTTGTATGTTGAAAGATGGAAGAGGATGTATTATGTTGAGTTGTATATCTAGGTTTTTTAATAGGTTTTTATTCTGGGATTTTATGTATTTTTTGTTAAAATTATAAAATTAGTAAAATATATTTTTTTTAAAAAAAAGAGAGACTTAAAATAAGACGGATCAATGAGATCAGCAAGTTCAGAGAGCACCTCATTTCAAACCTGAGCTACAAATATTTTCCTTCATTGGTACCATATCTGGGCGTCAAAACGCTGCTTCAGACGGCATGCAAATGGGAAAAATTTGCCTGCAGGCAAACTTCTACTAAAGAACCATTTTTTCTTTCTGCAGAAAGGCCTAGGACAGCACGCCCTACCTACCAGGGTCAGGTACAAACCTTCAATCAACTGCACAGCTGGATGGAAAATAGCCCCAGAAAGCGGGCAAAAAAACCCCGACAGGGCTCATGACTGCAGACCCACACCAGACTAGCCCTGATGATGTTACCTAGTTAGGGTAATGAAAGGTCTGCAAGAAAACAGGCCAGCTCAGAGAGCACCAAGCAGCCTTCATGTCAACCCAGGGCTACAAATATTCTCCTTCATGGGTAGATTTTTCTTAAGCTCCTTTGGGTGAAACGGGGCTCAGTTCTGGCGGCAGCTCCGGACCCAATTCTTTTCCTCAGCAAAGAGGAGCAAAACGTTGAAAGAGGCTGATAAATCAGCATTTCCAGGGCGGCGACGGGTCCTCCCTTTTCCGGAGACCGGATCAGGAAGACCCGTTGAAAGGAGCGAAACGGAAACGATTTTTTTCCCCTCCCGTTTCTAATTTTCCTCCCTCCAAACCGACTGGCCGCGAATATGCCCAAATCCATCCGGGAATGCCTGGAGGAGACGCTGGAGGATCTGACGGAGGGCGAGCTCCAAAAATTCAAAGCCAGACTCCACGATTTCCGGGTCAAACCGCGCCACGACAATATCCCCAAAGGACGGCTGGAGAAGGCAAACGCGCTGGATCTGAGCGACCTCCTGCTCGGCTTTTACACCGAGGATTACGCTCCGGAGGTGGCAGTCGCGGTGCTGAGACGCTCCAACTGCAGACCGCAAGCCAAAAACCTTGTGGCTCTTACTGGAATGGGTAAGGAGAGGGTGAGGAGGGTGATAGCCAAATCCCCAATTTATTACCGAGACAAAGGGAGATCTTTTTTTTTTAATTATAAAAATTCTTTTATTAAAACAATCAACATCGAACATAAAAACATATTATGCATCAATCATCATGGCACCTGATATACAATACTAAGTATTAGTCTTTGAAAACGTCTGAATTAGTAAGCCTTTTTCCACTCCTTGCGTCTAGCCTCGACTATACTCCTGTTACACTTTATTTGATTGGTGTTTCTCTTGTCTGGTTCAATATTAATGTGATCAACATTAAACATAAGATCCTATTGCTAAGCAATCATCCTAGAACATAGCATACAACATTAGGTATTAATCTTTGTAAACACCTGTTTTAGTAAACGTTCTTCCCTCCTCCCTTCCATCTTCAAGTATACTCCGAATACATTTTGTTTGTTTGGTGTTTCTCTTATATATGGTCTATCTACTGTATCTAGTCTATCGCATATTGTTCGTTTGCGCTTCTGAATATAAATTACAATTTATTTGAAACGTTTCAACTAAAAAGGATTCTTTGATTGAGAGAGAGAGAGAGAGAGAGAGAGAGAGAGAGAGAGAGAGAGAGAGAGAGAGAGAGAGAGAGAGAACACAAAGGGGAGAAATCACACGTCCCTTTTTACAGTTTGCATCATAAAAAAAGTACATCAAAAGGTTTTGATTGGGTAGGGAAAAGTCATCTTGTCTACGGTAGTTGTATCATAAGAATGAAAACATCCAATAATATGTGAGCAACTAAGATTGAAAAGAGCATTTTGCTCTGGATAACAGCAGAAGAAACATTTGCAAAGAATAATGTCAGAATGGATATAGATGCAATACATTCTCAACATTGACAAGACAAGTCTTCGGAGAGGAGCGGCCTATAAGTCCAAATAAAATAAATAAATAAATAAATAAATTTCCCATCATTGAGCTCAATTCAGGTAGTCCTTGACTTACAACAGTTCATTTAGTGACCATTCAAAGTGACACTGAAAAATGTGACTTGTGACAGTTTTGCAGTTACGACCTTTGCAGCATCCCCCTAATCATGTGATCAAAATTCAGATGCTTGGCAACTGGTTCATACTTATGACCGCTGCTGTGTCCCAGGGTCACGTGATCCCCTTTTGTGACTTTCTAACAAGCAAAGTAAGTGGGGAAGCCAGATTCACTTAACAATCAGGTTGCTAACTTATCCACTGCAGTGATTCACTTAACTGCGGCAAGAAAGGTCGTAGAAAGGGACAAAACTCAATTAACAAATGTCTCACTTAACGACAAAAATTTGTGGCTCAGTTGTGGTCGTAAGTCAAGAATTACCTGTACTCACTTTTGTTCATGGAGGCTTGAGAACAGCTGAACATGAAACTGTTATCTACAAAGTACTGACTGGTGCCTTGCCACTCCTGGTTTCTAAAAGGAAGATTTTTCTTCAAGGTTAAAGATTATGGCAAATCATTTGCTATACATTTTGAAAAGGGCCAATTTAAAATACAAGAAAACCCATGTTAGTTGGCCAGTGTAACAGTACTACAAAAACCATATTGCAAGTATTACAAAGTCCATGTTGTGTGGGGGCAAATTTGGGGCCCGTCAAAGCTCCTCGCTTGATCCAGATCAAGAAGGTGGGCATCAGTTTGGGTTGGTGGTAGAGAAATAATTTGCAGGATCTTATCCCGTCGCTATGTTTGTTGCAAACTGAAGCGCCAGATCTTCCAAAATCACCTTTTGAAGTTTTTTCTGGCAAAGCTTATTCAAAAATGAAACAAGAAAACCTATTAATCTATCAGACATACTTTTCCTTTGGTACCTAAGTGAAAAAAAATCCTGCTGTCTTCCTTCAATTTCTATAGAAAACGTTAAAATTATAGGTATTCAATAAATTGAATTGAAAAAACAAACAGCAAGGTGTGCATCTTTTTCCTAAAATACCTTTAAAACCATCATTGGCTTCCACTTGCATTTCTTAAAGTTTCATGAGCCCCCTTTCTCATTCTCACATATTTTATAATATTCTTCCTTGGATGTTTATGACCCTTGCTATCTTCTGCAGTTCTTAGACAGTACAGACATTCGTCATTAACTTATTCAGTATTACCCTAACAAGTTTGAAAGACATTTTTTAAACTTCTTATAAAAGTCTCACCTTTTTACTTTCACTTGTTACATAATTTCCTTTCCATTTATGAACTATGGAACTTTTTTTATATACATAACGAATTTTATTGGTTTTCCAGTTTTACATTTAAGTATTTAGAAAGCAGCGTGGTGATTGGGTAGTCAATAATTCAATAACAAAATCTTTAGTACATATCTCAGGTTACATCATCAAAAATTCCTTCTCTATTTCCTTAACATTTGCTATATCATATTTCAACGAGTAAATTTCTAATTATAGCAAGCTCAGTTGAAATATTTATCAATATATTTTTGCTTATACATATCCATATCCTGTTTTTAAGTTTTACCTAATTTTTTATTTTTAATTACAGTATTCCAATTTAACCTTTAACATCATATTGAACTATGGAACTTTATCTGGCTTTTTATTTTAATCTATTTTTCACCCAAATTCTCTCCCAAATTTCCATCATTATTGGTTGTCCAAAATTTTGAGTCCACTTTATCATACAATCCTTAACTAATTCAGTTTCCGAGTCAATTTCTATCAATACATTATACAATCTTTTAATATGCATTAACCTTTGATCTCTAATTTGTTTAATTAAGTTTTCATCTGTTTGAGATAAACCAATCTTCTGATCTTTTTTCCATCTGGTCTGCAGTTGTAAATATTGAAACCAAGTAAAAATTATTCCTTCCTCCCTTAACGTGTTCAGGGACTTCAATTGTAAGACATTCCCTTCTTTAAACAGGAGTTTCTCATATGGCACCACATCATATAATTGTTCTCTATTTATATTCTTTATTGCGTGTCTGGGAACTGTCCAGACAGGAATCTTATCATTTAATTTATACTGGTACTTTTTCCAGACACGCAACAGAGCATTTCTCAGTAGGTGCTCTTTGAAACTCCTGTTCACCTTTTTATCATAAACTAAATATGCATGCCAACCATATAATAAATCATACCCTTCAATATTCAATACTGTATCATTAGTTAAATTAACCCAATCACTTATTGCTACTAGAACAGCTGCATCATAATATAACTTCAAGTTAGGCATTTTCAAACCACCTCTTTCCCTTGTATCCTGGATTATTTTTAATTTAACCCTCGGTTTCTTCCCATTCCAAATAAATCTATTAATACCCTTCTGCCACTCCTCCAAATTCGCATCCTTTTTAAGTATGGGTATCATTTGAAAAAGAAATAAAAATTTGGGTAATACATTCATTTTAACTGCAGCTATCTTTCCCAACAAAGATAATTGTAGTTTCTTCCATTTTTCCAATTCTATTTGTACCTTACTCCACAAAACTTCATAATTATTTTTATATAACTTTCTATTAGAGGCTTCAATATCAATTCCTAAGTATTTAATTTTCTTAACTATCTCACATCCCATTATTCTTTCCAATTCCTGTTTTAAATTAATATTTAAATTTTTAACTAACATCTTGGTTTTAGCTATATTTAATTTAAATCCAGATACCTTACCATAAATTTTAATTATCTCCATCAATCTCTTGGCAGACTGTATTGGTTGAGTCAGTGTCACAACCAAATCATCTGCAAAGGCACAAAGTCTATAGTCTTGTTGTCTAATCTCTATACCTTTTAAATCTTCAGCTCCTCTTATCCTATTCAATAAAACCTCTAGAGTTAAAACAAACAACAAATGGGATAAAGGACATCCCTGTCTAGTACCTTTCTCTATATTAAATAAATCTGTTAACTCCCCGTTCACAATAACCTGCGCTTTTTGTTTCTGATAAATCGCCAATATTGAATTAATAAACTGGTCCCCCATTTGCATCCTAACAATCAGTTTTTTCAAAAACAACCAATTCAATCTATCAAATGCTTTTTCCGCATCCAAAAATATAAGGACTGTGGGCACCTGAGTATTCTTCTCCAAATATTCTATTATATTAATAAGTTGTCTAACAGAGAATATCAGACAAAGTTTTGTGCGTTGTCCATTTATTGCTGGTTTTGCATAGTAACCTTTTTTTCCCCCTTCCAGATGCCTGCAGTTCTGCTCAGGAACCTGTGCCACAACTCAGCACCCACTCAAGACGAGCTGGTGAGTCCCTTAACTTCCCCATCAGTAGGCAGGAATCAGCCTGCGTGACTGTTTGCTTAGTACAAATTGAAGCGAATTTCAGTTTCACAATATCTGATTTCTCTCTAAAACTCCAAGGAATGGTAGGGAGATTATATTAAAACCTTGGTAAAGGCAACATATTTGCATATATATAAAACATGCAAAGAAACATGGGCACCTGTTTTCTCTTCAGGAGCCAGTTTTGGGAAATCCGTCTCTTCCCGTTGTTGAATTAAAAGCCTGATGTGAATGGTGCTGATTGTGTTGGTCGTATTATTTTATAGAGACTCATTTCACCTGTTAGCCTTCAGTTCGTACCTTGGATTTATTTTTCCAAAGTTGTTTGTATAGAACGATACAAGCTTGACAACTATGAGTCTACTACAACCAAAATATTTTGATGTTCCCCAAAGTAGTATTCATAGGACCCCACAATTAAATAAAAAATTATTTTTGTTTGAAAAATTAAACGGTTGTAAGCTTGTAATTTATACGAGCCTTTGTATAATCTCCTCTGGAGACCGAGAAGACAGTTGGCTCCTAATGTAGCCAGCATTCATTTTTTAACAAATATTCTCCTGATTGTCAATATTTTTTTTTTAACAGAGGTTCAGGCCCCAGGAATGCATTTTATTGAACGCCATCGAGACGCCCTGATTCAGAGAACCACCACAGTGGAAGAAATTCTGGATCATCTGTACGGAGTTCTCCTGACTAATGAGCAATATCAAGAAATCATGATAAGGGGAACAAACCAGGCTAAAATGAGGGAGCTCTTCAGCCTGATGCCTGGCTGGGATCATCATGGCAAGGATTTGCTCTATGAGGTTCTGAAGAACAAAAGAAAGTATCTCATTGAAGACCTCGAAAGGCAGTGAGGCAGTAGAAGTGAGACACCATCTCAGGACATAAAATATCCAGTTACGCACGTCCTAGGAATCCCACAGAGGTGTGTGTGTATTTGTTTTCTGAGGTTTTCGCGGGTGTTTGTATGTAGGTCTTTGGTTCCTCAGGTTTTCTCCCACGTAGAATTTGAAGTGTCTTGGCGACGTTTCGACGAAGTCCCATTCGTCATCTTACGCCCACTTATGATCACAACTGAGCCCAAGATTTATGTTGCCAAGTGAGAAATTTCTTAAGTGAGTTTTGCCCCATTTTATGGCTTTTCTTGCCACATTTCTTAACTGAATTACTGCACTTGTTAAGTTACTAACACGGTTGTTAAGTGAACCTGGCTTCCCCATTAACTTTGCTGGTCAGAAGGTTGCAAAAGGGGATCACATGACCACAGGACCCTGCGACCGTCATGCATCCGGATGTAAATCACACGACTATAGGGATGCTGCTGCAGTGGTCATAAGTGTGAAAAATGGTCATGTCACTTTTTTCAGTTTGATTATAACTTTGAACCGTCACTAAACCGACTCTTGTAAGGTGAGGACTTACCTGGAGTATCTTTGAACCCAGAAGCTGTATTTACAGGTGACCTGGTTATTGAAGTGTTCTGTTTTCTTAAGTTGACATAGTATGGGTAGTCCTCGACTTACAACCACAACTGAGCCCAAAATTTCTGTTGCTAAGCAAGGCAGTTGTTAAGCGGGTTTTGCCCCACTTTATGACCTTTTTGCCAGAGTTAAGTGAATCACTGCAGTTATTTAATTGAGATTTCCACATTTCTTTCTGGGGAGCCTTTCCACTATGTAATAACAGAGTTTGAAGGGGCCTTGGAGGTCTTCTAGTCCAACCCCCTGCTCAAGCTTATACCATTCCAGAGAAATGGCTGTCCAACTCTTTGTAAAAAATCTCCAGTGATGGAGCACCCACAACTTCTGAAGGCAAGCCGTTCCACTAGTTAATTGTTCTCATTGTTAGGAAATTTCTCCTTAGTTCCAGGTTGCTTCTCTCCTTGATTAGTTTCCATCCGTTGTTTCTTGTCTTGCCTCCTGGTGTTTTGGGAAATAACTTGACCCCCCCCTTCACATTCACATTCGTCTTGCCTACACGTAATTTTTTATTGCATTCCAAATCAAACTGCTCTTTATCCAAAGAAATTTAAGCACTTATGCAACAACATGTTGTCTAGATCAGCGGTTCTCAACCTTTTCCGGGGCTCGACCCCGGCCCGCATTGCGCATGCATGGCGCGACGGCCCGCATCACGCATGCACGGCGTGACGGCCCGCAGCACGCATGCGCAGGGCGACGGCCCGCAGCGCGCATGCGCAGCGCGACGGCCCGCATTGCAAAAGGGAAAAAAATGGCCGACCAAAAAAAAATGGCCGACCAAAAAAAATGGCCGACCAAAAAAAAATTGCCGACCAAAAAAAAATGGCGGACTGCGGTGTTTGGCGACCCCTGTGAAATGGTTGTTCGACCCCAAATGGGGTCACGACCCACAGGTTGAGAACCGCTGGTCTAGATGTTATGGACTGTAATTCCCCCCCCCCATCCCTTATCACTGGTTATGCTTGCTGGTGTAATGGGAACCCACACCTGGTGCCCACCAAGCCACCTATCTTTTCCTTCAAATGATTGGTTTTAGCCTCCATCGCGAGAGCAGAGAACAGTTGTTTCCCAATCTCGGGAATTTGTGTGGACTTCAACTCCCAGAGTTCCCCACCCATTAGGCAGATGAAGTCCACGCCTCATTGCTGAAGTTGAGAAACACTGCTATAGAAAGCAAACAAGATGGTTTTGATAGAGATATGCAGAAGCCATTGCCTTGTCCAGGGGTAGGCAACCTGGGCTCTTTTATGAGTCATGGACTTCAACTCCCAGCATAGCTGACTCAGGAATTCTGGGAGCTGAAGTCCATGAGTCACAATAGAGCCAATGTTGCCTACCCCTAGACTAGTCAAAAGTGGCTAAAGTATTATTAAGTCCAGAACATCCAGATAACAATCAGAAATATCCAAGGAGGAGGTGTCTATGGAGATCCTTACGGTCACGGTTGTCCCAAAGGTGCTATTTCCAAAAAAAAGCAACTGGCCTTTCTTGGTTTTTTTTTCTTGGAAAACGTGTCACTTCTCATCCAAGACACTTGAAATGACGAAGTTTCTTGGATGAAAAGCAAAACGTTTTCAAAGCAAAAAAAATAAATAAGAAAGCCCAGTTGCCTTTTGGAAAAAGCATCTTTGGATCTAAGGAGGAGGTACAGTGTAGCCTAATCAGACTTGCAAGATTTTTATTATTATGGTCAACCTCAAAATGTTTTTAGCTTCCCTGTGGAGTTGATTTCTTGCTATGTGGTCTACCTAGCAGGGCTGACAAAAACTCATAAAATAGCTAGATTCCAAACATTCCTTTTACTGAATTGGCACTCCCAAAGCTAGCAATTTTTTGTTTAGAAAATTTATATAGCAATAACACTCAGCCTTATCCTGTATGTAAAGCAAAGCTTTACATATAGCTGCCTACTTGCTCACAGTGACTCTAGGTGGCTTACACACAATAGAAATAGTGGTCCGTGTTATTCCTTTTTTTTTGTTTGTTTAATAATTTTTTATTTTTCCAAACTCTCCCCCATACATATACCGTGATATTTATCAGATGTTAGCATACATTCTTTTTACATTCATATATAAGATACTTTTAATAAAATGAAATAAATACATACACATGACTTTTGGTGTTGCTCGCCCATTTCCCCTTTCACTGTGATTTATGTTCTATGACCTATCACTTTTTTTGTCTGATTGAGAGCTTATGCACTAGAGACAAATTCCTTGTGTGTCCAATCACACTTGGCCAATGAAGAATTCTATTCTATTCCATTTCATTCCATTCCATTCAATTCCATCTCTATTCTATTCCATTCCAATCCTATCTTATCTAATCTCTGTTCTGTTCTATTTCTATTCTATGCTAATCTAATCTAATCTAATCTCTGTTCTGTTCTATTCCTATTCCTTTCTATTCTATTCCTATTCTATTCTATTCCATCTCTATTCCATTCTATTCTATTCTTTACAAAATGTCTAGTATTTTTAAAATCAAGGTAGTCCCAGTACAATTCTAAAAGAGGCGGAAAGAAGAAAGGACAGAAAAAGGGGAACAAGCAAACTGAAATACCAATTCCTAAAGTTACCAATTCTTATATGTCAGGAGGGATGAAAAAAAAATCCAGCTTGTCCCATATAGCCAACCTAAAGGAAAGCATAACCAAATGGCTGTGAGCCTCAATGAAGTAGCAGATGGACTTTCTTTGATCCTGATCTCTGAACATTCCCATTGTTGCCTTTTATCAGACAATCTTGTCAAAAATCCCAATTCACGCATAATTGTATCATGACAAAATAAAGCATCTTCTAATCATGTGCTGCTTTGTTATTTCAAAAAACAGAATGAGATTAAAACAGGGTTGCAAGCAAAGGAACTTGTATGCATTGTGGAATGTTTTAGTTAATATATGTTCTGCTTAGATTTACAACTTTGAAATACGCTCACAGATATAAACGATGGGATGGAGTAAGTTGGCATATAATCAAAATGTTACTAATAGCCAAAGGCCAGCAAGACAAATAGATAATTAAATGATATGGAGACAATCTTCAATATGCTTCAGTCATCTGCTGCATTCTTGAGGCTAAATAACAAAATTTAGTGACCTGATAAATCTCAAAGGTTTTTTTTAAGTAGGAAAACTACATAATAATCATCTGCCTGCTCTGGCATTATTTACAAAAAAGGAGAGATTAATATTTAGCACTACTGTAAAACTTTTATGTATATACACAAATATATAAGTGAAAGTTCTAGCAAGATTAGCAGTACAAGACAAAAAAAGGGTCTAAGCAAAGTACAATGCCAATATTTAAAGGAATCAGTTACGGAAGGGGTTGTGTTTTCACAGAAGCTGCAACAAATGAAAAATTAACCTCGTCTGAAATGTATTGGGTAAATGTTTATTTAGGTAGAACAACCTTATGATGGTAATACAGGTAGCCCTTGATTTATGACCAGTCTCTTAGGAATTGTTCGAAGTTACGACGGAACCCTCAAAAGCTAGTCATGACCCAGTTTCAAGTTCTGACATCACCCACCCACCCCTTGTGGTCATGTGACTATGTTTTGGTCACTTGGCACCCGGCCTGCATTTACTGCAACATATGATGCTTTTGCATAAACCTGAAAAAGAGCCAGGTTATATTTAATACGTTCACCAAAGAAAGAAAGAAAAATAGTATCTGGAGAAGAACTAGATGTAATAGACCACTACATGTACTTTGGCCAATGGATCTCAACAGAAGGTGATACAATAAAGCTGGCCCACAGGCCGGATGCGTCATGCCGAAACTGCATCCACCCCAATGCCAGCAATGGGGAAAAATTCACAATATGTTGTGACACCTCACGTGGTGTAAGTTTGACACTCTGCAATAAAGGAAACAATGGTGAATTGGCAGGCACTCGGCAAGTTAAGCTAATGGAATGGTGAATTGGCAGGCATTCGGCAAGCTACCGTGTTTCCCCGATAGTAAGACACCCCCGATTGTAAGACGTATCGGGGTTTTCAGGGGGTCGGCTAATATAAGCCGTACCACGAAAGTAAGACATATTACTCCTGCCCACTTCCGCCTCCTGCTTAAAATACTTAAATACTTAAAATACTTAAAATACTTAATATACTTAAAATACTTAAAATAAAACTGACAATTGTTTTCCAATCAATATAAGCCGTACCCCGAAAGTAAGACATAGAAAGGCTTTTGGGGATAAAAAGAAAGTGTGACCCTGTCTTGCTTTAGGGGAAACACGGGTAAGCATCATTTTCAAGAACAACTTCCCCCCACCGTGCCTGAAAAGTTTTCGATCAGTCTGTGCCACCTGCTCTAACATGCCAGTGAGACATGGACACTAACCACACAATTGATACAAAAGCTACGCGTGGTGCAGAAAACCCATGGAAAGATACACACTCAGCATTGACAAGACAAGACAGAAAAACCTGCAGGTGGATTATTAGAGAACAAAAATACACAGGTATCGAAGGAGTAAAAGAATTGCAATGGAAATGGGCTGGTCCCATAGCAAGAAGAACTGATGGCAGGTGGACCACAGCAGTCACAGAATGGATCCCACTGGATAAAAAGCATCCACAAAAGAGACTTAAAATAACACTCAAATGAAAAATATATGTTGGACTGGAAAAAATGGATAGAGTATATCCAAGGGAAATATCAATCCAAGAAATTGTTTTTAGCATATAGTTAAATTTTTATTAGGATTTATATATTAATTTTGTTTACCCTGTACTCACTTTGGGAAGCTGGGGGGGGTATCTTGGGGAGGGTGTTAGATTGTTAGATTGTTTTGTACTCAACTGTAATACTTGTAATATATAATAAAAAATGTTTACTGAGAGAGAGGAGTTGCTCGGACAGTACCTCTGGACTACATCTGAAGGGGGGTGAGAGGGAAGAGTAAGAGAGGGGAGAGGGAAGTAGGAAGGTTGGGGGAGAAGAGGTGAAGTGCAGAGAAAGGGAAGGAGAGAGATGGAGGAAGGGGGAAGTAGGAGAAGATAGGGAGGAAGAAAGACGGTGGATGTGGTGTAGGGGATGCTGTCCGGGCAACACCTATAGTTAAGTGTAGGTATTTAAACTTTTGTATGTTGAAAGATGGAAGAGGATGTATTATGTTGAGTTGTATATCTAGGTTTTTTAATAGGTTTTTATTCTGGGATTTTATGTATTTTTTGTTAAAATTATAAAATTAATAAAATATATTTTTTTTAAAAAAGAGAGACTTAAAATAAGACGGATCAATGAGATCAGCAAGTTCAGAGAGCACCTCATTTCAAACCTGAGCTACAAATATTTTCCTTCATTGGTACCATATCTGGGCGTCAAAACGCTTCAGACGGCATGCAAATGGCAAAAATTTGCCTGCAGGCAAACTTCTACTAAAGAACCATTTTTTTTCTTTCTGCAGAAAGGCCTAGGACAGCACGCCCTACCTACCAGGGTCAGGTACAAACCTTCAATCAACTGCACAGCTGGATGGAAAATAGCCCCAGAAAGCGGGCAAAAAACCCGACAGGGCTCATGACTGCAGACCCACACCAGACTAGCCCTGATGATGTTACCTAGTTAGGGTAATGAAAGGTCTGCAAGAAAACAAGCCAGCTCAGAGAGCACCAAGCAGCCCTCATGTCAACCCAGGGCTACAAATATTCTCCTTCATGGGTAGATTTTTCTTAAGCTCCTTTGGGTGAAACGGGGCTCAGTTCTGGCGGCAGCTCCGGACCCAATTCTTTCCCTCAGCAAAGAGGAGCAAAACGTTGAAAGAGGCTGATAAATCAGCATTTCCAGGGCGGCGACGGGTCCTCCCTTTTCCGGAGACCGGATCAGGAAGACCCGTTGAAAGGAGCGAAACGGAAACGATTTTTTTCCCCTCCCGTTTCTAATTTTCCTCCCTCCAAACCGACTGGCCGCGAATATGCCCAAATCCATCCGGGAATGCCTGGAGGAGACGCTGGAGGATCTGACGGAGGGCGAGCTCCAAAAATTCAAAGCCAGACTCCACGATTTCCGGGTCAAACCGCGCCACGACAATATCCCCAAAGGACGGCTGGAGAAGGCAAACGCGCTGGATCTGAGCGACCTCCTGCTCGGCTTTTACACCGAGGATTACGCTCCGGAGGTGGCAGTCGCGGTGCTGAGACGCTCCAACTGCAGACCGCAAGCCAAAAACCTTGTGGCTCTTACTGGAATGGGTAAGGAGAGGGTGAGGAGGGTGATAGCCAAATCCCCAATTTATTACCGAGACAAAGGGAGATCTTTTTTTTTTAATTATAAAAATTCTTTTATTAAAACAATCAACATCGAACATAAAAACATATTATGCATCAATCATCATGGCACCTGATATACAATACTAAGTATTAGTCTTTGAAAACGTCTGAATTAGTAAGCCTTTTTCCACTCCTTGCGTCTAGCCTCGACTATACTCCTGTTACACTTTATTTGATTGGTGTTTCTCTTGTCTGGTTCAATATTAATGTGATCAACATTAAACATAAGATCCTATTGCTAAGCAATCATCCTAGAACATAGCATACAACATTAGGTATTAATCTTTGTAAACACCTGTTTTAGTAAACGTTCTTCCCTCCTCCCTTCCATCTTCAAGTATACTCCGAATACATTTTGTTTGTTTGGTGTTTCTCTTATATATGGTCTATCTACTGTATCTAGTCTATCGCATATTGTTCGTTTGCGCTTCTGAATATAAATTACAATTTATTTGAAACGTTTCAACTAAAAAGGATTCTTTGATTGAGAGAGAGAGAGAGAGAGAGAGAGAGAGAGAGAGAGAGAGAGAGAACGAACACAAAGGGGAGAAATCACACGTCCCTTTTTACAGTTTGCATCATAAAAAAAGTACATCAAAAGGTTTTGATTGGGTAGGGAAAAGTCATCTTGTCTACGGTAGTTGTATCATAAGAATGAAAACATCCAATAATATGTGAGCAACTAAGATTGAAAAGAGCATTTTGCTCTGGATAACAGCAGAAGAAACATTTGCAAAGAATAATGTCAGAATGGATATAGATGCAATACATTCTCAACATTGACAAGACAAGTCTTCGGAGAGGAGCGGCCTATAAGTCCAAATAAAATAAATAAATAAATAAATAAATTTCCCATCATTGAGCTCAATTCAGGTAGTCCTTGACTTACAACAGTTCATTTAGTGACCATTCAAAGTGACACTGAAAAATGTGACTTGTGACAGTTTTTCAGTTACGACCTTTGCAGCATCCCCCTAATCATGTGATCAAAATTCAGATGCTTGGCAACTGGTTCATACTTATGACCGCTGCTGTGTCCCAGGGTCACGTGATCCCCTTTTGTGACTTTCTAACAAGCAAAGTAAGTGGGGAAGCCAGATTCACTTAACAATCAGGTTGCTAACTTATCCACTGCAGTGATTCACTTAACTGCGGCAAGAAAGGTCGTAGAAAGGGACAAAACTCAATTAACAAATGTCTCACTTAACGACAAAAATTTGTGGCTCAGTTGTGGTCGTAAGTCAAGAATTACCTGTACTCACTTTTGTTCATGGAGGCTTGAGAACAGCTGAACATGAAACTGTTATCTACAAAGTACTGACTGGTGCCTTGCCACTCCTGGTTTCTAAAAGGAAGATTTTTCTTCAAGGTTAAAGATTATGGCAAATCATTTGCTATACATTTTGAAAAGGGCCAATTTAAAATACAAGAAAACCCATGTTAGTTGGCCAGTGTAACAGTACTACAAAAACCATATTGCAAGTATTACAAAGTCCATGTTGTGTGGGGGCAAATTTGGGGCCCGTCAAAGCTCCTCGCTTGATCCAGATCAAGAAGGTGGGCATCAGTTTGGGTTGGTGGTAGAGAAATAATTTGCAGGATCTTATCCCGTCGCTATGTTTGTTGCAAACTGAAGCGCCAGATCTTCCAAAATCACCTTTTGAAGTTTTTTCTGGCAAAGCTTATTCAAAAATGAAACAAGAAAACCTATTAATCTATCAGACATACTTTTCCTTTGGTACCTAAGTGAAAAAAAATCCTGCTGTCTTCCTTCAATTTCTATAGAAAACGTTAAAATTATAGGTATTCAATAAATTGAATTGAAAAAACAAACAGCAAGGTGTGCATCTTTTTCCTAAAATACCTTTAAAACCATCATTGGCTTCCACTTGCATTTCTTAAAGTTTCATGAGCCCCCTTTCTCATTCTCACATATTTTATAATATTCTTCCTTGGATGTTTATGACCCTTGCTATCTTCTGCAGTTCTTAGACAGTACAGACATTCGTCATTAACTTATTCAGTATTACCCTAACAAGTTTGAAAGACATTTTTTAAACTTCTTATAAAAGTCTCACCTTTTTACTTTCACTTGTTACATAATTTCCTTTCCATTTATGAACTATGGAACTTTTTTTATATACATAACGAATTTTATTGGTTTTCCAGTTTTACATTTAAGTATTTAGAAAGCAGCGTGGTGATTGGGTAGTCAATAATTCAATAACAAAATCTTTAGTACATATCTCAGGTTACATCATCAAAAATTCCTTCTCTATTTCCTTAACATTTGCTATATCATATTTCAACGAGTAAATTTCTAATTATAGCAAGCTCAGTTGAAATATTTATCAATATATTTTTGCTTATACATATCCATATCCTGTTTTTAAGTTTTACCTAATTTTTTATTTTTAATTACAGTATTCCAATTTAACCTTTAACATCATATTGAACTATGGAACTTTATCTGGCTTTTTATTTTAATCTATTTTTCACCCAAATTCTCTCCCAAATTTCCATCATTATTGGTTGTCCAAAATTTTGAGTCCACTTTATCATACAATCCTTAACTAATTCAGTTTCCGAGTCAATTTCTATCAATACATTATACAATCTTTTAATATGCATTAACCTTTGATCTCTAATTTGTTTAATTAAGTTTTCATCTGTTTGAGATAAACCAATCTTCTGATCTTTTTTCCATCTGGTCTGCAGTTGTAAATATTGAAACCAAGTAAAAATTATTCCTTCCTCCCTTAACGTGTTCAGGGACTTCAATTGTAAGACATTCCCTTCTTTAAACAGGAGTTTCTCATATGGCACCACATCATATAATTGTTCTCTATTTATATTCTCTATTGCGTGTCTGGGAACTGTCCAGACAGGAATCTTATCATTTAATTTATACTGGTACTTTTTCCAGACACGCAACAGAGCATTTCTCAGTAGGTGCTCTTTGAAACTCCTGTTCACCTTTTTATCATAAACTAAATATGCATGCCAACCATATAATAAATCATACCCTTCAATATTCAATACTGTATCATTAGTTAAATTAACCCAATCACTTATTGCTACTAGAACAGCTGCATCATAATATAACTTCAAGTTAGGCATTTTCAAACCACCTCTTTCCCTTGTATCCTGGATTATTTTTAATTTAACCCTCGGTTTCTTCCCATTCCAAATAAATCTATTAATACCCTTCTGCCACTCCTCCAAATTCGCATCCTTTTTAAGTATGGGTATCATTTGAAAAAGAAATAAAAATTTGGGTAATACATTCATTTTAACTGCAGCTATCTTTCCCAACAAAGATAATTGTAGTTTCTTCCATTTTTCCAATTCTATTTGTACCTTACTCCACAAAACTTCATAATTATTTTTATATAACTTTCTATTAGAGGCTTCAATATCAATTCCTAAGTATTTAATTTTCTTAACTATCTCACATCCCATTATTCTTTCCAATTCCTGTTTTAAATTAATATTTAAATTTTTAACTAACATCTTGGTTTTAGCTATATTTAATTTAAATCCAGATACCTTACCATAAATTTTAATTATCTCCATCAATCTCTTGGCAGACTGTATTGGTTGAGTCAGTGTCACAACCAAATCATCTGCAAAGGCACAAAGTCTATAGTCTTGTTGTCTAATCTCTATACCTTTTAAATCTTCAGCTCCTCTTATCCTATTCAATAAAACCTCTAGAGTTAAAACAAACAACAAATGGGATAAAGGACATCCCTGTCTAGTACCTTTCTCTATATTAAATAAATCTGTTAACTCCCCGTTCACAATAACCTGCGCTTTTTGTTTCTGATAAATCGCCAATATTGAATTAATAAACTGGTCCCCCATTTGCATCCTAACAATCAGTTTTTTCAAAAACAACCAATTCAATCTATCAAATGCTTTTTCCGCATCCAAAAATATAAGGACTGTGGGCACCTGAGTATTCTTCTCCAAATATTCTATTATATTAATAAGTTGTCTAACAGAGAATATCAGACAAAGTTTTGTGCGTTGTCCATTTATTGCTGGTTTTGCATAGTAACCTTTTTTTCCCCCTTCCAGATGCCTGCAGTTCTGCTCAGGAACCTGTGCCACAACTCAGCACCCACTCAAGACGAGCTGGTGAGTCCCTTAACTTCCCCATCAGTAGGCAGGAATCAGCCTGCGTGACTGTTTGCTTAGTACAAATTGAAGCGAATTTCAGTTTCACAATATCTGATTTCTCTCTAAAACTCCAAGGAATGGTAGGGAGATTATATTAAAACCTTGGTAAAGGCAACATATTTGCATATATATAAAACATGCAAAGAAACATGGGCACCTGTTTTCTCTTCAGGAGCCAGTTTTGGGAAATCCGTCTCTTCCCGTTGTTGAATTAAAAGCCTGATGTGAATGGTGCTGATTGTGTTGGTCGTATTATTTTATAGAGACTCATTTCACCTGTTAGCCTTCAGTTCGTACCTTGGATTTATTTTTCCAAAGTTGTTTGTATAGAACGATACAAGCTTGACAACTATGAGTCTACTACAACCAAAATATTTTGATGTTCCCCAAAGTAGTATTCATAGGACCCCACAATTAAATAAAAAATTATTTTTGTTTGAAAAATTAAACGGTTGTAAGCTTGTAATTTATACGAGCCTTTGTATAATCTCCTCTGGAGACCGAGAAGACAGTTGGCTCCTAATGTAGCCAGCATTCATTTTTTAACAAATATTCTCCTGATTGTCAATATTTTTTTTTTAACAGAGGTTCAGGCCCCAGGAATGCATTTTATTGAACGCCATCGAGACGCCCTGATTCAGAGAACCACCACAGTGGAAGAAATTCTGGATCATCTGTACGGAGTTCTCCTGACTAATGAGCAATATCAAGAAATCATGATAAGGGGAACAAACCAGGCTAAAATGAGGGAGCTCTTCAGCCTGATGCCTGGCTGGGATCATCATGGCAAGGATTTGCTCTATGAGGTTCTGAAGAACAAAAGAAAGTATCTCATTGAAGACCTCGAAAGGCAGTGAGGCAGTAGAAGTGAGACACCATCTCAGGACATAAAATATCCAGTTACGCACGTCCTAGGAATCCCACAGAGGTGTGTGTGTATTTGTTTTCTGAGGTTTTCGCGGGTGTTTGTATGTAGGTCTTTGGTTCCTCAGGTTTTCTCCCACGTAGAATTTGAAGTGTCTTGGCGACGTTTCGACGAAGTCCCATTCGTCATCTTACGCCCACTTATGATCACAACTGAGCCCAAGATTTATGTTGCCAAGTGAGAAATTTCTTAAGTGAGTTTTGCCCCATTTTATGGCTTTTCTTGCCACATTTCTTAACTGAATTACTGCACTTGTTAAGTTACTAACACGGTTGTTAAGTGAACCTGGCTTCCCCATTAACTTTGCTGGTCAGAAGGTTGCAAAAGGGGATCACATGACCACAGGACCCTGCGACCGTCATGCATCCGGATGTAAATCACACGACTATAGGGATGCTGCTGCAGTGGTCATAAGTGTGAAAAATGGTCATGTCACTTTTTTCAGTTTGATTATAACTTTGAACCGTCACTAAACCGACTCTTGTAAGGTGAGGACTTACCTGGAGTATCTTTGAACCCAGAAGCTGTATTTACAGGTGACCTGGTTATTGAAGTGTTCTGTTTTCTTAAGTTGACATAGTATGGGTAGTCCTCGACTTACAACCACAACTGAGCCCAAAATTTCTGTTGCTAAGCAAGGCAGTTGTTAAGCGGGTTTTGCCCCACTTTATGACCTTTTTGCCAGAGTTAAGTGAATCACTGCAGTTATTTAATTGAGATTTCCACATTTCTTTCTGGGGAGCCTTTCCACTATGTAATAACAGAGTTTGAAGGGGCCTTGGAGGTCTTCTAGTCCAACCCCCTGCTCAAGCTTATACCATTCCAGAGAAATGGCTGTCCAACTCTTTGTAAAAAATCTCCAGTGATGGAGCACCCACAACTTCTGAAGGCAAGCCGTTCCACTAGTTAATTGTTCTCATTGTTAGGAAATTTCTCCTTAGTTCCAGGTTGCTTCTCTCCTTGATTAGTTTCCATCCGTTGTTTCTTGTCTTGCCTCCTGGTGTTTTGGGAAATAACTTGACCCCTCCCCTTCACATTCACATTCGTCTTGCCTACACGTAATTTTTTATTGCATTCCAAATCAAACTGCTCTTTATCCAAAGAAATTTAAGCACTTATGCAACAACATGTTGTCTAGATCAGCGGTTCTCAACCTTTTCCGGGGCTCGACCCCGGCCCGCATTGCGCATGCATGGCGCGACGGCCCGCATCACGCATGCACGGCGTGACGGCCCGCAGCACGCATGCGCAGGGCGACGGCCCGCAGCGCGCATGCGCAGCGCGACGGCCCGCATTGCAAAAGGGAAAAAAATGGCCGACCCAAAAAAAATGGCCGACCAAAAAAAATGGCCGACCAAAAAAAAATGGCAGGCCCACATTGCGCATGCGCGGCACGATGGCCCGCATCGCAAAGGGGAAAAAAATGGCCGACCAAAAAAAAATGGCCGACCAAAAAAAATGGCGGACTGCGGTGTTTGGCGACCCCTGTGAAATGGTTGTTCGACCCCAAATGGGGTCACGACCCACAGGTTGAGAACCGCTGGTCTAGATGTTATGGACTGTAATTCCCCCCCCCCATCCCTTATCACTGGTTATGCTTGCTGGTGTAATGGGAACCCACACCTGGTGCCCACCAAGCCACCTATCTTTTCCTTCAAATGATTGGTTTTAGCCTCCATCGCGAGAGCAGAGAACAGTTGTTTCCCAATCTCGGGAATTTGTGTGGACTTCAACTCCCAGAGTTCCCCACCCATTAGGCAGATGAAGTCCACGCCTCATTGCTGAAGTTGAGAAACACTGCTATAGAAAGCAAACAAGATGGTTTTGATAGAGATATGCAGAAGCCATTGCCTTGTCCAGGGGTAGGCAACCTGGGCTCTTTTATGAGTCATGGACTTCAACTCCCAGCATAGCTGACTCAGGAATTCTGGGAGCTGAAGTCCATGAGTCACAATAGAGCCAATGTTGCCTACCCCTAGACTAGTCAAAAGTGGCTAAAGTATTATTAAGTCCAGAACATCCAGATAACAATCAGAAATATCCAAGGAGGAGGTGTCTATGGAGATCCTTACGGTCACGGTTGTCCCAAAGGTGCTATTTCCAAAAAAAAGCAACTGGCCTTTCTTGGTTTTTTTTTCTTGGAAAACGTGTCACTTCTCATCCAAGACACTTGAAATGACGAAGTTTCTTGGATGAAAAGCAAAACGTTTTCAAAGCAAAAAAAATAAATAAGAAAGCCCAGTTGCCTTTTGGAAAAAGCATCTTTGGATCTAAGGAGGAGGTACAGTGTAGCCTAATCAGACTTGCAAGATTTTTATTATTATGGTCAACCTCAAAATGTTTTTAGCTTCCCTGTGGAGTTGATTTCTTGCTATGTGGTCTACCTAGCAGGGCTGACAAAAACTCATAAAATAGCTAGATTCCAAACATTCCTTTTACTGAATTGGCACTCCCAAAGCTAGCAATTTTTTGTTTAGAAAATTTATATAGCAATAACACTCAGCCTTATCCTGTATGTAAAGCAAAGCTTTACATATAGCTGCCTACTTGCTCACAGTGACTCTAGGTGGCTTACACACAATAGAAATAGTGGTCCGTGTTATTCCTTTTTTTTTGTTTGTTTAATAATTTTTTATTTTTCCAAACTCTCCCCCATACATATACCGTGATATTTATCAGATGTTAGCATACATTCTTTTTACATTCATATATAAGATACTTTTAATAAAATGAAATAAATACATACACATGACTTTTGGTGTTGCTCGCCCATTTCCCCTTTCACTGTGATTTATGTTCTATGACCTATCACTTTTTTTGTCTGATTGAGAGCTTATGCACTAGAGACAAATTCCTTGTGTGTCCAATCACACTTGGCCAATGAAGAATTCTATTCTATTCCATTTCATTCCATTCCATTCAATTCCATCTCTATTCTATTCCATTCCAATCCTATCTTATCTAATCTCTGTTCTGTTCTATTTCTATTCTATGCTAATCTAATCTAATCTAATCTCTGTTCTGTTCTATTCCTATTCCTTTCTATTCTATTCCTATTCTATTCTATTCCATCTCTATTCCATTCTATTCTATTCTTTACAAAATGTCTAGTATTTTTAAAATCAAGGTAGTCCCAGTACAATTCTAAAAGAGGCGGAAAGAAGAAAGGACAGAAAAAGGGGAACAAGCAAACTGAAATACCAATTCCTAAAGTTACCAATTCTTATATGTCAGGAGGGATGAAAAAAAAATCCAGCTTGTCCCATATAGCCAACCTAAAGGAAAGCATAACCAAATGGCTGTGAGCCTCAATGAAGTAGCAGATGGACTTTCTTTGATCCTGATCTCTGAACATTCCCATTGTTGCCTTTTATCAGACAATCTTGTCAAAAATCCCAATTCACGCATAATTGTATCATGACAAAATAAAGCATCTTCTAATCATGTGCTGCTTTGTTATTTCAAAAAACAGAATGAGATTAAAACAGGGTTGCAAGCAAAGGAACTTGTATGCATTGTGGAATGTTTTAGTTAATATATGTTCTGCTTAGATTTACAACTTTGAAATACGCTCACAGATATAAACGATGGGATGGAGTAAGTTGGCATATAATCAAAATGTTACTAATAGCCAAAGGCCAGCAAGACAAATAGATAATTAAATTATATGGAGACAATCTTCAATATGCTTCAGTCATCTGCTGCATTCTTGAGGCTAAATAACAAAATTTAGTGACCTGATAAATCTCAAAGGTTTTTTTTAAGTAGGAAAACTACATAATAATCATCTGCCTGCTCTGGCATTATTTACAAAAAAAAGGAGAGATTAATATTTAGCACTACTGTAAAACTTTTATGTATATACACAAATATATAAGTGAAAATTCTAGCAAGATTAGCAGTACAAGACAAAAAAAAGGTCTAAGCAAAGTACAATGCCAATATTTAAAGGAATCAGTTACGGAAGGGGTTGTGTTTTCACAGAAGCTGCAACAAATGAAAAATTAACCTCGTCTGAAATGTATTGGGTAAATGTTTATTTAGGTAGAACAACCTTATGATGGTAATACAGGTAGCCCTTGATTTATGACCAGTCTCTTAGGAATTGTTCGAAGTTACGACGGAACCCTCAAAAGCTAGTCATGACCCAGTTACAAGTTCTGACATCACCCACCCACCCCTTGTGGTCATGTGACTATGTTTTGGTCACTTGGCACCCGGCCTGCATTTACTGCATTTACTGCAACATATGATGCTTTTGCATAAACCTGAAAAAGAGCCAGGTTATATTTAATACGTTCACCAAAGAAAGAAAGAAAAATAGTATCTGGAGAAGAACTAGATGTAATAGACCACTACATGTACTTTGGCCAATGGATCTCAACAGAAGGTGATACAATAAAGCTGGCCCACAGGCCGGATGCGTCATGCCAAAACTGCATCCACCCCAATGCCAGCAATGGGGAAAAATTCACAATATGTTGTGACACCTCACGTGGTGTAAGTTTGACACTCTGCAATAAAGGAAACAATGGTGAATTGGCAGGCACTCGGCAAGTTAAGCTAATGGAATGGTGAATTGGCAGGCATTCGGCAAGCTACCGTGTTTCCCCGATAGTAAGACACCCCCGATTGTAAGACGTATCGGGGTTTTCAGGGGGTCGGCTAATATAAGCCGTACCACGAAAGTAAGACATATTACTCCTGCCCACTTCCGCCTCCTGCTTAAAATACTTAAATACTTAAAATACTTAAAATACTTAATATACTTAAAATACTTAAAATAAAACTGACAATTGTTTTCCAATCAATATAAGCCGTACCCCGAAAGTAAGACATAGAAAGGCTTTTGGGGATAAAAAGAAAGTGTGACCCTGTCTTGCTTTAGGGGAAACACGGGTAAGCATCATTTTCAAGAACAACTTCCCCCCACCGTGCCTGAAAAGTTTTCGATCAGTCTGTGCCACCTGCTCTAACATGCCAGTGAGACATGGACACTAACCACACAATTGATACAAAAGCTACGCGTGGTGCAGAAAACCCATGGAAAGATACACACTCAGCATTGACAAGACAAGACAGAAAAACCTGCAGGTGGATTATTAGAGAACAAAAATACACAGGTATCGAAGGAGTAAAAGAATTGCAATGGAAATGGGCTGGTCCCATAGCAAGAAGAACTGATGGCAGGTGGACCACAGCAGTCACAGAATGGATCCCACTGGATAAAAAGCATCCACAAAAGAGACTTAAAATAACACTCAAATGAAAAATATATGTTGGACTGGAAAAAATGGATAGAGTATATCCAAGGGAAATATCAATCCAAGAAATTGTTTTTAGCATATAGTTAAATTTTTATTAGGATTTATATATTAATTTTGTTTACCCTGTACTCACTTTGGGAAGCTGGGGGGGGTATCTTGGGGAGGGTGTTAGATTGTTAGATTGTTTTGTACTCAACTGTAATACTTGTAATATATAATAAAAAATGTTTACTGAGAGAGAGGAGTTGCTCGGACAGTACCTCTGGACTACATCTGAAGGGGGGTGAGAGGGAAGAGTAAGAGAGGGGAGAGGGAAGTAGGAAGGTTGGGGGAGAAGAGGTGAAGTGGAGAGAAAGGGAAGGAGAGAGATGGAGGAAGGGGGAAGTAGGAGAAGATAGGGAGGAAGAAAGACGGTGGATGTGGTGTAGGGGGTGCTGTCCGGGCAACACCTATAATTAAGTGTAGGTATTTAAACTTTTGTATGTTGAAAGATGGAAGAGGATGTATTATGTTGAGTTGTATATCTAGGTTTTTTAATAGGTTTTTATTCTGGGATTTTATGTATTTTTTGTTAAAATTATAAAATTAGTAAAATATATTTTTTTTTTAAAAAAGAGAGACTTAAAATAAGACGGATCAATGAGATCAGCAAGTTCAGAGAGCACCTCATTTCAAACCTGAGCTACAAATATTTTCCTTCATTGGTACCATATCTGGGCGTCAAAACGCTGCTTCAGACGGCATGCAAATGGGAAAAATTTGCCTGCAGGCAAACTTCTACTAAAGAACCATTTTTTCTTTCTGCAGAAAGGCCTAGGACAGCACGCCCTACCTACCAGGGTCAGGTACAAACCTTCAATCAACTGCACAGCTGGATGGAAAATAGCCCCAGAAAGCGGGCAAAAAAACCCCGACAGGGCTCATGACTGCAGACCCACACCAGACTAGCCCTGATGATGTTACCTAGTTAGGGTAATGAAAGGTCTGCAAGAAAACAAGCCAGCTCAGAGAGCACCAAGCAGCCCTCATGTCAACCCAGGGCTACAAATATTCTCCTTCATGGGTAGATTTTTCTTAAGCTCCTTTGGGTGAAACGGGGCTCAGTTCTGGCGGCAGCTCCGGACCCAATTCTTTCCCTCAGCAAAGAGGAGCAAAACGTTGAAAGAGGCTGATAAATCAGCATTTCCAGGGCGGCGACGGGTCCTCCCTTTTCCGGAGACCGGATCAGGAAGACCCGTTGAAAGGAGCGAAACCGAAACGATTTTTTTCCCCCTCCCATTTCTAATTTTCCTCCCTCCAAACCGACTGGCTGCGAATATGCCCAAATCCATCCGGGAATGCCTGGAGGAGACGCTGGAGGATCTGACGGAGGGCGAGCTCCAAAAATTCAAAGCCAGACTCCACGAATTCCCGGTCAAACCGGGCTACGACAATATCCCCAAAGGACGGCTGGAGAAGGCGGACGCGCTGGATCTGAGCGACCTCCTGCTCGGCTTTTACACCGAGGATTACGCTCCGGAGGTGGCAGTCGCGGTGCTGAGACGCTCCAACTGCAGACCGCAAGCCGAAAACCTTGTGGCTCTTGCTGGAATGGGTAAGGAGAGGGTGAGGAGGGTGGTCGCCAAATCCCCAATGTATTACCGAGACAAGGGAGATCTTTTAAATTACAATTTATTTGAAACGTTTCAACTAAAAAGGATTCTTTGATTGAGAGAGAGAGAGAACACAAAGGGGAGAAATCACACCGTCCCTTTTTACAATTTGCATCATAAAAAAAGTACATCAAAAGGTTTTGATTGGATAGGGAAAAGTCATCTTGTCTAGTTGTATCATAAAAATGAAAACATCCAATAATATGTGAGCAACTAAGATTGAAAAGAGCATTTTGCTCTGGATAACAGCAGAAGAAACATTTGCAAAGAATAATGTCAGAATGGATATAGATGCAATACATTCTCAGCATTGACAAGACAAGTCTTCGGAGAGGAGCGGCCTATAAGTCCAAATAAAATAAATAAATAAATAAATTTCCCATCATTGAGCTCAATTCAGGTAGTCCTTGACTTACAACAGTTCATTTAGTGACCATTCAAAGTGACACTGAAAAATGTGACTTGTGACAGTTTTTCAGTTACGACCTTTGCAGCATTCCCCCTAATCATGTGATCAAAATTCAGATGTTTGGCAACTGGTTCATACTTATGACTGCTGCTGTGTCCCAGGGTCACGTGATCCCCTTTTGTGACTTTCTAACAAGCAAAGTAAGTGGGGAAGCCAGATTCACTTAACAATCAGGTTGCTAACTTATCCACTGCAGTGATTCACTTAACTGCGGCAAGAAATGTCGTAGAAAGGGACAAAACTCAATTAACAAATGTCTCACTTAACGACAAAAATTTGGGGCTCAGTTGTGGTCGTAAGTCAAGAATTACCTGTACTCACTTTTGTTCATGGAGGCTTGAGAACAGCTGAACATGAAACTGTTATCTACAACAGTGGTTCTCAACCTTTCTGAGGTTGAGACCCCACTTGCCCCTCCCATGCGCGCACGCGCGCAAAAAAAATGTTAAAATTTAAAAAAAAACAAAACAAACAAAATGGCGACCGGATGTGCAGATCTGCACATGCGCGGATCGGCCTGTCGCACGCGCCACGCATGCGCGCATCCGCCCATCGCGGGCCGCCATTTTGTTTTTTTAAATTTTTTTTTTTAAAAATTAAAAAAAAATGGCGGCCGCGACGGGCGGATCTGCGCATGCGCGGATCGGCCCGTCGCACGCGCCATGCATGCGCACATCTGCCCGTCACAGGCCGCCATTTTTTTTATTTTATTTTTTATTTAAAAGTTTTTTAAAAAAAATAAAAAAAACAAAACAAAATGGTGGCCGCGATGGGCGGATCTGCACCTGCGCGGATCGGCCCGTCGCACGCGCCGCGCATGCGCGGATCCGCCCGTTGCGGTCCGCCATTTTGTTTTTATTTTATTTTATTTTTTTTTATTTTTTTTATTTTTTTAAAAAAAAAATTCCGGTGTGACGGGTGGATCTGAGCATGCGCGGCGCGCGCGCGCCAAAAAAAATAAAAAAAATTTAAAAAAATTTAAAAAAAAATTAAAAAAAATTTAAAAAAATAAAAATAAAAAAACAAAATGGCGGCCGGCGGTGCCCGGCGACCCCTGCGAAATGGTCTCGCGACCCCAAATGGGGTCGCGACCCCAAGGTTGAGAACCACTGATCTACAAAGTACTGACTGGTGCCTTGCCACTCCTGGTTTCTAAAAGGAAGATTTTTCTTCAAGGTTAAAGATTATGGCAAATCATTTTGCTATACATTTTGAAAAGGGCCAATTTAAAACACAAGAAAACCCATGTTAGTTGGCCAGTGTAACAGTACTACAAAAACCATATTGCAAGTATTACAAAGTCCATGTTGTGTGGGGGCAAATTTGGGGCCCGTCAAAGCCCCTCGCTTGATCCAGATCAAGAAGGTGGGCATCAGTTTGGGTTGGTGGTAGAGAAATAATTTGCAGGATCTTATCCCGTCGCTATGTTTGTTGCAAACTGAAGCGCCAGATCTTCCAAAATCACCTTTTGAAATTTTTTCTGGCAAAGCTTATTCAAAAATGAAACAAGAAAACCTATTAATCTACCGGTATCAGACATACCTTTCCTTTGGTACCTAAGTGAAAAAAAAGCCTGCTGTCTTCCTTCAATTTTATAGAAAACGTTAAAATTATAGGTATTCAATAAATTGAATTGAAAAAACAAACAGCAAGGTGTGCATCTTTTTCCTAAAATACCTTTAAAACCATCATTGGCTTCCACTTGCATTTCTTAAAGTTTCATGAGCCCCCTTTCTCATTCTCACATATTTTATAATATTCTTCCTTGGATGTTTATGACCCTTGCTATCTTCTGCAGTTCTTAGACAGTACAGACATTCGTCATTAACTTATTCAGTATTACCCTAACAAGTTTGAAAGACATTTTTTAAACTTCTTATAAAAGTCTCACCTTTTTACTTTCACTTGTTACATAATTTCCTTTCCATTTATGAACTATGGAACTTTTTTTATATATATAACGAATTTTATTGGTTTTCCAGTTTTACATTTAAGTATTTAGAAAGCAGCGTGGTGATTGGGTAGTCAATAATAACAAAATCTTTAGTACATATCTCAGGTTACATCATCAAAAATTCCTTCTCTATTTCCTTAACATTTGCTATATCATATTTCAACGAGTAAATTTCTAATTATAGCAAGCTCAGTTGAAATATTTATCAATATATATTTTTGCTTATACATATCCTTATCCTGTTTTTAAGTTTTACCTAATTTTTTATTTTTAATTACAGTATTCCAATTTAACCTTTAACATCATAGTGAACTATGGAACTTTATCTGGATTTTTATTTTAATCTATTTTTCTGGAAAGCTTACCTGTAAAATTTGTGAACAAAATTGCGTTAGAAAGAACTCCCAGAATTCTTGACAATGGCCACTCTGGCTGTGATATTTGGGGTTTTAAAACATTTTTAAAGCATTCTTTTCCTTTTCTGACAATTGTAGTCCAGTTCTGCTCTTTCTAACAATTGGACTACAATAAAACCAAAATAAACAAGTAAAATGCAGTCTTGAAAAACATATTGGAATGGCACCCACATTAAATCTTACTCTTGTACAGTCTATGCAGTAGCTGAACAGAATAGTCCCTATGAAAAATTACATACATGCTGGGCTTGCTATCTATCACTCATTCATAAATAACTGATACAACAGCAATGTGAAATGTAATTTGATTTCCTAGAAACTTTAAGAAGTTTCATGTGTGATTTTTAAAAATGAGAAGTTTCTCTCCCTTTCAACATAAGTTGGCTAAGGCAGGGCAATTCAGATGTGTCTCCACAGGAAGGAAGTCAAACTCAAGCAATTAGCCAGCATAAACGCTATTTTGCACACCCTGTTTCCCATCCCAGTGACTTCTATCTACTATTTCCTCTAAAACACTTCCTTTGTTTGTTTTATGTTAGAATATTAGAATTCTACTATTTGGGAAGGACTGCAAATGCTGTTAGAAACCATTAACTTGCTCTTCCCGTTCCCAAGGCCGCAAGAAGTGTTTCTCATTCTGTGCAACACATTCCAGATGTGGGGGGGTGGTTCAACATCCCAAATGCCATAGCCCAGTGATGGCAAACCTTTTAGAGACCGAGTGCCCAAACTGCAACCCAAAACTCACTTATGCATCGTCGGGTGCCAGGTGGATGTGGCCCATTGGCTGGGCGTGGCCCATTGGCTGGGCGTGGCCCATTGGCTGGGCGTGGCCCATTGGCTGGGCGTGGCCCATTGGCTGGGCGTGGCCCATTGGCTGGGCGTGGCCCATTGGCTGGGCGTGGCCCATTGGCTGGGCGTGGCTGTGGTGGTAACGACAGACTGAGTGGGACTAAAAAGTTCAATCAATCAATTCCAACTTTGCAAAATCTTTTTTTTCCCCGCCAGAAGTTAAAATTGACCGATTGATTGAATCTTTTTTTTTTTTTGCACACAGTGGCGGAGGCCTAAAGCAAAAAGGTTTTATAAAACCCAGCTGAAGGCCTAGAACTGGGGCGACGGCACGGGTGCCCACAGAGAGGGCTCTGAGTGCCGCCTCTGACACCCGTGCCATAGGTTCGCCACCACTGCCATAGCCAGAGCGGCCATCGGCAAGAATTCTGGGACTAGATGATCACTCCTCTAAAAGCTGGGATGGGATGGGAAACACCGGCCTTGAGGCAAAGAGAATGAGTTCGCAGCTCGTTTAAGACTATCCTGTGAGCATGTACAGAGTTCTTGTCTTCTTGTCGTTTCTTGACAGGGAATCAGCCGTCTAGTTCTTCTCACCAGCATTTCATTGACCGGCTCAGGGAGCAGCTGATTCAGCGAACTACCACAGTGGAACAGCTGTTGGATAAATTGCATGGTTCCATCCTAACCGAAGAACAATACCAAAAAATCTGCTCGCGGGAAACTACTCAGGCAAAAATGCGAGAGCTCTATAAGTTAACTCCTGGCTGGAGCCGCCTGTGCAAAGATCAAATGTACAATGCACTGAAGGCCATAAATCCATTTCTCATCAAAGACCTAGAAGGAAGATGAAGCAACAAGGAAGATGGAAAGTTAAACCATTTTCCCGGAAGCCTGGCATTCTGACAAATTGGCCATTAATGGACACTCAGATGCAAATAACATCTACATACAGTGCAGAGGAGATAATCAAAGAGCCAAAAAAGAAACAAAAAGACCAAGACAGTTCTCTACCAATAATCAACATTAGATGACCATAGATTAACATCAAGATTAACAGTCAAGAAGTAAACAATATCCTAATCAAGAAACTGCCAAACAAGCTAACTGTAAACCAACCAAAAAACCTCCAAGACTCATCTCCCCAACACTGACAGGACAAGCCACAAGAACAAGGGTGTCAAACTTGCTGCGTCACGTGATGTGTCGCAACATAACGTAACTTTTTCCGCATTGCCGGAGCTGGGGTGGGCTTGGTCTCCCCATGAGGCAACCGGCCACGGGCCGGCAGTTTGACACCCCTGCAGTAGAATATAAAATGAGAGCAGATCCCACTCCTCATTGGCACTGCTGATGTCACCTTATTTGGGTAATGAAACATCTGCAAGAAAACAAACATGCTCTGAAAGCACCAAGGACCCCTCACCCAAACCTAATAATAGAAATACGGTAACTTAGAGTGAAGGTGCTAGTAGCTTTATAAGTGCCTGCTCAAGATTTGGAGTTGGAAAATAACAGAGTTAAAAGTTTTAATTATTGATTTCACATTTTGTTTTTAAAAAAGTGTTGTTCACCTTGAAAACTCTGATCAACCCTCTATTGCAGTCATTGACACAGTTAAACTGAAACAAAAATGTTCAAAAATTGACCTGTATATAAAGTGTACTTCCTTGAAATACTGTAAGTTTGGAATTTTTGAACATTCCTTCAGTTTCAGCTGCTGAGGGTCCCCATCTACCAGAAGGTAAATAGGAGAGGGCCTAACAGTGGGAATTCTTTGTAGAAGATCTGTCTGGAAAATTTTGGTCCCTGAAGCAAAGATGACCCCTGTTCTCATGATCTGCTGGAAGCAAGTGAAAACATGGCTTGTCTGAAGGCCTCCAGGCATTAGCCTTGGAATGTACTACTCTTGACGTTGAATTAAACTGAAGATTCAGATTTATATCTAATAGAATAGAATAGAATAGAATAGGAAGGGACCCTAGAGATCTTCTAGTCCAGCCCCCTGCTCAAGCAAGAGGGACCTATACCATCTCAGATAGATGATTGTCCAGTCTCTTTTTAAAAACTTCCAGCGATGGAGCGCCCACATTTTCTGGGGATAAGCTGTTCCACTGACTGGTTGTCAGTGGATGCATCTGGTTTCCCTCCCCTCCGTCCCATCCCTCCTGGCCTCGCATGCTCTCCTTTTCCTGGGCACGACCCACTGCATCGGCTCCTCACCTGTCATCTGTCCATCCAGCTCAGAGGCAGCTTTTCTCAACTTCAGGTGGCGGGCTGCAGAGCCCCAGAATGCACCGGTCGAGGGGCCGGCAGGCTGTGGCGGCTGATGGACACTGTCAGCCCCTGTGCGCTCACTGGCCTCTGTGTGTGGGGCCGATGGTGTCAAGCAGTGGCCAACCCGGCCCCTGCCTCACCTTGCTCTGCGACAATGGCATCCCCGCCCTGCCTCACCTTGCCTCGCCTCACCCCGTAGGACGAGCCTCCTGCCCACTGCCCCACCTGCCAGGATCTCCCCCAACCCTGCCCAGCCCCCACAGGAGTCCCTCCCCATGAGCAACATCAAGCTGACCATGCCCACCTTGGCTACACCCACTCTGTCTGCCATGACCACCACAGCCACGCCCACCAAGTGGGCCATGCCCACCTAGCACCCAGCAATAAATAAGTGGGTTTTGGGTTGCAGTTTGGGGACTCGGTCTCTAAAAGGTTCGCCATCACTGCACTAGGACAAACCTGTACACTAGGACAGGGCTTTTCAACCAGTGGTACGGGTACCACCTGTGGTACATTGGCACCTGGCAGGTAGTACGCGACCATCCTAGAAAAGTGGTAGCAGGGGAGGGGAATGAGCTGAACTGGTGGCAGCACCGCACAAGCCTGAGCGAGAGATGGCTGGAGCTGCAGGGCTGTCAGGGCTCCAGCTGGAAAGCAGCACTGATCCTGACACTTCTGCTGAGCCCAGAAGAAGCGCCGATCAGCTGGAATGTTGCAGTATCTCCAGGGTCTTATGATTACATTCAAATGCTTGGCAACTGATTCATATTTATGACGGTCACAGTGTGACCAAAACGTGCTGCAACCACCCAGCAGATGGGGGGAATAAAAACCAAACACCCCCCACCGCACCCCCGCTGCCAATCCTCAACAGAAATGCTCACAGCAATGAAAACCTCAGACAGGAGGAAGAGCGCCGCCGGGCGGGCAGACAAGTGTCTTGCTCGGCTGTGGCTTGGGGGGCACTTTTTTCAGTGCCACTGTAACTTTGAAGAGTCACTAAATGAACTGTTGTAAGTCGAGGACTACCTGTACTTTATCACTTTTTTCCTTTTTGGGGGGAGGTCATCAAGTTTTTGACACCTTGCTAGGCGATCGGTGGTACTCAGATGTTGCCATATCTTAAACGTGGTACAATGGGTGAAAAGGTTGAAAAGCCCTGCACTAGGACAATTTTTTTTTAAAAAAATTAATCCATAGCTGAATAAGGGTGATGGATATTTTGAGCCAGCAGATTGCCAGTTGCATTTTTAAAGTCTTTGAAATGAGTTGTCTACAATTGTAGAATAGGAACTGTTGAAAAAATACCTTAAGAAGAAGAAAACAAAAAACATAAAAAACTCCAGCACCCTTCTTCTTCCAGGGTTCTTTGGTGCTCTCTGAGCTTGGTAGTTTCCTTGCAGACATTTCATAATCCAAACTAGGTCACATCATCAGGGCTAGTGTTATCTAGTTTGGGTAATGAAATATCTGCAAGAAAACCACCAAGCTCTCTCCACCAAGCTCAGAGAGCACCAAGGATCCTAAAATAGAAATAGAAATAGAAAAAAATACCATAGAAATAGAAATGTTCCTTATTGGTCAAGTGTGATTGGACAGACAAGGAATTTGTCTCCCGCCCATAAGTTCTCAGTGTGCATACAAGCAACAAGTGATAAATCATGATCATAATCATAAAATTCAATCATCATAAATCATAAGATACAACACTCAGTGATACATAGGATACTAAATAAAACCAATCAGCATAAATCATAATAGGATCCTAAATAAAAGCAACCTTGAGCGACAAATATTCCCCTTTATTGGTATCCTTCCTTCTTCGCCCTAGGGTCCTGAGATTGGCGTCCATTCCTTTATTCATTCCTCTAGTCCAGGGCTTTTCAACCAGGGGTACGGGTACCATCTGTGGTACATTGGCACCTGGCAGGTGGTACGCGGCCATCCTAGAAAAGTGGGAGAGGGAGGGGAATGAGCTGAACTGGTGGCAGCACCGCACAAGCCTGAGCGAGAGACGGCTGGAGCTGCAGGGCTGTCAGGACTCAGCGGAAGCGCCAGGATCAGTGCCTCTTTCCAGCTGATCGGCGCTTCTTCGGGGCTGTCAGGGCTCAGTGGAAGCACCAGGATCAGCGCCAGGCTCCAGCTGGAACTCGGCACTGATCCTGACACTTCTGCTGAGCCCAGAAGAAGCGCCGATCAACTGGAATGTTGCAGCCTCTCCAGGGTCCTGTGATTTATATTCAGATGCTTGGCAACTGATTCATATTTATGGTGGTCACAGTGTCCCAGGGTCATGTGAAGTGACCAAAACCTGCTGCAACCACCCAGCAGATGGGGGGAATAGAAACCAAACACCCCCCACCCCACCCTCGCTGCCAATCCTCAACAGAAATGCTCACAATGAAAACCTCAGACAGGAGGAAAAGTGCCGCCGGGTGGGGAGGCAGGTGTCTTGCTCGGCTGTGGCTTGGGGGGCACTTTTTTCAGTGCCATTGTAACTTTGAACAGTCACTAAGCGAACTGTTGTAAGTTGAGGACTACCTGTGCTTCATCACTTTTTTCCTTTGGGGGGGGGTCATCATGTTTTTGACACCTTGCTAGGCGACCTGTGGTACTCGGATGTTGCCATATCCTAAAAGTGGTACAATGGGTGAAAAGGTTGAAAAGCCCTGACCTAGTCTATACATTAAAAGTCTCCAAATTTTTTATTCAGATTCTGCAGACTCTTAAAATTCCCCCATTCTAAAAGGGCACAGTTAGTTTTTGGCAGTTTGTTTTTGGCACCTGCAAAATAGGCAGGGAATCAAGGTAAGCAGATTTCCTCCACGAAGCTGTGCCATCTAAATACTTCTCCTGTTGAATTTCTGCCGGTTGTGTGTGTGTGTGTGTGTGTGTGTGTGTATAAAAATACATCACGTACCAAGATCTGACAAAGGTTGATTAAAAGGAGATAAAGCTCATGATATCTTGTGTAGATTATCTGATATATTTTTTTCACTGACACGTTTTTTTGTAAACTTTTATCTGATGAAAACAGGAAGAATATATATATATATATATTTACTTTTATAAACATGATGCACTGCAGACAAAGCTTGAGGTTGTAGGAAATTACATTTTAATGAGCCATAACTGAGAAACAGTTATATAAATATATATATATAAATATAAATATATAATATATATATATATATATAAATATATTTATATATATTTATATATATATAAATATATATATATATAAATGCATCCGAAGCAAAGTCCTCGTTCCCGCCCTTCCCGGTGCTTAACTAGATCGTTTCCTTTGGTTTCCTAGCAACCGTCCCCAAGATTCTCTCCCGCCCCTCTCTTAATTCCCCCCTGCATCATGTGAACTTCAAGGATATGACGTCATCACTGGGTTCCCTCTATTATTCTGCAGGCATTACCGATTTGCAAAGCCGCAGGATTGTTATAACTGTCTGGTGTTTTGCAACTGCTCTTTGACTGTGCCTTAGGGGAAAAGCAAAACAAAAACAAAAGTGTGAGGATTTCGCAAAATCCATCTCCCAGGAGACGAGGACGATCTTGAGATGGAAGGGGAGCATTTAGGAGGGACGCAAGCAAGGGAGACATCCAGAGACAAAGGTAAGGAGAGAGGTCTCATCTAGTGAGCCTGAAGCCAATGGAAGCGGAGCGGAGAAAACAGACAGAAGCTGCTGCTTTCTTTTATACGAGGTTATAACCTCTGAAAATAAGGGATCCGTTTTAAGAGGTCCTTTCCGTCTAGGCAAGGGCAAAGCCACCCAGCAAGCTGGTGTAATTTATTAGTATGCAAGATTTTTTAGTTATGTGGGACTCTTCTGCAGGCTCGTTGTTTGTGTACGGCTTGAAAACGTGATGCAGTCTTGAAAAAGCCAGGAAAGTGGAAATCAGAATAATATTCGGCTCTGTATATCAGAACTAGGTTTTAAGCTGCATAACTGACCGGAAGGCATTTGGGGGAGTTGAGAAATGAGGAAGTGAGACAGGGGAGATGGAAGGGATATTTTAAAACAGAAGTGTTTTAAACAAAGATGACAGGCAGCACATTAATTTATTCATATATTATGTATTTTTAATTTATGCTCTCCATAGGGGGTTACAATTCTTTCTTTCTACTGATTCTGTACCACAATGGAAGAACAATTGGCTGGTTAGAAAAGCTGAAATATAGGAAAACATTTAAGTAAATTATTTAGTTGCCCAAGGCTCCAGCATGCCAGGAATTGCAAAGATGCCACTGTTCGAAATCTGCAAATTTTCTGTTTCCTCTTTTGGAACCTGTCTCGGTTTGCTGCACTATGCTAAAAAGATTCAGGATTGGGAATGGTTCTTAGCATCTGCTTGTTTAATTGCTACACTAAAGGCTTTCCTCCCCACCCAAGCCCTATAAATTAAATTCTGCAGGCTGAGTGCTCAACTTGCATTCAGTTTCAACCAGCCCAATGAACATCTCCAGGCCAGGTAGCAGCTGCCTTCAGCCACAGATGAATTTAATTTCATAGCTAGTGATAGCATGATGCATTGAGCCACAATCTGGTATATCACATGTCAGCTTGGCATGCAGTGTAGCGGTTCACTCTGTCGTGCAGACCCAGAAAATTAGAAAATTAAAAATTGGCCAATCTTAAGTTGTGTTATGAAGCGATGCCACACACTGCCTGCCTTCTGATTACTGTAAAAAGAATCTGCCGTGTTGAGATGCACTTTCTGTTATTTGGATTTCTGTTTTCAATGAAGGATTCCTGGTCACAAGATTCTCTGTCTGCCTTGTGCTTTCTACAACTGAAAAACAATATATGGATTTGTAGAAATATTATAGGAGTGGTTAGAATATTTGTAGCTCAGGGTTGAACTGTGAGGTCCTTGGTGCTCTCTGAGCTGAGTGGTTTTCTTGCAGATGTTTCATTGCCTAATTAGATAACATCATCAGTGCAGAATCACAGAATAAAACACAATTGGAAGGGATCTTGGAGGTTTTCTAATCCAAGCAGGAAACCCCTATACCAGGGGTAGGCAACCTTGGCTCTTTTATGACTCTGGACTTCAACTCCCAGAATTCCTGAGCCAACTATGCTATGCTGGCTCAGGAATTCTGGGAGTTGAAGTCCACGAATCATAAAAGAGCCAAGGTTGCCTACTCCTGCACTAGACCATTTCAGACAAATGGTTGTCTAGTGTCTTCTTAAAAGCCTCCAGTGTTGGAGCACCCACAACTTCTGGAGGCAAGTTGTTCCACTGATTAATTGTCAAGATATTTCACCTTAGTTTTAGATTCTCTCCTTGATGAGTTTCCATCCATGGCTTCTTGTCCTGCCTTCAGGTGCTTTTTAGAGAATAGGTTGATCTCCTCTTCTGTGTGGCAGTCCCTTAGATATTGGGATACTGCTATCGGTGCATTGATAATGAAACAAAATTTCACTGATTTTAACGAAATTGGTAATGAAATGTCTGCAAGAAAGCCACCAAGCTCAAAGCACCAAGGACTCCACAAGGCCATGGAACTACAACAAGTATAATCCCCAGTGATCTAAGTCAGTAGCCATACTGGCTGGTGTTGTGGAACGTGCAGCCCATCATATCTGGAGACACCAACTTTGAGAAGGTTGTTTTAGCATTCCTTGCTTATTAAAGAGAGGAGTCAGAATGCCCTCCTCCCAAGTATGCCCCATATTTAGGAAAACTTGGGATTTGGGCCACTGAAAACTGGACTGGAAGGTTTGAGTGAAAAGGTCCCAGGGTGTCAAGGGAGCAAATGTGTTGTAGACACCTGTTTTGGATGCGAGATTACTTTCCATGCAAAAAATGGCTCCAGTTAGGACAGGGGTAGGCAACCTTGGCTCTTTTATGACTCATGGACTTCAACTCCCAGAATTCCAGAGCCAGCATAGCTCTGTGAGTGATATCTGTATACAGCTACTCCTCAACTTATGACAACAAGGCAGTTAAGTGATTTTTTTGTCCCATTTTACAACCTTTTTTGCAGCAGTTGTTAAATGAATGACTGCAGCTGTTAAGTGGATCATGTGGTCATTAAGCTAATCTGGCTTCCCCCATTGACCTTGCTTGTCGGAAGCCAGCTGAATAGAATAGAATAGAAACTTTACTGTCACTTTAAATGTACACTAATCAGCATACATTAAAATGAAATTTCATTGCATTCAGCTGTCAAAAAAACCCCATTATGGATATACCCATGCACATACGCATATATGACACAGAGAAACATCACAGTCCAGTTCGAATGTATAAATATACATGGCAAAAAAAATAATAAAAGAATCCTGCAAATTTACAAGACGGATGGCATAAGGAGCAAAGCTGTTACAGAATCTAGTAGCTTTGCTATAAATACTTCAAAACCTCCTCTCAGAGGGAAGTAACAGGAAGAAGACCGTGAAGTGGGTATGTGGTGTCCCTAACAATGCTTCGAGCTCTAAGCACATAACACTTATAAGCAGCATCCTGGAATAACGGGAAGCGAGCATCCTATAATCTTCTCGGCTGTCCTTACCACCCTCTGTATGGACCATCCATCTGACGCATTGCTACCACCAAACCAAACAGTGACGCAGTTTGTTAAAACGCTCTCAGTCGTACCTCTGTAAAAAGTGGCCAGGACAGAAGGAAGATGATGTGCTGGGAAGGTTACAAATGGGATCACATGACCCCGGGATAGTGCAACTGTCATCAGTTCATGCCAGTTGCCAAGCATTCGAACGTTGATCGCGTGACCATGGGGAAGCTGCAATGTTCGCTAAGTGTGAAAACTGATCGTAAGGCACTTCGTTCAGTGCCTTTGTAACCTCGCATGGTCGCTAATTGAGTGCCTGTAAGTTGAGAACTACTTGTACTCTTTTTTTTTTCTACTCTCTGCAGGTGTTGGGATTGGAAGTCTTCTTGAGATGGAAGATCTCCAGATGGAAGATCTCCAGATGGAAGCCCCAGAGAAGCAGGGCCTAGAAGCCACTCTGAGCCTGGAGCAGAGAGGATTAATGCTGGGGAGTATGGAGAGAGAAGGAAGACCAAGAGGGGTCCTTAATGCAGGCGGGAAAGAGCAGGCAGAGCTTGAAGTCCCCGATAGCTATTCGGGAGCTGAGGATTGCCAAAACCAAGCCAAAGTAGAAGACCCGAGGTGGAGAAGCCAGGTGAGAAGACGCCGGATGAAAGAGGTTTCCCAGGATCCTCCAGGTTTCATCAACCTCCTGGGGATCCTGGAACCCCCACCTGCTCTTCCACCCACCGCGCCCCACAGAGTAGTGAACAAGCCCTTCCATTGCACGGAGTGTGGAAAGAGTTTCTCGCAGAGCTCCGTGCTCATCGAGCACCAGAGAATCCACACAGGGGAGAGGCCCTTCGTGTGCAACGTGTGCGGAAAACGATTCTCCCAAAGCTCCACCCTGATGGGCCACCAGAGGATCCACACGGGCGAGAAACCGTTCGCTTGCCCCGAATGCGGACGGGGCTTTAGCCGCAGCTCCGCTCTGACTGAGCACCAGCGCACCCACACGGGAGAGACCCCCTTCCCCTGCCGGGAGTGCGGGAAGGCCTTCAGCCGCACCTCCAACCTGGTGAAGCACTTGCGCACCCACTCGGGCGAGAAGCCGTACAGCTGCGCCCTGTGCGGGAAGCGCTTCTCGCTCAGCTCCAACCTGCTCAAGCACGAGCGCACCCACTCGGGGGAGAAGCCCTTCCCTTGCCCCCTCTGCGGGAAGCGCTTCAAGAAGAAGACCCACCTTGTCTCGCACAACCGCGTCCACACCGGAGAACGGCCCTACCGGTGCGAGGAGTGCGGGAAGTGCTTCTCCCAAAGCTCGTCTCTGATCGAGCACCAGAGGATCCATACCGGGGAGAAGCCCTACAAGTGTCCCCAATGTGGCCGAGGCTTCTATGTCAACTCCAAACTGGTCAAACACCAGAGAATCCACACAGGGGAGAAGCCCTACGCCTGCTCGGCCTGTGGGAAAACGTTCCGATACAAGCAGCAGTTTCCCCGTCATCTGGCCCACGTCCACCCAGGGGAAGAGCAGGTTTCTGTCCTTAACTTGGGGACCAGTGTTAATATGCTACTCTCCTAGGGTGTGCCCCAGGGCCCGGCGGCTGGCCTTTAAGTACCAGGGCTCCCGTTCCAGTCAGAGGCAGAATTGTTGCCCAATATGGTTGACCCCTAGAATAGCATCTTTTGTTGAACGGTTAAAGCTGTTTCTGAGACGGTTCCAACTACATCGAGGTAGTCCTCGATGCATGACCACAATTGGGCCCAAAACCTCTGTCGCTAAGCAAGACAGTTGTTAAATGAATTTTGCCCCTTTTAATGACCTTGCCACAGTTATTAAATGAATCACTGCAGTTTTTAAATTAGTAACACATTTATTAAGTGCATCTGGATTTTGCTTGTCAGAAAGTTTCAACGGGATCACGTGACACACACCCCCCGGGACGCTGCAACCATCATAAATGTGAAGCGGTGGCCAAGCATCTGAATGTTGTTCATGTGACCTGTGGGGATGCTACAACGGTCGTTAATGGTGAAAAACGGTCACAGGTCGTCTTTTTCATGTTGTCACTTCAAATGGTCGGTAAGCACGTGGTTGTAAGTCAAGGACCACCCATATTTCTACCTTAGTAAATGTCACTAAGTGAATGGGTGGCCCGCTTCATGATTCCACCTGCATCCTCATTTAAAGGAGCCACTTCCCTAAATTACAGAATTTTTATTTTGGGGGGGATTTATGCAGTATGTGCCTAAGACAGAGGCCAGGCTACTTCAGAGGGTTCCCATTATAGCCAATTTACAATAGTGTCAAGAGCTACCAACTTGACATCTTGTTACTGGTAGTCCTCAAAGTTAACGACGGTGCCGAATAAAGAGATGACCGTTCGCAGCCTTCCCACGGCCATGTGATTATAACTCAGTTGCTTGGCAACCAGCCTGTATTTAAGATGGTTGCTGTGTCCTGGTGTTGCATGATTGCCATTTGCAACCTTTCCAGTTGGTTTCTGACAAGTAAAGTTAATGGAAAAAGCCAGATTTGCTTAATGACTGCATGAGTTGCATAAAAAGGTTGTAAGATGGGGTGTGGTTATATGATTCACTCAGTGACCGCCTCAGTTAATAAAAGAAGTTCCAGTCCCAGTTGTGGCTGCAAGTCAAGGACTACCTGTGTGTTAACTAACACAATGTAAGTATTCTATTCTGCTATTGGATCAAACTTGTTTTATCAGTGTTTCTCAACCTTGACAATTTTAAGGCATGTGGACTTCAACTCCCAGAATTCCACAGCCAGCAATGCTGGCTGTGGAATTCTGGGAGTTGAAGTCCACATGCCTTAAAATTGTCAAGGTTGAGAAACACTGTGTTATATGAAACCCAAAGTTAATTACTGTGCTTGACTTCGCTTTTTTGTTACCCATACAGGCGGGTTTTAGTTTTCCATCTGCTCTGAGAAAAAGTAAAAGGATTTTCTTAGGATCTTATTTTTTTTTTTTTTGTTCATACTTTGTCAGGAAAGCATAGTAGGGTTTATTTTCTAGGGTTTTTGTTTTTTTTGTAATCTGAGGTAAAGGTAAAATTGTACTCTGAATTTCTTTTATTGAGCTAATTACAGTATTATCTAGAAAATATTAACCCTTTAACGAAGTTTCATTAATGTTGACGTTATTCAGATGGCATGTTTACGATAACTACACACACACACACACACACACACACACACACACACACACACAAAATCCCACCACAAACTGACTTAAAACTCTGTACTGGTCTTCCAGCAGTTCTTATTCAAAGTAATTCCTTTCACCGCCGGACTGTAAAATTCTGTCTGAGAGCTGAGACATTTTGACTATTGATTGGATTTTAGAATAATTGTAAAAAAAAATTACAAATGCCCTTTTATCATTATGGAACAGACCAATCTTTTTAGAGGTGTGGCGGTTCAGAATCTGTAGGATTGCTCACTTTTTCTGCTGATGACTCGTGCCAGATCCATTTCAAGCTCTGTGTGCCCTTTACTGCAAAAACCATGGGCGGGAGGAACCATCATTAGTGGTGAGCCTGTGACGTCTCACGGGCTCATCTCAAGAAGTGAGCAATAGACAAGGTGGTGATCTCCAAAAGTCACATATGAGCTTCTCATTAATTAAGTCAATCATCAGATCGTTACAAATTTGGGGTTTGTTTGTTTGTTTAAGTCAATGTTCTTGAATTAGCTTCAGAACTTCATTCGTAAGAGCCAGGATGAAAACAAAATGAAACCAAATGCTATTCTACAGTTAACTAATTAAGAATCCTGCTTAACACACGTAGCTACAACTTAGTCATTTCCACAGAAACTAGTGTTTCAGTCATTGAGACTGAACTTCCTGTATCAGGTAACATGTTTGAAATGGGCTGTGGTCTGATCCTAGTATTATGTGACAACATTGGAACAGACAAGTTTTCAACTTGATTGCTTCATTGTGGCGGTTGCGTGTTTGGACGGGGGAGTCGTACAATCGTGAAGTCACTCGCCTTTTTGAAACAAAACCAGCTGGAGGAATAAGCACAAGGTAGTATGAACTGTGAGTTTCATGGATCCCCTCTTTAGTTAGGGCAAAAAGAATGCAGGTAGTCCTCAGTTTATGATGGGTCACTTAGCAATGGACAAAGAGCCTCCCCAGAGCTGTTTATGACCCAGATCTGAAGTTCTGTTAGGCCCTTCATTGCTGTCACATGATTGCATTTGGGTTGCTCGGCAACTGGACCATATTTACAGCTATTTGCACGGTCCCACGGTTCACATGACCAGGATCTACAGGGTTTTTTATGCTAGAAACTGGTGTTTACTTCCAGGTTTCAGCAAAAAAACCTCCCATTGTGGGCAATGGATTCACTTAACAACCAGAGCATTTAATGATTGCGGCATTTGCTTTACAACTGCCGTATCCGCTTAACGACTGCCACACAAAAGATCATAAAATTGGGTGCAGTCTTGTGACCTGTTTAACGACCAGCAGGACTTACAGTCATAAGTCGAGGACTTTCTATAATAGAACAAAAGCCTTGAAATTCCTAGTGTTCCTGGGATAGGACAATAATTGTAGAATACCCTGGCATGTTCGGTGTTGCACCCACTTCTGTCCCAGGTATTTTGCTAGATTAAATATATGTGCTTCAGTGCGCAAGAAGTCCCTATAATCATTTCTGACTGTTATCTCTCTGCTGTGTTATGTCTCCATTTCTCACTCAGATGTTATAAAGAATCACTTTGCTAAAAATAACAACTTTCCAACCAGTTGCTAAAATAATTTAGTCATAGACATAATGTACAAGCCTGTTGAATTTCACTTCCAGATAATTAACAGGGTGCATAAACATAAATCCTATATCAGTTACAGACTGGGTCTGTACTGGAGTAACTATATCAGCTCACTAAAGCAGGGCTTTTCAACCAGTGGTACGGGTACCACCTGTGGTACATTGGCACCTGGCAGGTGGTACACGACCATCCTACAAAAGTGGTAGCAGGGGAGGGGAATGAGCTGAACGGGTGGCAGCACCACACAAGCCTGAGCGAGAGATGGCTGGATGCTGCAGGGCTGTCAGGGCTCAGCGGAAGCGCCAGGATCAGTGCTGCTTTCCAGCTGATCGGCGCTTCTTTGGGGCTGTCAGGGCAGAGTGGAAGTGCCAGGATCAGCGCCAGACTCCAGCTGGAGCTTGGCACTGATCCTGGTGCTTCTGCTGAGCCCTGAAGAAGCACCAGTCACCTGGAAAGCAGCACTGATCCTGACACTTCTGCTGAGCCCAGAACAAGCGCTGATCAGCTGGAATGTTGCAGCATCTCCAGGATCTTGTGATTTACATTCAGATGCTTGGCAACTGATTCATATTTATGACGGACACAGTGTCCCAGGGTCATGTGAAGTGACCAAAACCTGCTGCAACCACCCAGCAGACGGGGGGGATAAAAACCAAACACCCCCCACCCCACCCCCGCTGCCAATCCTCAACAGAAATGCTCACAACAATGAAAACCTTGGACAGGAGGAAGAGTGCCGCTGGGCAGGCAGGCAGGTGTCTTGCTCGGCTGTGGCTTGGGGGGCACTTTTTTCAGTACCACTGTAACTTCGAACAGTCACTAAGCGAACTGTTGTAAGTCGAGGACTACCTGTACTTTATCACTCTTTTCCTTTTTTTTTTTTTGGTCATCAAGTGTTTGACACCTTGCTAGGCGACTGGTGGTACTCAGATGTTGCCATATTCTAAAAATGGTACAATGGGTGAAAAGGTTGAAAAGCCCTGCACTAAAGTCATGGTTACAAGGAAATACAGGCAGTCCTCGACTTACGACAACTGATCCCAAAATTTCCATTGCTAAGCAAGGCAGTTGTTAAGTGGGTTTTGCCCCATTTCGTGATCTTACTTACCACCGTTGTTAAGTGAATCGCGGCACTTGTTAAGTTAGTAATATAATTGTTAGGTGAATCTGGCTTCTCCATTGATTTTGCTTGTCAAAAGGTCACGAGATGATCACATGACCCTGGGACACTGCAACAGTCATACATACAGGCCAGTTACCAAATGTCTGAATTTTAATCACATGATTATGGGAATGTTGTAGTGGTTGTAAGTGTGAAAAAAGATCATAACTCACTTTTTTCCCCAGTGTTGTAACTTTGAACAGTCGCTAAATGAATTATTGTAAGTCGAGAACTACCTGTAGATACAGTATCTTTGGCTGGGTTCAAAGCCTTAAATAATTCCTACCACATTCTACTGATTCATGACTTATGTCACATATTGCATAATTCCGAGAAATCATTCATCTATTTTTTCTATGTCAATCCATCCTCCTCCAATTTTTAAGAAAATGTAGTTGCCAGCAGGGTCAAAACAGTTAAGTTGCTGTAACCCAGTTATCCCAAAACCGTAAATTTAGGAAAATATGGTTTTTTTCTTTCATTCAGTTAGTACCGATTCTCAGAGACTGGTCAATTCCCTACAGTTTTCTTGGCGAGAGTTTTTCAGAAGTGATTTGCCATTGTCTCCTTCTTAGGGTTGAGAAAAGGTGACTGGCCCAAGATCATCCAGCTGGCTTTGTGCCTAAGGCGGGAGCCATGGAACTAGAACTCAGTCTCATGGTTTCTACCGGATGCTTTCATTACAACACCAAACTGGCACTCATGGGGAAATATGATACCAAACAACGGGGTGTTAGAATATAAGATAAAGCAATTCCTGCAACAAATTTGAGGAGCAATGTGAAATTTAAAACATTGCTTTACTTACCATGATAGCACTTAACTTAAAACTCACAAAATAGGGCATTAAAAAGTGTCTGAAATCAAAGATTATGTTTAACGGTGTTTAACAAAACAAAAGCCTTGTTTTCATTTCTGCTGGCCCTTCCCATAGAGAGCAATAGAAACATCCCTATCCTTTGTATGTTAAGTAAGTTTCTTAGTGTTACTCTTGAATAACAAGTGAGTAAAAGGCTGTGAATAGAATATTTGCCCCAGTGCAGTTTATTAATTTTGTACTGATGGTGTATCAGATTTATTGTAATCATATGCTTTCATCAATGTTTCTCAGTTATGGCTCATTAAAATGTAATTTCCTACAACCTCAAGCTTTGTCTGCAGTGCATCATGTTTATAAAAGTAAATATATATATATATATATATATTCCTGTTTTCATCAGATAAAAGTTTACCAAAAAAACGTGTCAGTGAAAAAAATATATCAGATAATCACGTGCATTACATTCTACACAAGATATCATGAGCCTTATCTCCCTTTATTTTTTTATTTTTTTTTTTAAATATATTTTTATTGGTTTTTTTAAAATTTTACAGAAGAAAAAAATTAGTCAGATCAAATCATAGTATTAAAATAAACAATCATCCATAAACAAAACATAAATACATTGTTCAATACATCTAATACTAATAACTCAACTGAAAATAATCATCCCAAACAATTAACATCACTGCTCGGCACCCCCACCACCACATCCCCCCAAGCCTATCCTTCCCCCCTCACTTACCAACTAACTACCTACCTTCCTCCCTCCTTCTCTTCTTTCTTCATCCTTCTCTATCTCCATCCTACTCTTCCCCCTTCTTATCAACTTCCACTTACATCAACCTTCACTCCTCCTTCCTCTTTTCCATCAGATGTGGTGCCCAGAGGCCACCCGAGCAACCCCTTAATAACAGTAATTACATATATTCTTCCACCAACCCCAATTACAGTTGAGAAAACATCATATATAAAATTATAAACCCTCCCTAACCCTCCCCCCCCCCGACTTCCCAGAGTGAGTACAGGGTACAACAAAAGAAAACCCCACTACATCAAACAAAATTATTATATAATCCTAACAAGAATTTTAAACTATATACTATATACACTCTCTAAATCAATTCAATCCAGCCTTATCTCCCTTTAATCAACCTTTGTCAGATCTTGGTACGTGATGTATTTTGATGAATCACTTCAGTTTAATTATCTGAAATACTTGCAGTACAACAAAATAGCAGAGTTGGAAGGGACCTTGCAGGTCTTCTAGAGCAAGCCCCTGTTCAAACAGGAGACCCTATAGCAGGGGTCCCCAACCCCCGATCTGTGGACCAGTACCGGTCTATGGCATGCCAGCAACCGGTCCGCACAAACAAGCAAAGCCCCATATGCAGGATGAAGCAGCACACAAAACCACGCCCCCTCTGGTCCATGGAAAAACCTCTCTCATAACCTGTCCCTGTTGCCCAAAAGATCGGGGACTACTGCCCTATACCAGTGATGGCGAACCTTTTAGAGACTGAGTGCCCAAACTGCAACCCAAAATCCACTTATGCATTGTCGAGTGCCGGGTGGGTGTGGCCCATTGGGTGGGCGTGGCTGCGGTGGTAACGGCAGACTGGGTGGGACTAAAAAGTTCGATCAATTCCAACTTTGCAAGATATTTTTTTTCCCCGCGAGAAGTTGAAATTGACTGATTGAGCCTTTTTTTTTTTTTTTTGCACATGGCGGTGGAGGCCTAAAGCGAAAAGGTTTTATAAAACCAGCTGAAGGCCTAGGACTGGGGCGACGACGCACGTGCCCACAGAGAGGGCTCTGAGTGCCGCCTCTGGCACCCGTGCCATAGGTTCGCCACCACTGCCCCTATAATTTTTGAAGGCAAGTCGTTGCACTGGCTAATTGTTCCGGCTGTTGAGAAATTCCTCCTTAGTTCTAAGTTGGTTCTCTCCTTCATTAGTTTCCATCCATTGCTTCTTGTCCTGCCAGGTGCTTTGGAAAACCCCTCTTTGTGTCAGTCCCTCAAATATTGGAACGCTGCTATCATGTTGCCCCTGGCCCTTCTTTTTACTAGACTGGATGTGATGCATAATACTAACTATAATAACTAATGATGGCAGGGTAAAATTAATTGTACTTACTTTACTCTTTATCCAGCAGTTTTCACCAAAAATAGTTCTTATGGGGAACAAAAGGGCATTCAACTGAATTCGACTTAACAGCTGGAAAGCACAACCTCCACCAGGCTAAACAGTGCCCTAGTGATGTTTCTGAACTACACAGTGCTCCAGATGTTCCTGAACTACAACTCCAGCATTCCTTCTCATAGGCTATAGTAGAGGTTGGAATTTCTGGGAATTGTAAATTAATATCTGAAGGACCATCAGGTATCTGGCACGGTGTCCTTGGGTGGGTGGGGGGGAAAGCTCAGGCTTCTCCGGCTTAATATCACCGTTCGCCCTGAATCAAATGTCAGGGAACTTGTGCCAAAGGTGCTTTTGTTTTGTTTTTCAGACGGCAACAAAGTCCAGGTGCCTTTTTTGAGAGTGGGGGATGACCTGGATGACTGAGAATCTCCATAATAAGAAAACCTTTAAAATCCGATTTTACTGAACCTCCTTCCTCCTTCTGACACCATTGTGAATTAGGATGATGTCTGTGTGAGCTGCTTCTGAATACTATTTATCTGTTGTGGACTGAAAATACTTAGAAGCATTCCCATTTCAAAACTGAATGAGTTCATACGTTAAAGTCCCGAGTTTGAAGGTGCAATTTAACTTTAAAACATAAGAACAGAAACTTGAGATCACTGTTTCAGATTTAAATAAAAGAAATCTACATATATTGTATTGAATTATATAATAAATCACTTATCAGACATTGTCAAATATTATTATATCTTAGGTTTTAAATGTTGAATTCTGCATGTTTGATAACTGTTAAAACACTAAACGCCAATGTAGAACAGCTCTTGGATAGCTTCAAAAGCTGATATTATAATAATAATAATAATAAGAAGAAGAAGAAGAAGAAGAAGAAGAAGAAGAAGAAGACGTAGTAGTAGTTGGAAAGGACCTTAGAGGTCATCTAGTCCAACCCCCTGCTCAGGCAGGAAACCCTATACCATTTCAGACAAATGGCTGTCCAGTCTCTTCTTAAAAACTTCCAGTGTTGGAGCATTCACCGCTTCTGGAGGCAGGTTGTTCCACTGGTTAATTGTTCTCACTGTCAGGAAGTTTCTCCTTAGTTCTAGGTTGCTTCTCTCCTTGATTAGTTTCCATCCGTTGCTTCTTGTCCTGCCTTCAGGTGCCTTGGGAAATAGCTTGACTCCCTCTTCTTTGTGGCAGTCACTGAGATATTGGAATACTGCTATCATGTCCCCCCTCGTCCTTCTCTTCATTAAACTAGACATACCCAATTCCAGCAGCCGTTCCTTATACGCTTTAGCCTCCAGTCCCCTAATCGTCTTTGTTGCTCTTCTCTGTACTCTTTCTAGAGTCTCAACATCTTTTTTACATCATGGTAACCAAAACTGGATGCAGTATTCCAAGTGTGGCCTTACCAAGGCATTGTAAAGTATTAATACCATCCATCTCCTTTCAAACACTGCCAAATATTGATCAGTATTGTACTATACAATATTTGGTTTTTCAGATGCTGAAAGGATATTCAAAATATTTACAAACCAAGATCATAGTACAGATGCCATCATCAACTGCTTTACGAAGCATGTCTTACATATTCCCTACATAGTGCTACATAGTCAAAAGTGTTGCTCCTATCAAAACATATTTTCAGAGAGCTATCCAGAACACAGTCTAGGAGAAATTGTGTAGTGTTCTATTTTTTTATTTTCAAAAAGTATTGTATTTGATTATGCCATGGCCAGATTAAAAATTACAAAAATTTATCAGGTAATACCAGCCTTTACCAGGGGTTCTCAACCCTGGCAACTTTAAGACTTGTGGACTTCAACTCCCAGAATTCCTCAGCCAGCTTTGCTGGCTGAGGAATTCTGGGAGTTGAAGTCCACAAGTGTTAAAGTTACCAAGGTTGAGAACCCCTGCTTTATACCATTTTTTAATTCAAAAATATGTAACAAAATTTTAATTTAGTCATCGTTTTCTCTTAAAACAATCAATTGGCCACCCTCATGACGTACTATAAGAACCACCGAATCAGTGCTTCAAGTTACAGCCAACCAGATTTATCAAGTAGGCTTACTTTAAGAAGACATCCCTATATAGGCAGTCAGGGAACTCAGTTTCCCAGCGACCCAGGGCCAGGTGACTGAGCAGCGTCACGTGACCAAGGCTCGGTGGCGTCACTCGCGTGCGCCTTCGCTGGGACGCTTTAGCTCTATGATGACCCAGAGAGATCACTTCCGGTTTGGGCCTGCAAGATGGGCGGGCGGGGGGAGAGCCGTTAGATGCGAGCGGGGCGTCCTCAGCGCGCCTGAGTTGTCGCGGTGGCGGTTGTCATGGCAGCGGCGGCCGGGTCCGGAGGAGGCGAAACGGCCTCCTCTGCCGACGAAGGCGGAGGGGGCCCGGGGAGCCCCCCCGGCTCGGACCCGCGACGCCTGGGGCCGGGGGGGCGAGAGGAAGAGGAGGCGCCGAGGCAAGGCAGCGCGGGAGGCCTGGGCAACCAGAGCCGCCCGTCCTCGTCGCCGCCCTCTCGCGAGGCTGAAGTCACCGTGGAGATCGGAGAGACCTACCTGTGTCGGCGAGGGGACGGAACGTGGCGTAAGTGCCCCCTCCCCTCCCTTATGCAGCGCTGTGTCTGTGCTTGGCGTCGGAAAGGGCTCCCCGTTCGTCGTTAACGCGCGCCTGGCTCAACCATGGCTTGTAGTAGGTCCAATATTGGGGAAGGCCACACAAGTCCACCCTGGCCCGTGGAAGGGTAGTGGCTGTCTTTGAGCCGGCCATTCATTTATGCCAGGGGTTCTCAACCTTGGCAACTTTAAGACTTGTGGACTTCAACTCCCAGAATTCCTCAGCCAGCTTTGCTGGCTGAGGAATTCTGGGAGTTGAAGTCCACAAGTCTTAAAGTTGCCAAGGTTGAGAACCCCTGATTTATGCCGACAGGCTTGGGGCGTATGAACTATACTTTGCCCCTGGGCCTAGGAAGGTCCCTCCATCAGTGACTGTGTATCGATTGTGTTTGTACCTTGTATGAAATGTGTTTTGGATTGAATGGATGTGTTGGGTAGGATGGTTGATTGTTACTGTAATATAATTTTTTTATTGTATTATTGTTGTAAGCCGCCCTGGGTCCTAGGAGAAGGGCGGCATAGAAATTCAAATAAATTCAAATTCAAATAAATTCAAATTCATTCTGCCGTCGGGAGCCCGACCTAATTGGCAGGGTGGTTGTGGAGGAAAACGCAAGGGGGAGTTGTTACTTCTGGGGTGTGATGTGGCAGGGGCTTTGCCTGTTTTTGAGTTCTACAATTATCAGTATGGTTGGTTGCTGCCCAGTCAGCCAGATGGTTAGACCCAATTTGGCGGGTTTTTTTGTCTCCCCGTGAATCCTTCCCGAGGACCTGGGATAGGCAGATGAGGCGGTTCGATGGTACTAAAAGTATCGCAGGGTGTAAGCTGCTGGAAGTAATGTTGCCTTTTGCAATGGACTGATGGCCATTTTGTCTTTATTTCTCGGTTTTCAATCTTCGTATATTTATGATGAGAAGTGGTGTACCCCAAGGTTCAGTTTTGGGACCTTTACTTTTTAATTTATTCATCAACGATCTGGATGTAGAAGTAAATAGTGAGGTAGCCAAGTTTGCTGATGACACCAAATTGTTCCGGGTAGTGAAAAGTGAAACTGACTGTCGGGAGCTCCAGAAGGATCTCTCGAAATTGTGTGAGTGGGCAACAAAGTGGCAAATGCATTTCAACCTAAACAAGTGCAAAGTTATGCACATCGGGGCAAAGAACCCCAATTATACTTACCAACTGATGGGGACCAAACTTTCTGAGACAACCCAAGAAAGGGATCTTGGGGTTTTGGTGGACAGCTCGATGAAGATGTCAACCCAATTCGCAGCAGCAGTAAAAAAAGCAGATTCCATGCTTGGCATAATTAGGAAGGGAATCGAAAATAAGTCAGCAAGTGTTGTATTGCCTCTGTACAAATCGATGGTGAGACCACACTTGGAGTACTGTGTATAGTTCTGGTCACCGCACCTCAAGAAGGATATAATGGAACTGGAAAAGGTGCAAAAAAGGGCAACAAGAATGATCAAGGAAATGGAGCGCCTCCCTTATGAAACCAGATTGCAATGCCTTGGTCTCTTCAGCCTTGAAAAGACGGTGTTTAAGGGGTGACTTGATCGAAGTGTATAAAATCATGCATGGGATAGAAAAGGTGGATAGAGAAAAATTCTTTTCTCTATCACACAATACTAGGACAAGGGGGCACTCCCTAAAGCTCATAGGTAAGAAAGTGAGGACAAATAAAGGGAAATATTTCTTCACCCAGAGGGTCGTTGGTTTATGGAATTCACTTCCAGAAGAGGTCGTGACAGCTGTCAGCCTTGATAGCTTCAAGGCAGGATCAGACAGATTCATGGATGCCAAGTGTATCGGTGGTTATTAAAACGGATGTCCATGTGCCGCCTCTATGTTGGTTGAGGCAGGCAGGATTCCCTTGAGTACCATTTGTTGGGGGTCAAGGGAAAGGGAGGGTTTTGCCTTCTCTTTCTGCTCAAGATCCCCATGTACAATTGGTGGGCCACTGTGTGACACAGAATGCTGGACTCGATGGGCTTTGGGCTGATTCAGCATGGCTCTTCTTATGTTCTTATGTATATTTATGATGGGTAGATACTTGCTGAGCCAGCAGTCCTGAATCCTGTAGCCCATTTGTCACTAGATGTCCTGAAACTCCAACACTAGCACAGGAATTATTATTTATAAAGACAATTATAGATGGACAATTTTTCATCTCAAATTATTTTAATTATTGCTAAAAAGGCCGTAAAACAGCTAAAGCCAAATTCATCCTGTGTAGCATAATACACCGCATTAATACGAGCCACACGTAATTGTGAAATGCTTGGGTGTCCTCATTTAATCCATTTCCTCATGGAGAAGAAGGAAGCTATCATATCTGAAGCAGGTAACACTTTTTTTTTGAGCCACACTGGATGGATCTTTTTCATATAAACTATTACATGATAACCCAAAGCTAGATTGAAACAATAGCCTGATGACTATCCTTCTAGCTTCAAGCCTCAATACAGTCATTTAAGACTGTAACCCTTAGCATATCTGACAGTAATCCATTGAATATCGTATAATTTAATTGTAATTAAACATTCACGGAGTAACTGTGCATTCTCATTATTCTTCTGTTACGCTTATCTAAAGTATCCTTTTACATATTATAGAAATAAATGGAAACTTCTATGTGTTCATACTCCTGAACTTAGTTACACAAGACCCACATCTATGGTTCTAGCCTCGCTGGTAAGAATGAACTAAACTTTCATAGGTTACTTCCATGCTAGCTTGTTTCCCTTTTGAAAGAAGAGAGTGTTTCATAGTCTTTTTACTGACTTGTATTTCTCACTTTTTATCACTGAAATGTCATTTAACGAGATTGATGGTTCCTTCCCCTTCAGATTCTGCAGAGGTGATTCAGTCTCGGCTCAACGAACAAGAAGCCAGAGAGGAATTTTATGTTCACTATGTAGGATGTAAGTGCCGTTTTGAGATTCTGATCTGTATAATGATGAGAAAGTTTGAGGTGTCTTAGCTAGTTCGGTCTTCCCTAATCTCATGCCCTGAAGATAAACTGGAATGATAATCCCTTGAATTCCTAACCAGCTAAATTAATGTAATTAAATATAACTATACTTTTTTTGTCCCCTGCAGTCTTTCATAAATTGTTTCATCAGGTCATTTTGAGATCAGATGAGCATAGAGAGATTTAGTTTAGATGTAGCTTTAGGTAGGTTTCTAAGTAAGGTTGTATTTTTTTCTGCACACTGATGATAAAGTGTTAGATAAAGAACCATCATAGCGTGCCTTAGCACAGTGTGATGTAACCCAAACTGCCAATTATCCCAGTTTGTAGGAAAAAAGGAAAAAAAAAGCAGAACAAAAATTATATGCCTATATTGAGCTCTGGGAAGAAGCTGAAAGAGTGTTTATTGGTGGCAATCAGGATGAAGACTCTGCTTAATATTGATTCAGGGTTTTAGTTTTTTCTAGTACTAGAATGGAAGCTACTGTACGCAACTTTGGACACAGTCAATGCTTTGGGGTAGTGATTTTTGTTTGCTGTTGATAAATCACTGGCAGTCAGAAATCTTTGCTGATCATCTAGATCAGGGAAGTGCATCCTTTAATGCTGACTGGGGACTTCTGTGCGTTGAAGTCCACAGGTCTTAAAGTTGCCAAGGTTGAACATCCCTGATCTAGAAGTCTATCGGTAGATTTCAATCTATCTTCTGTTTACTCCAGAGTGGAGCAAGGCAGAGTGGATCGACCTTCTTGTTCCCATATGTCAATTTCTAGCTAAAGAACATTTTATGTGGGGTGGCTGGAGGGGGAAGGGTGAGACTTCTGTGCTCTCCTAAGTCTCCTTTGACTTTCACAGTCAACCGACGTCTGGATGAGTGGGTGGATAAGAACCGCCTGGCCCTCACCAAGACAGTCAAAGATGCCGTGCAGAAGAACACCGATCAATACATGAACGAACTTTCTGAGCAGCCCGAGCGCAAGATCACGCGCAATCAGAAGCGCAAACATGATGAAATCAACCATGTCCAAAAGGTGATGCAAGGGAGAGGGGGCTGGGAAGGCAGAATTGTTCTATGCTGCCAGATACAGGTAATCCTCAACTCACGACCATCGTCGAGCCCATTATTGCCATCATTAAATCGTTGCTCTCATTAAGCACAGCACCCTTGCAATCCCAGCCCTCCACGTTGCAGTCATCATGTGAGCATGGGGTGCCTCAGGCAGTGGAGAAGCTGTGGTTGCCGAACGAATGGTCGTATGTTGAGGACAACCTGTATCCATTCCAGAGGGGGGGGGAGGGGGAAAAAAAACCAACAACAACGGAGTACAGATAGTCCTCCACTGATGAGCACAATTGAGCCCAACATTTCTGTTGCTCAGTGAGACGGTTAAGTGAACTTTGCTTCATTTTACCACCTTTCCCGTCACAGTTGTTAAGTGAACCACTGCAGTTCTTAGTAACGCGGCTATTAAGTGAATCTGGCTTCCATATTGGCTCTGCTGGTCAGTTGCTAAGCGTCTTTTGATCACATGACTCTGGAGATGCTGCAATGGTGGTAAAAGGTGAAGAATGATCATAAATTACTGAATGCCCTTGTAACTTTGAACAATCATTAACCGAACGGTTGTAAGTGGAGGACTGCCTGTATCCGATCGTAATTTTGGTGCTATTGCTGCCATTATGCTGGCAGGAGAAGATGGCTTTTCCAGGAAATGCTTGCCGTTACTCACAAGATTGGGCTTTTTTCCCCACCGCAGACGTATGCTGAGATGGATCCTACCACAGCAGCTTTGGAGAAGGAACATGAAGCAGTGAGTGTTTATCCGTACCTGGCCTAGCTGTGTCTGGCTTGAAATCTGAAAGAGTTTTGGAAAAGGGAGTATTATGAGCCGTAGTGGTACAGTGCTCAGAATGCAGTATTGCAGGCTAACTCTGCCGACTGCCAGCAGTTCCATCCTGACTGGCTCAAGATTGACTCAGCCTTCCATCCTTCCGAGGTCGGTGAAGTGAGGACCGAGATTGTTGGGGGCAACAGGCTGACTCTGTAAAACCGCTTAGAGAGGACTGTAAAAACCATGAAGCGGTATATAAAGTCTTAAGTGCTATGGCTATTACTGTCTTTGTAGGACGCCGCTTACTTTTGTCTCCCTCTCAGATCACCAAAGTGAAATATGTGGACAAAATCCATATCGGTAACTACGAGATTGATGCTTGGTATTTCTCACCATTCCCAGAAGACTACGGGAAGCAGCCCAAGCTGTGGATCTGCGAATACTGCCTCAAGTATATGAAGTTTGAGAAGACTTACCGCTATCACCTTGTACGCAAGGGGGAGGATAGTTGCCAGGGGGCTGGGGAAGGTTGGGGTGGAGAGAATTGAGCACCAGAGAGCCTGTAAGCCAGACAGGTCAAACACAAAGCCCGGGGGCTGGATGCGGCCCGCGACGTGGTTTCATGTGGCCCGCAAAGCTATCCTGGAAACAGTGAGGGAACGGCCCACGCTGCCTTGGCCCTGGCCCAGGCCAGCCAGGAGCCAATGTACAATTTTGTGGTGGCCATCTATGCTGAAACGCATTCAGTCTTAGCTCCACAAGGCCTTCTGGAAACAGCGAGGAACCAGCCCCTGGGTGTATGCTGGGGAGGTGTCACCCTTTGTTAGGAATGAAGAAATGCACCATCGCCTGGAAGTGGCCAGCAAATGGCCCTTGCCTACTTCACATATCCGGCTTGATGGGCTCCGGCGGAGGGGTTTCGGTAGACTCTTCCAGTGGACCATGCCTTGGCGCTTGCCCCGGCCCCACCCCCTTCTGCCAGAGACCCTCAGATCTGTCCCACTCCTGCCCAGGCCCCCACAGGCACCCTTGATGCGAACAATGTAGAGCTGGCCATGCCCACCCAGTAGGCCACACCCACTCCAGCCATGCCCATCCAGTAGGCCACGCCCACCCTGGCCACACCTACCCCTCCCCCCCCCCGAGGACAACAATGCTGATGCAGCCCTCAATGAAATTGAGTTTGACATCCCTGCTGTAAGTGGAATAAAACACTTATCAAAAAGAGAAAATGGCATCTGGGGATCAGTGCATATCAGTATATTTGAACTTGTGTACAGATACTCGACTTAACAATCGCAGTGGGGACCAAAATTTTGGTCACTAAGCGAGACTTTTGTTCAATGGATTTGGCCCCATTTTAAGACCTTTCCAAGTTGTTAGGTGAATCACTGCAGTTGTTACAGTAGTAACAAATCCCGCTTCCCCCATTGACCGCTTTGCCAGAAAGTTGCAAAAGGGGATCACAGGATGCCAGGACACAGCAACGGTCATAAATATGAGTCAGTTGTTGCCAAGTGGCTGAATTTTGATCACATGGCCGTGGGGAATGCCGCAGTGATCGTAAATGTGAAAAATAGTCTTAAGTCACTGTTTTTCAATGCTGTTGTAACTTTGAACAGCGACTAAATCAGCGGTTCTCAACCTATGGGTCATGACCCCTTTGGGGGTCGAACGACTGTTTCACAGTGGTCGCCAAACACCGCAGTCAGCCATTTTTTCCCCCTTTCCCCTCAGCCGGCGCAGGGGGCAGCACTGCGCATTCGCGATTCGGGCCATCGCGCGCCGCACATGCGCGCGATGCAGGCCGGGGTTGCGCCACGCATGCACGGCGCAGGTCGGGGTCGCGGCCTGCAAAAGGTTGAGAACCGCTGGACTAAATGAACTTGATGAAGTGGAGGATTACCTGCATTTAGTTTCAGTCTTTTCAATGTTGCCAGCTGGGGAAATCTAAACAGACGATGCTAAAATGAAACTGGAAAAAAATAATAATCAGGTCAAAAGACAAATAGATGCAAAAGGTGCATTGAACTGGTTTGTAGGTGGAATTCCTCAGGGGGGGGGAAACCCCATAGATACCTGTCATTTTTGGTACCCATAGCTCCTCTTATCGTTGCTTCAGGGCCAGTGTCAATGGCGACAACCACCAGGGAAAGAAATCTACCGCAAAAACAACATCTCGGTCTATGAGGTGGATGGCAAAGATCACAAGGTAAGAGGCTTCCGGGGCTTCCACTAAGCTGTTACCGTGTTCACTTTTTGTGGTCTAGGCGGCAAGTTTGCTATTTTGGGAACCTGGCATTTGCCATCTTCACTGTTTGGATAATTGGTTCATCAGATAGAAAGCCAGTCGCTCAGCAGAGTCATAAACAGTCATTAACTACTATATAATTTTACCTTTTCCCCACATTTGCAAGTTGCTTTTAAATAAGCCAACCTACACAGGTAGTCCTCAACGTACGACCGCAATTGAGCCCAACCTTTCTGTTGCTGAATGACAGGGGTTAAGCGAATTTTGACCTTTCTTGCTGCCGCAGTTGTTAACAACATGGTTGTTAAGTGAGTCTGGTTTCTCCCTCGACTTTGCTTGTCAGAAGGTTGCAAAAGCTGACCGGGACACTGCAACCGTCATAAATATGAGTCAGTTACCAAACATCTGAATTTTGATCGCGTGACCACAGGGGGTGCTGCAATGGCCGTAAGTGTGAAAAATGGTAATAAATCACTTTTATTCCTGTCATTGTACCTTTGAACGGTCACTAAACGAACGTGTTGTAAGTCGAAGACTACCTGTATGCAGGTAAAAGTTTGTGTGGGCCAATAGCCTCGAACCTTCAATCTTTTGATATAGAAATAGCTACATCAAAGATGGCAAATTACATGGAACACGGTGCCAACAGGTCTATGGAGATTCTCAGCCATCCAGGTCAGGGGTCCTCAGGTTTGGCAACTTTAAGACTTGTGGACTTCAACTCCCAGAATTCCTCAGCCAGCTTTGCCGAGCCTGAGGACCCCTGATCCAGGTCATTTATTTATTTTATTTATTTATTTTGTTTGGACTTATATGCCGCTCCTCTCCGAAGACTCGGAGCGGCTTACAACATATACATAAAACAACAATTAAAATCTAAGTCCAAGCAAAAAATATTTAAAAATAAAACCCCACACATATTCATCAGTCACACAACAATCCACAATCATTCCCAGGCCTGCCGGCAAAGATAGGTTTTAAGATTCTTTCGGAAGGCTGGGAGAGTGGGAAATAAGCTCCCTGAAAATAAGCCCTAGCTTGATTTTTACGTTTGCGCCTAACATAAGCCCTATCCCCAAAATAGTTTTGGGGTGAGGCGCACACGTAAAAATCAAGCTAGGGCAGGGGTGGGGGGTGGAGCTGCCCCACGTGCTCTGCACCCACTTTGGACCGCTGCAGCCAGGTCTCCCATGCGCCAACATCTGTCGCATTGCTGCCCGAGTTCTTCGGCCACTCATGGCTGAACACGTGGCACTTCGCGCCAGTGCCCCCACTCATGGCAAGAGGCTGCGTGGCGCATCGCGCCAGTGCCACTGCTCACGCACGGCAGTGCGATGCGCCACACGGCCTGCCTGGCACGATGTGCCACGTGGCATCTGGCCGCAAGCGGCCGCAGAACTCAAGCAGCAGCGTGTCGGGTGTCAGTGTGGGAGGCCTGGCTGCAGCAGTCCTAAAGTAAGCGGGTGCGTGGCGCGTGCTCAATTCCCCACCCCCGTCTTAGCTTATTTTCACACATGCTGAAGCTGCTTGGATGAGAACCAAAACATTTTCAAAGAAAAAAAAAACCCCAGTTGTCTTGTGACGGTACTAACAAAAACATTTTTTGAGAGTTGTCCAGAATTTCTAAAGGATGTATCTTAAAAACAAGCAAATGACTCATTGAGCAAATAAGCCCAGAGTTGTGACTCAAGTGCGCAAAAAGGCCAAGCTCAAATTATCCTACCACAGACATATGTAAACGACTCAGCTCTGTGGAGAAGGCTCTGATGCTGGGAAAGATGGAAGGCAAGAGAAGGCAAGAACTTCAGGAAGATGGAGGGTCTCTATTAAAGGTGGTGATATCTGCACCATTGGAAGTCCTGAAGGACCAGTTGGGGGACAAATGGAAAAGGTCCATGTAGGCGCTAAGAGTTGATGCAAATTTGGCAGCACATACTAGCTAAAGCAGCGGTTCTCAACCTTTTCCGGGGCTTGACCCCGGTCCGCATCGCGCATGCGCGGCGCGACGGGGCGCATCGCGATAGGGGAAAAAAATGGCCGACCAAAATAAAAATTAAAAAAATGGCGGACTGCGGTGCTTGGCAACCCCCGTGAAATGGTCGTTTGACCCCAAATGGGGTCGCGACCCACAGGTTGAGAACCGCTGAGCTAAAGGGTGCCAGGTTGGGGAAGGGCAGTCTTAAGCGTGAATAGTAATATGGAGTTTTAAGATATTTAATTTAATAACTGGAAAAGTAAAGTGTATAATGGGCCAGAGCACACAGTTGTAGTTGATTGATTGGACAGTGCGCGCTCCTGCATGAGGCAATCTACGTTATGATTGGTTGCTGCTTGAGAAGGGGGAGTTTCCCTTTTTCTTCTATGTGCTCTGCTGTTCTGTGATTTACCTCATGATTTACCTCATGATCTTAGTGTGTACCTGTCTATCTTATCTGCTGTAAATATAAATGTAAAATATATTTATTTATATAACACTACAAGTTGGTGTCTTTTGACTCCATTTTGGACACCTGCTGCTCAATTCCCTCACATGAAGGCTCTTCCGTTGAACTATTACTGCAGAAAAAATCATAGTTAAAAACTGGCTGCATCTAAATTTTGAGAAGACCAATCAGGAAGTTATGGAACATATGAGACACTGTAGAACGCGGGTCTTCAAACTTGGCCCTTTTATGACTTGTGGACTTCAAGTCCCAGAATTCTTCAGCCAGGCACACTGGCTGAGGAATTCTGGGACTTGAAGTCCATGTCATAAAAGGGCCAAGTTTGAAGACCCCTGCCGTAGAACAATGTTTCTCAACCGTGGCAAGTTGAAGATGTGTGGACTTCAACTCCCAGAATTCCCCAAAGTTGGCTGAAGAATTCTGGGAGTTGAAGTCCATACATCTTCAACTTGCTAAGGTTGAGAAGCACTGCTGTAGAATATGAAATTATCAACCAGAGAATTCATTTTCTTTTCAAAGAATCAACGTCAAAATGATTGCAAATCGGGGTGGGCAAAATGATAATTCTGGGACACAAGACCAGCCCTGAAACAGGCCTGTGTCATCCAGAATTGCTTTGGAAGGTTAACTTGTAGAAGGCTGTCAGGCTGCTCACAGAATGGCCCAGATAGGCCTGGTTCAAAAAAAGGAACCATTGAGTCCCATGTGAGGTTCAAAAGAAGGCACCTTACACAAAGTTTATTTTTCTTAACAGGCATTGTTGGCTTTTTGAACAAGTTGGAGATACTGCTTCTCACTCTAAAAAAACCAAATTTTAATTTTAGATTAAGTTATAGTTGTGAATGAAATTCTCTTCTTTTAGAACAGTGGTTCTCAACCTTTCTCAGGTTGAGACCCCACTTGCCCCGCCCATGTGCGCGCGACCCCGACCCGGGTGCGCGCGTGCATGCGCACGCACGCCAAAAAAAAATTTAAAAAAAAAAACTTAAAAAAATAAAAAAAACAAACAAAATGGCGGCCGCGACGGGCGGATCCATGCATGCGCGGATCGGCCCATCGCACACGCCACACATGCGCGCATCCGCCCGTCGCGGGCCGCCATTTTGGTTTTTTTTTATTTTTAAAAAAAAAATTAAAAAAAATCCCCCCCAAAAAACAAAATGGCGGCCGCGACGGGCGGATCTGCGCATGTGCGGATCGGCCCGTCGCACGTGCCACGCATGCGCGCATCCGCCCGTCGCGGTCTGCCATTTTGTTTTTTTTATTTTATTTTTTTAAATTTTTTTAAATTTTTTTTTATTTTTTTTTTATTTTTTTTCCCGGCGCAACGGGCAGATCTGAGCATGCACGGTGCGTGCGCACCCAAAAAATAAAAAAAAATTAAAAAATTTAAAAAAATAAAAAAAAATAAAAAAACAAAATGGCGGCCGGCGGTGCCCGGCGACCCCCGCGAAATGGTCGCGCGACCCCAAATGGGGTCGCGACCCCAAGGTTGAGAACCACTGTTTTAGAAAGTTTATCTCAGAGATACTTTTTTGTTTGTTTGTTTCGATAAGGAATGAGCCAACCCTCCTCTTTCTCCTCTTTGCTCCTGGATTTCATATTTTTTTATCTGAAGCCTATGTCCTTATTGCTCTTCTCCCCCCTCCCCAGATTTATTGCCAGAATTTGTGTCTTTTGGCCAAACTATTCCTGGATCATAAGACCCTCTACTTTGACGTGGAGCCCTTTGTCTTCTACATCCTTACTGAGGTGGACAGGCAAGGAGCCCATATCGTTGGCTACTTTTCCAAGGTACTGACTGACTGCTGGTGTTCGCGGATTGGAGAATGCATTGTAACTAGCTTTGTGATCGAAAAAGTGGATAAATTCTACGGCTACGTGAAACATTCTGTGCGCTACTGGTTTTAGGTGCATTGTGTCTCTTAAGTTTGTGTCAGTGTCTTTGACTCCATTTGTACCCCTGCTGCTCAGTTCCCTGATATGGAGACTCTTTGGGGTCTTTTGTCCTGTAGACTAAAACACAGTTGCTTTAAGCACAAGTGCCTTGGGATAGATGTGAACAGGGGGAAAAGTCAAGGAGAACAGTGGTGATAGGTGAGAGAAGGCCCTAGGACGGTGGCAAACCTATGGCACGCGTGCCAGAGGCGGCACTCAGAGCCCTCTCTGTGGGCACACGCACCATGTCCCTGAGATGGCAACTGTCCCTCTTCAGCCAGCCGGCCGCTAACTCGCCGAGGTCCCACGTGGCCGGATGCATCCCAGCCCAGCTGGATTCCCTCCCCCCCCCCCCGTCCCATCCCTCCTGGCCTCGCATGCTCTTCTTTTCCCGGGCATGACCCACCGAATCACCTCCTCAGCTGTCGGCCAGCCCTCCAGCTCAGAGGTGGCTTCTCTGAATTGCTGGCGGTGGGCTGTGGAGCCCCAGAGTGCGCCTGTCGAGGGGCCAGCAGGCTGTGGCTGCTGACAGACACTGTCGGCCACCATGCGCTTGCTGGCCTCTGCAGGGACCGGTGGCGTCAGGCAGCAGCCGCCCCGGCCCCTGCCTCACCTTGCCCTGCGACAATGGCACCCCCCCGCCCTGCCTCGCCTCACCCCGCAAGACGAGCCTTCTGCCCACTGCCCCACCTGCCAGAGACCCCCTGGATCTCCCCCAACCCTGCCCGGTCCCCACAGGCGTCCCTCCCCACAAGCAACATCGAGGTGACCAGGCCCACCTTGGCCACACCCACCCAGTCTGCCATGACCACCACAGCCACGCCCACCCAGTGGGCCACAGCCACCTGGCACCCGGCGATAAATAAGTGGGTTTTGGGTTGCAGTTTGGGCACTCGGTCTCTAAACTGTTCGCCACCACTGCCCTAGGAAGATTGGGAGGGACAAAAAGGCCACAGAGACATCAGGAGTGGTTATAGCAGTGGTTCTCAACCTTTTTCAGGTTGAGACCCCACTTGCGCCGCCCATGCACGCCGCAACCCCGAACTGGGTGCACGCGCATGTGCGCGCGCAACGGACTGATCCGCGCATGCGCGGCGCGCGCACGATGAAAAAAAAACCAAAAAAAATAAAAAAACAAAATGGCGGACCGCAACGGGCCGATCCGCGCATGCGTGGCGCGCGCGCACGATGGCCCGATCCGCGCATGCACGGCACGCGCGCAATGAAAAAATTTTTTTAAATGGCGGACCGCGACGGGCCGATCCACGCATGTGCGGCGCGCGCGCGACGGTCCGAACCGCGCATACGCGGCGCGCACGTGACGAAAATTTTTTTTAAAAAAAATTTAAAAACCCAAAATGGTGGACCGCGATGGGCCGATTTGCGCATGCGCAGCGCGCGCGCGATGGGCCGAACTGTGCATGCGCAGCGCGCGCATGGCAAAAAAAAACAAAATGGCGGACCGCGGTGTCCGGCGACCCCCGCGAAACGGTCGTTCGACCCCAAATGGGGTCGCGACCCATAGGTTGAGAACCGCTGGGTTATAGGATGGGAGAGAAGGAAAGGGTCTGGAAGATCAGGGCCATATGAAGATCAGGAGTTTTTTTTACAAGAGCAGCCATGTATACTGGTCCTATTCACTCCATCCATGTTTTATTTTGTAGTCAATTATCCGAGCATTCTGGCTTTCAGTTCTGCGGAACCGTGGCTGATCCAAATAATTCAGCAAACCTTCCAAATTAAGAGTTTTAGTTAACTTTTCATTTTATGAGCATCCCGTGTGAGCACTTAGAATCTTATTTCTGTGCCTTTAAAATTAGTGTCTGGTAAGAAAAGCTCAGAAGAAAATATAGTTTAAGAAACAGGACAGGGTAAGAGAGAAGAAGAAATTACTCTCTGTGCGTGTGTGTGTGTGTGTGAGAAAGGGAGAGATCTTGGCGTCTCTGGTTTCCTCTGAAATTTGCAATATCGCACTTGGAAAACTTTAACCACAGACATAAGGAACATTTTATTGCCGTGAAAATTCAACGTAATATTAAAAACCTGCCGTGGACCAGACTCCATAACAAAAAATCTATGGAAGAATTGGACTGAATTCAAGTCCCCACACAATCCTGGAATTATGCAGAGTCAATCACTATGAGTCTGAAACGCCCTATGGCAGTGATGGTGAGCCTTGTAGAGACCGAGTGCCCAAACTGCAACCCAAAACCTACGTATGCATTGTCAGGTGCTGGGTGGGTGTGGCCCATTGGGTGGGTGTGGCCCATTGGGTGGGCGTGGCTGCGGTGGTAATGGCAGACTCTTGTGTGGGATTAAAAAGTTCAGTCAATCAATTCCAACTTGGTAAGATCTTTTTTTTTTCTCGCAAGAAGTTGAAATTGACTGATTGAGCTTTTTTTTTTTTTTTTTGCACATGGCGGCAGAGACCTAAAGCAAAAAGGTTTTATTATTTATTTATTTAATTCGATTTCTATGCCGCCCTATTCCAAAAAACTCAGGGCGGCTTACAACATAAATACTAAGATATAGAAATCTGGCATTAAAATACATTGTAAAACCCCTTAATTAAAAACCAATCATCCAAAGACAGACATGCAAACAGACATACCCTGGCTGGGGCAAGGTGTTAACTGCCCCAGGCCTGTCGGCAAAGATGGGTCTTCAATAATTTGCGAAAGGCGGAGAGGGTGGGGGCAATGCGGATCTCTGGGGGGAGTTGATTCCAGAGGGCCGGAGCCGCAACAGAGAAGGCTCTTCCCCTAGGCCCCGCCAGGCGACACTGTCTGGCTGACGGGACCTGGAGAAGGCCGACTCTGTGGGCCCTAACCGGTCGCTGGGTTTCATGGGGCAGCAGACGGTCCCGTAAGTAACCTGGTCCGTTGCCATGTAGGGCTTTATAGGTCATAAAAATGATCTAACCTCATTTATAAAACCCAGCTGAAGGCCTAGGACTGGGGCGACGGCGCAGGTGCCCACAGAGAGGGCTCTGAGTGCCGCCTCTGGCACCTGTGCCATAGGTTCACCACCACTGCCCTATGGTCATAGGTTGCTCTTAGAATTAAATTGGAAAAGAACCTGATAGGCAGACTACCTTGAGCTCTTGGATGATCAATGGAGTATACATGCAATAAGTAATTTAAACATATTTTAGGAAGGAAGGTGATAAATAAATCAGTATCAAGATCAGCTGAGAGAGTTTGCAGCAGGAGAGCAAGCATGGCTTTTATCTGTGACAGGGGAGCCAGCTTTTCTCCAAAGTTACCTTTCGGGTTGCCAGATATGATGGGTGCAATTGGTGACTTATTTTTAAAACAAATACGATTTTCTGGATGTTGATTTCTCTGCTGGAGGCTAGATTTCCATAACATCATTTACCTGACCCCTGTGATCTCTTTTCCCTTCTAGGAAAAGGAATCCCCAGATGGCAATAATGTCGCTTGTATTCTAACCCTGCCCCCTTACCAGAGACGGGGCTATGGGAAATTCCTCATTGCATTCAGTAAGCTGCTCTTTTCTCAGCCGTGAATGATAAACATGAATTGCAGAGTTGATTATCAGTCTCTTAATTGCTTCCTGGGGTTGGATCTGTAGTATAGATCCAATGTTCCCCCCCCTCCCGCCCACCCACCCCTCGTGACAAGTTAACTTCTGTTGCATCTGCCCTACCTCTTCCCCCCCCCTTTGTAACACCCCCGCTATCCTGATCGCTTTAGGGCAGGGGTCTTCAAACGTGGCCTTTTTATGACTTGTGGACTTCAACTCCCAGAATTCCTCAGCCAGAGTCACGGTGCTAAGTATTTAGTCCAGGGGTGTCAAACTCAATTTCATTGAGGGCCGCATCAGCATTGCGGTTGCCCTCGGGGCCGGGTGGATGCGGCCTACTGGGTGGGCGTGGATGGAGTGGGTGTGGCCTACTGGGTGGGTGTGGCCAGCTCTACACCGTTCGTGTCAAGGGCGCCTGTGGGGGCCTGGGCAGGATTGGGACAGATCTGAGGGTCTCTGGCAGAATGGAGTGGGACCAGGGCAAGGGCCAAGGCATGGTCCACTGGAGGAGCCTCACTGTTCCTCTCAGGCCATGTGGGGGGAGGCTTATGGAGCTAAGACTGAATGTGTTTCAGCATAGATGGCCACCACAAAATTGTACATTGTCTCCCCGCCGGCCTGGACCAAGGCAGCGGGGGCCGTTCCCTCACTGTTTCCAGGATGGCTTCGCAGGCCACATGAAACCACTTCGCGGGCCGTATCGGGCCCCCGGGCCTTGTGTTTGGCATGTCTGACTTAGTCTTTCCATTCTGAAGTCCCTTTATTAAAAAGTGTGAGTCTGATCTGGTCTGAGCTTTTCCTTGCCCTCGAAATGCCTGGATTCTGAACTGAGACGCTTTTGAGGCCTTGACTTCTGATCTCTTCTTCCCCAGGCTATGAGCTCTCCAAACTTGAAAGCACAGTGGGATCCCCCGAGAAGCCCCTTTCGGACCTCGGCAAGCTGAGCTACCGCAGCTATTGGTCATGGGTATTACTAGAGATCCTTCGGGATTTCCGAGGAACCCTTTCCATCAAGGATCTCAGGTAAGAGGAGGTTTGACTACTAGTCAGTTGAGAACTGTTTGTAAAATGTAAATTAAAGCCCTTGTGGCACAATGCTTAAAGTGCAGTATTGCAGACAAACTCTGCAGTGGCCACCACATTTTCCAGACTTACAAAGAGAATATGGCTTAATAAGTTGACAGAACATAGAAAGATCCAGGTCTATAGAGCGTGCGTCTTGAGCACACTCTTGTACTGCAGTGAGTCTTGGATCCTTCACGTATGGCAGGAGAGAAAGCTGAACACTTTTCATATGCGCTGTCTCCGATGTATTCTCGGCATCACCTGGCATGACAAAGTCCCAAATAGCGCAGTCCTGGAATGTACTGGAATCTCTAGCAAAGGGCTTTTCAACCTTTTCACCCATTGTGCCACTTTTAAGATATGGCAATATCCGAGTACCACCCGTCGCCTAGCAAGGTGTCAAAAACGTGATGACAAAAAAAAGGAAAAAAAGTGATAAAGTACAGGTAGTCCTCGACTTACAAAAGTTTGCTTAATGACTGTTCGAAGTTACAATGGGACTGAAAAAAAATGCGCCCCAAGCCACAGCCGAGCAAGACACCTGCCTGCCCACCCAGCGGCGCTCTTCCTCCTGTCCAAGGTTTTCATTGTTGTGAGCATTTCTGTTGAGGATTGGCAGCGGGGGTGGGGTAGGGGGTGTTTGGTTTTTATTCCCCCCGTCTGCTGGGTGGTTGCAGCAGGTTTTGGTCACTTCACATGACCCTGGGACACTGTGACCGTCATAAATATGAATCAGTTGCCAAGCATCTGAATGTAAATCACAAGACCCTGGAGATGCTGCAACATCCCATCTGATCGGCGCTTCTTCTGGGCTCAGCAGAAGTGTCAGGATCAGTGCTGCTTTCCAGCTGATTGGTACTTCTTCAGGGCTCAGCAGAAGCACCAGGATCAGCGCCGAGCTCCAGCTGGAGCCTGGCGCTGATCCTGGTGCTTCCGCTGAGCCCTGACAGTTCCAAAGAAGCACTGATCCTGGCGCTTCCGCTGAGCCCTGACAGCCCTGCAGCTCCAGCCATCTCTCGCTCAGGCTTGTGCGGTGCAGCCACCGGTTCAGCTCATTCCCCTTCCTCACTACCACTTTTCTAGAATGGTCGTGTACCACCTGCCAAGTGCCAGTGTACCACAGGTGGTACCCGTACCACTGGTTGAAAAGCCCTGCTCTAGCATGTACACACTATTGCAGGGGTGTCAAACTCAATGTCATTGAGGGCCGCATCAGCATTGCGGTTGCCCTTAGGGGGCCGGGTGGGTGCGGCCTACTGGGTGGGCGTGGATGGAGCGGGTATGGCCTGGGTGGGTGTGGCCAGCTCTACACCGTCCATGTCAAGGGCACCTGTGGGGGCCTGGGCAGGAGTGGGACAGATCTGAGGGTCTCTGGCAGAAGAGGTGGGACCAGGGCAAGGGCCAAGGCATGGTCCACTAGAGGAGCCTCACTGTTCCTCTCAGGCCATGTTGGGGGGGGGGCTTATGGAGCTAAGACTGAATGCATTTCAGCATAGATGGCCACCACAAAATTGTACATTGGCTCCCGGCCGGCCTGGGCTAGGGCCAAGGCAGCGGGGGCTGTTCCCTCACTGTTTCCAGGATGGCTTCGTGGGCCACATGAAACCCCGGACCTTGTGTTTGACATGTCTGCACTATTGAAATAGTGATGCCTATGCTGGCTTGGGCATGTCGTGAGAATGGCTGATAGTCGGATTCCGAAAGTTCTCCTGTATGGAGAACTAGTGCAGGGAAAGTGCCCTAGAGTAGCGGTTCTCAACCTGTGGGTCGCGACCCCATTTGGGGTCGAACGACCATTTCACGGGGTCGCCAAGCACCGCAGTCCGCCATTTTTTTATTATTATTTTTTTTTTGGTCAACCATTTTTTTGGGGGGGTCGGCCATTTTTTCCCTATTGCGATGCGGGCCGTTGCGCCACGCATGCGCGGTGCGCCCCCTCGCGCATGCGCGGTGCGGGCCCGCCATTTTTTTTTATTTTGGTTGTCCATTTTTTTTGGGGGGGGTCAGCCATTTTTTCCCCTATTGCGATGCGGGCCATCGCGCCGCGCATGCGCGATGCGCCCCGTTGCACCGCGCATGCGCAATGCGGGCCAGGGTCGAGCCCCGGAAAAGGTTGAGAACCGCTGCCCTAGAGGGAGACCTAAGCTGTGATTCAAGGATATCTGCAAGAGGGACCTAAAGGCCTTGGGAATGGACATTAACGGCTGGGAATCCGTGACCTCTGATTGTTCAGCCTGGAGGCTAAAGACACAGCATGGTTGGAAATACGAAGAGACACTTGTGCGGCAGGCTGAGGCAAAGAGTATCGGAACCAGCGAAATCTGGGGGCTGGACAGGGGACAGATTGTATCTGCCCTCAGTGTGGAAGGGACTGCCATTCTCAAAGCCACACCAGATGCTGCCTTAGGACCTCTTTCCAGAGCACGATAACATAGTCCAGTGATGGCGAACCTTTTTAGAGACCAAGTGCCCAAAAATTGGCCTCGCCCCTGCTCCACTCCTGCCCCTTCCCGCTCCGCCCCCCCATCTCCCGTCCCACCTGCCCGCAGAGGCACTCACCGCCTCCAGGGCCCACCGCAGATTGCTCAGGTAGCCCAGCAGCGCTATGGCGGTCACGCCCTCTGCAGCATCAACTGTGCACGATGGGGCGTGAGGGCAGAATCTTGTCCACACTGCCTGGCTGCCATGTCCTTGGCTGCGCTGCTCCGCGTGGGCCACACTCAGGGTTAACTCTCCTTCAGGGGGGCTGCTGGAAAGGAGGGGGCCACGGGGGGAGGCGAGGCTGGGGCAACAGCACGTGTGCTCACAGAGAGGGCTCCGAGTGCCGCCTCTGGCACCCGTGCCATAGGTTCGCCACCACGGCCATAGTCTCTCGAGACTGAAGGATGCCAATAGAATTGAATTGGAGACTAACTCTGCTCACAGCCTGGAGTTTGATCCTGAAGGGGCTCAAGGTTGGCTCCTTCTGAGGTCAGTCAAATGAGGACCTGGATTGTTGGGGGGGGGGGAATATACTGACATTGTAAACATTCCAACCAGCCAAGTCACTGGGGAAAGCCAGATTCGCTTAATGACCATGTGATTCATTTAAAAAAATTGCCGTGAGTCACTTAACCACCATGGTAAAAGTCACAAAATTGGGCACGGCTCAACGACGTATAGTAAGTGAGGCTGGTGCTGAGGGAGGACTGCGTGCCCTTCTGTGGCATTTTGACGGTGGGAGCAGCCTTGCTTGAGCGTGAATGAGGCCTATTTGAAAGGTCTCCTGACCTCCCCTTATCTTGTACTTGTTCCAGCTGACGTTGCGCATGTTGTTGTTTCCCTTGGCACAGCCAGATGACGAGCATCACTCAGAATGACATCATCAGCACCTTGCAGTCCCTGAACATGGTCAAGTATTGGAAGGGGCAGCATGTCATCTGCGTCACTCCCAAGTTGGTGGAGGAGCATCTCAAAAGTGCCCAGTATAAGAAGCCGCCTATCACAGGTACCGCCGAACGGGGAAACGGTGGGCGGGACGCACTAGGGCAGCGGTTCTCAACCTGTGGGTCGTGACCCCATTTGGGGTCGAACGACCATTTCACGGTGGTCGCCAAACTCCGCAGTCCGCCATTTTTTTTGGGTCGGCCATTTTTTTTTGGGTCGGCCATTTTTCCCCCCATTGCGATGCGGGCCCGCCATTTTTGGGGGGGTCGGCCATTTTTTGGGGGGGGTCGGCCATTTTTTTATTTATTTTTTTTTGGTCGGCCATTTTTTTTCCCATTGCGATGCGGGCCGCCGCGCATGCGCGATGCGGCCCCGCCATTTTATTTTTTTTTTGGTCGGCCATTTTTTGGGAGGGGTCGGCCATTTTTTTTTTTTTTTGGTCGGCCATTTTTTTTCCCCATTGCGATGTGGGTTGTCGCGCCGCGCATGCGTGATGCGGCCCCGCCATTATTATTTTTTTTTTTGGTCGGCCATTTTTATTTTTATTTTGGTCGGCCATTTTTTTTGCGATGCAGGCCATCGCGCTGCGCATGGGCCAGGGTCGAGCCCCGGAAAAGGTTGAGAACCGCTGCACTAGGGATTAATCATACTCTCAAAAAGTCTGATGTGCAGCGTTAGATCCGCACGGGCTATTTAACGTGGTGGTGCTCCTCCTTCTCTTTCTCTCTTTGCCTGTGTACAATTTCCAGATCTGCAGGGAGAGCAGAACTGAAATCAAATCCTGCCAGATTGTTAAAATTTGCTAGATTTAACTTCTGGGCCTGCAGCCGCCAACCTTTTTTTTTGGTCTATGCAGTTCTTACAATAACTGCGTTGTCTCTCGCTGACTTCCTTTTTAATGCTACATTCACCACCTGTTGCTTCTTCAAATTCCCAGTTTTCACTATTCTCATGTGTGGTGTTTTCTGTCATTTTAGCTTTCTTGCGTGGGTGTGGATGCGTCTGTTTTTCTCTGAAACATATGTACGTCGTCCTCAAACTTAAAACAGTTCATTTAATGACCATTCAAAGTTACAGCGGCACTGGAAAATGTGATTTATGACCGTTTTTCACAGTTACAACCTTTGCAGCATCCCCCTGGTCAAGTGATCAGAATTCATATTTATGACCTTCACCTGATCACTTTTGGCGACCTTCAGTGGGGAAGCCAGATTCACTTTAACAGCCTGGTTACTAAGTTATCAACTGGAGTGATTTCACTTAACAACTGTGGCAAAAAAGGGGCAAAACTCACTTAACAAATCTTACTTAACAACAGAAATTTTGGCCTCAATTGTGGGTCGTAAGTCGAGGACTGCCTGTAGTTTTTCCTGATCTTCAGTGCTCTAAAGTTCTTGAGAGCAATCTCTTTAAGCCCTAGACTTATGATCATTCATTTAATGACCATTCGAAGTTACCACAGTGCTGATAAAAGTGACTTATGACCAGTGCTCACACTCGTGACCATTGCAGTGTCCCTGTGGTCCCTGTAATCAAAATTTGGGCACTTGGCAACCGGTCTGTATTCACGAGAGTTGCAATGTCCAAGGGTTGCGTGATTGCCATTTGTGACTTTACCCTGGTGGTTTCCAAAGTCTTAAGTCAACGGAGGAAGCTGGTTACGGTTAATGTCCGTGTGATTTGCTTAAATGAGTGTGGTAGAAAGGTCGTAAAAGGGGGCACAACTCACTTAATGACTGCATTGCTTAGCAGTAGTAGTTCTGAAACCAATTGTGGTTGAGGATTACCTGTAATTAATTCAGTTTACCAATTTTTCCTTAAGCAGCATTCTTAAGAAGAACAGTTGTCAGGAATTGGGTATGTCTAGTTTAAACAAAGAGAAGGACGAGGGGGGACATGATAGCAGTGTTCCAATATCTCAGGGGCTGCCCCAAAGAAGAGGGAGTCCAGCTATTCTCCAAAGCACCTGAAGGCAGGACAAGAAGCAACGGATGGAAACTAATCAAGGAGAGAAGCAACCTAGAACTAAGGAGAAATCTCCGAACAAAATGGAGAGGTTGCCTTCCGAAGTTGTGGGTGCTACACCACTGGAGGCTTTTAAGAAGAGACTGGACAGCCATTTGTCTGAAATGGTACAGGGCAGGGCTTTTCAACCCGTGGTACGGGTACCACCTGTGGTACATTGGCACCTGGCAGGTGGTACGCGACCATCCTAGAAAAGTAGTGGGAGAGGGGAATGAGCTGAATCGGTGGCAGCACCGCACAAGCCTGAGCGAGAGACGGCTGGAGCTGCAGGGCTGTCAGGGCTCAGGGGAATGCCAGGATCAGTGCCGCTTTCCAGCTGATCGGCACTTCTTCGGGGTTATCAGGGCTCAGCGGAAGCGCCAGGATCAGCGCCAGGCTCCAGCTGGAGCTTGGTGCTTATCCTGGCGCTTCTGCTGAGCCCAGAAGAAGCGCCGATCAGCTGGAATGTTGCAGCCTCTCCAGGGTCTTGTGATTTACATTCAGATGCTTGGCAACTGATTCATATTTATGATGGTCACAGTGTCCCAGGGTCATGTGAAGTGACCAAAACCTGCTGCAACCACCCAGCAGACGGGGGGAATAAAAACCAAACACCCCCCTACCCCACCCCCGCTGCCAATCCTCAACAGAAATGCTCACAACAATGAAAACCTCGGACAGGAGGAAGAGCGCCGCTGGGTGGGCAGGCAGGTGTCTTGCTCGGCTGTGGCTTGGGGGGCACTTTTTTCAGTGCCATTGTAACTTCAAACAGTCACTAAGCGAACTGTTGTAAGGCGAGGACTACCTGTACCTTATTACTTTTTTCCTTTTTTGGGAGGGGTCATTAAGTTTTTGACACCTTGCTAGGCGACTGGTGGTACTCAGATATTGCCATATCCTAAAAGTGGTACAGTGGGTGAAAAGGTTGAAAAGCCCTGGTATAAGGCAGTGGTGGCGAACCTATGGCACGGGTGCCAGAGGCGGCACTCAGAGCCCTCTCTGTGGGCACCCGTGCCGTCGCCCCAGTCCTAGGCCTTCAGCTGGTTTTATAAAACCTTTTCGCTTGAGGCCTCCGCCGCCGTGTGCAAAAAAAAAAAAATGGTTCAATCAGTCAATTTCAACTTCTCATGGGAAAAAAAAAAGATCTTGCAAAGTTGGAATGGATTGATTGAACTTTTTCGTCCCACCCAGTCTGCCGTTACCATCGCAGCCACGCCCACCCAATGGGCCATCCCCTCAATTGGCCACACCCAGCCAATGGGCCACACCCACCCGCCACCCGACGATACATAAGTGGGTTTTGGATTGCAGTTTGGCCACTTGATCTCTAAAAGGTGCGCCATCACTGGTCTAGGGCAGTGATGGCAAACCTTTTAGAGATCAAGTGCCCAAAAAACAGCCCCACCCTGGCCCCCGCTCCGCCCCTGGCCCCACCCACCCCGGCCCCACCTGCCCTACCCCCGCTCCGCCCCCGCCCACCCGCAGGGCCACTCACTGCCTTCACGGCCAGCCGCAGATCGTCTAGGCGATCCAGCAGTGCCATGGCAGCCATGCCCTCTGTGCCCCGCAGCATCAACTGCACGAGACGGGGCACGAGGGTGGAGACTTGTCCCCGCTGCCTGGCTGCCATGTCCTTGGCTGCGCTGCTCCGCACAGGCCTTGCCCGGGCGCGACTCTCCTCCAGGGGGACTGTGGGGGGGAGGCGGGGCTGGGGCGACGGCACGCGTGCCCACAGAGAGGCCTCTGAGTGCCGCCTCTGGCACCCGTGCCATAAGTTCGCCTATTCTTCACCTACGTGTTTATGGGGACTCTCCTCAAGCTACTGCCTACGCTGAAGGCTCCTTGCTCCTAAACCTGTCCTTTTAGTTTTCCTAATTCATGGAAATGCTTTCCAGTCTTTGCTGTGCCCTTTAATCCCAACTAAACTGACATTCCTGGATTTCTTCCAAGGAATGGACTTCAAACTGTTAAGTGTCAGAAGCATCTGGTTTCATTTGCCTTGCACTAACCTGGGCAGTTAATACTTAACTCCCATAAGCTAGCCGGGGAGGATTATTTACTCAGTTTACCGTATCGGAATTGCAGAAGAGGTGCTGAGAGAATGCTAGCCTTTTATTTGAAGCCTATTGCAAGTGATGTTCATTCACAGGGCGAGATTGTTTTGTTTTTTTTCCGGTAGAAAGCGTTGCCCCCCCCCAAGGAAAAACACAGCAGCCTAGAAAAGAGCGTGTCTCTTTTGATATTTGGTGGGACATCAATCACTCAGCCAATGGTGTGTTCTTCTGGCATGCAGCTCTTGTCAGAGTTTCCAGTCATAGCTGGATGTTTATCTAACTTTGGCTTGGCTTTGTACCACCGCAGTCTATGCACACCTGATCTTTCCTGTTCTGCAGCACAAGCTGCGGTATAATATAAACACAAATAAAACCGAAATATTTGTATATTGCACAGTGGAACCATTTAAATGGCTCTTTACCACACTCTAAAGCCGTTTCCTCAATTAAGCCAAAGAACTCGCTTTTCAGTTTATTGGCAACCGTGCCCGGTATCTACTAAGAGTCACCTCGGAAGAAGTCAAGATATTGCAGATTTTTGTTGAAAGAGGTATTGTTATTTCCCCTCCCCCAGGGAGCAGATGACGTTGTGGTATCTGTCATTTATGTAACAGGAGCTGCAGGGAGATTATTTGGACCCCCCCTCCCAGATCTCTTTCCTTTTCAAAAAGCAGCTCGGTCAGGAGCTGCCTGTTGGGAGGGGCAGGAGGGTTGCGAAGCTGGTACAAACAAGGCATAAACACTTGCGCGGTGGCCTGAATGACCAGTTGCGGCCCTATTTGGACCGGGAGTCTCTTCTCACAGTCACTCATGCCCTTATCACCTCGAGGCTCGACTACTGCAATGCTCTCTACATGGGGCTACCTTTGAAAAACGTTCGGAGACTTCAGGTAATGCAGAATGCAGCCGCGCGAGCAGTGTGGGGCCTGCCCAGAAATGCCCACATTTCGGCATCACTCCGCGAGCTGCATTGGCTGCCAATTGGTCTCCGAACCCATTTCAAAGTGTTGGTTATGACCTATAAAGCCCTACATGGCATCGGACCAGGTTACTTACGGGACCGTCTGCTGCCCCATGAATCCCAGCGGCCGGCTAGGGCCCACAGAGTCGGCCTTCTCCAGGTCCCGTCAGCCAGACAGTGTCGCCTGGCGGGGCCTAGGGGAAGAGCCTTCTCTGTTGCGGCCCCGGCCCTCTGGAACCAACTCCCCCCCGGAGATCCGTATCGCCCCCACCCTCTCCGCCTTTCGTAAACTGCTTAAAACACACCTCTGCCGGCAGGCCTGGGGCAGTTGACATCTTGCCCCTAGCCAGTGTATGTTTGTGGAATGATTGGTTTTTCTTTTAACTTAGAGGTTTTTATATATATGTATTTTAACTGGTGATTTCTGTTTATGTTGTGAGCCGCCCTGAGTTCTCCGGAATAGGGCGGCATAGAAGTCAAATCAAATAAATAAATAAATCAAAAATGAATCTGCCATGGCCCTTGCAGGTAGTCCTCAACTTACGACCACAACGGAGCCCAAAATTTCTGCGGCTAAGCGAGACAGTTGTTAAGTGAGCTTTGCTTCGTTTTACAGCCTTTCTTGCCACAGCTGTTAAGTGGCTCACGGCAGTTGTTTTAAGTTAGAGACACGGCTGTTAAGCAAAATCTGTCTCCCTCCTTGACTTTGCGTCATAAATATGAACAACCGTCATAAATATGAGCCAGTTGCCAAGCATCCAGATGTTGTTCCCGTGACGTTGGAGATGCTGCAACATTTGTAGGTGTGGAAAATAGTCATATGTCTTTTTTTTTTTTTTAATGCTGTTGTAACTTCAGACAGTCCCTAAATCAGGGGTTCTCAACCTTGGCAACTTTAAGACTTGTGGACTTCAACTCCCAGAATTCCTCAGCCAGCTTTGCTGGCTGAGGAATTCTGGGAGTTGAAGTCCACAAGTCTTAAAGTTGCCAAGGTTGAGAACCCCTGTCCTAAATCAATGCTTGTAAGTAAAGGGCACCACCTGCCTTTGTGTTTGCCGTTACTAGTCCAAGGCATAATTTTATTCAGGGTGGTATCTGTTGCGCTTTCTCTAATACTCGATTTGATTAACCTGTTGAATTTTCATCAGCCTACTCAGGAAGCACATCCATGCCCATGATATTTGAAATAGTGATGGACTTTGTTTGACTGCTCTGCCCTTTTCCACTTACCTCTTCAGACCCATTAAGATTTCTTATTTCCTTTCCCTCCCCCCCCACTTTTTTTTCCCTCTCTCTCCAGTGGATTCTCTCTGCCTGAGATGGGCACCTCCTAAACACAAGCAAGCCAAGATTTCCAAGAAGTGAAGGAAAAACTGACTTGAAAAATGGAAAGGGTTTGGCTTCACATCTGCTTTTGTTTATTTTGGAAGAGGTTCACTAATTGAACATTGCTGTCAGTCTTGTACTGAAAAGGCATACGTGGAACAGGTAGCTTGGGGTTATGAGAGACACCTGAACACAGGGTGGGTTCATTTGAATGAAGACTACTTATTTTATCCCCCCTTTTTTTTTCTGTTGCTCGATATAGAACTTTCTTTCTTTCTTTCTAAACTTGGTGTCTTCTCTAAGTCGGAACTGGTATCTTCATTCGTATCATAAAAGGAGCAGATAAATCATTTTATTATTTCTAATTGACAGTTCTAACTGACTTCGGGATGTTACTAATCCCAGAATCAAGCAGGTCGTTCAGTATGGCAGTACTGTGGCAGAATGAGACCTGAGCAGTAAATAAATGCAGGGATTGGCTATTTGAAGAGCACATAGTCAACAAAAGTTGGGAAGCCGTGATTACTATCAGTAATATGAAAACTAGATTATTGATTATCATAAGAAGGAAGATTGACGTCTCCAAAAGAGATCTCCAACTTATTGAAATATTGAACAATCAGCCTTGCTCAACATTTTGAAGAGAGAAAAAAATCTGTGTCTTCTGTAATTCTTGAGAAAATGGTCCCTCTTGGTAGATCTGTTGTCGCTCTCCATATCTTCAAAGGGGGGCAAGTAGTTTGTACATTCTATCAAAACTCATACACGTTCTTAGTTATGCTAGATAAGTAGCTTGAATCCTTCCACTGTCCCACGGCTGTTAGCAAAGTGGGAAAAGAGGGAGAGAATGTTTTCAAGTAGTACCACTTGCCCCACAGTCAACATTTAAGGTCAATGCTGACAAAAATATAAGATGTATTAGAGTTACAATGCACGAGAGTCAGGATTTGGGTGTTAAAGACTCAGGAAAGAGGAGAAGTGGAAATAGGCACATATAAAAGTCCTATGTCACTTCCGAGGCTGTTCCATAGTGCAGTGTTGGCTTATATGATGTAACTAAAAGGAATTTACCAATTCCTTTTACAGTGCCTCAAAGTAAATGGTTTTTTCTAGGAATAAAACGCTGAACGAGAGCGGGCGGGGGAAACATGCTTTTAAACTTAGCTGCCCTTCTAAAAGACAAGCCTTTACTCAGATGAATGGACGAACTCCGGATTGGAGAAAACTGACTACAAAGGCTATGGTAGAATTACTTGATATTTCCCCTTCCATGGAGTGAACCGCGTTTGGTGGTGATCAAATGAGGGGGGACTTTTCCAAAAGATCAGAAGTCTCTTGAAGCGATCAAGTGGACCGAAGAGAAAACACTTGTCGCTATTTACACCACCGGTTTCCGCTGAGGTCCTTGCATACTTTCGGCGTTTCGGGGGAAGAGTGATTTGGGGAGGGACCCTGAGGCTTGTGGTGGATGTCTTGGGTAGAAACATCTATTCAACAGAGTTGCTGTAGTTTTTAAATGTGTATACCATATATATATAGTGTGTTCTGCTTAAGAAATATTTTAATAAAAAAAACATAACACAAGTACTGTGCCATTTTATGACTAATGTACCAGAATTACAGCTGATCTTTAATGGTGGCACAATGAAAAAACTGCAAATGACAAGGAACGACCCTGGGAAAAGTAAACTAGAGAAAAGATCCTTCTAAAGAGGAACAATCCCATAGCAGGAAGTGAAGACTGGCTTTGTATCAATAAGCTTAGGTCACAGAAACTATGTCCTTTTCACAACAGGTAGTTATCACTTGTCACCCTGCTGTGAAGGGGTTAACTAATGCATCTCTTCCTCATTTCCACATGGTTTGACTAACAGCAGCATGCCAAGATGTTAATCGTCCTAACAGTCAACCTTAATGAAGCCTCACTTGCCAAATATGACTGGGTTGTTTTTCTTGATTAGCTTGGGTCTGGTGACAGATTTGTGTAAGAATTGCACGTCTATCACAATCCCAAACTCTTGACCAACTCATGCCAGGTATTCATTGTACAGCTCGGCTGTAGACAATCCAGATCCCGGTTGTTTGGCATCTACTTCCTGCATGCCTTTTGGAGAACTCTTGCCTGTGTATCTTCATACCCATAAGCAGCTGCTTCGCAACCTGTACATTTTCTCTACCTCCCCCTTGACGTTTCTTGTGAGATAAAAGTCCACAAATCTTCCCTTTGGTAATAAATAAATGCCGCTATTAGTGTAGAATTACCATTTACTTTATTAAAACCCTTCATCTCAAAAGCAGCAACTGATTTCAATCCTTCCTTAAAAGATGATGTGTACATTACTCTTTTTTTTAAAGTGTGTGCAAACATAAATTATCTACATACAATTGCAACCACCTTCCCCCCCCCACCCCATTGATGTTCCCGCAAAGGAGTCCCACTCCTTTTTATCCGGCGTCCATGCTGGCAGCATTTCTCTCCAAACATCCTTGGGGAAAAAGTTGTACTACTCCGTAAATCTGTCAGGCTGACAATTGGTAACACAGAACGAACAAGCTGATGACCAAAGGGGTTCCAGCCTGCAACTTAACGGCCAGATGGGAGTTTTGTAGCTCTACATCAGCGGTTCTCAACCTTTTCCGGGGCTCGACCCCGGCCCGCATCGTGCATGCGCGGCGCAACAGGCACATTGCGCATGCGCGGCGCGACAGCCCACATCGCAAAGGGGAAAAAATGGCCGACCAAAAAAAATGGCGGGCCTGCATCGCACATGCGCAGCGCGACGGCCCACATCGCAAAGGGGGGAAAAAATGGTGGACCAAAAAAAAAATTAAAAAATGGCCGACCAAAAAAAAATGGCGGGCCTGCATGAGCGGCGTGACGGCCCGCATCACAAAGGGGAAAAAAATGGCCGACCAAAAATTTTTTTTTTAAAAATGGCCGACCAAAAAAAAATGGGCCTGCATTGCGCATGCGCGGCGCGACGGCCCGCATCACAAAGGGGGAAAAAATGGCCGACCCCAAAAAAAATGGTGGACTGCGGTGTTTGGTGACCCCCGTGAAATGGTTGTTCGACCCCAAATGGGGTCGCGACCCACAGGTTGAGAACCGCTGCTCTACATTCTCTCAGTGGCCACTAGCAGTAACGTGGGAATAGGAAGAATTTGGCTAGCCTTTTTTCAGAAGACCCTTAGTAGTTAAAGGAGGAACTACACGGAAGCCTTTAATCACGCCCAGAGCTAGCCCTCTAGTGGACAAAGGGTGAACCTCGAAGGAAGAGCACCCTGGTAGCTGACCTGCAGCAAGTGACCCCAAGTGTTGAAGGGGTGAACTGCGCTGAAGTACCCACAAACGCAGGAGAACGCACCCAGTGGTGCCGCCCGATGGTATCTCTGAACTGAGGTGTCCACACACAAGAACAGCCCAGAATCTCTGCTCTCAGCCTTCGCCCCAGCTTAGAGGGATTCATAAATTACACAGCAGAAACATCCAGAGGCTACATTTCCACCCCTGCACAATTCCAGCTTAAATCAGGCAAAACCGCAAGGCTCGCAGCAGGCAGAAAGTGGACCTAATCACCCAGCCAAAGATCAAAAGGCAACAGGTTGGTTTCAAAGTCCCAGCACCTCCGCTGAGGTTTTTTTTTTTATTCAGTCTATGAGCCAGAAGGAGGGGTGGGTAAATACCAAGTCAGAGAGGGAGCCCAGAAGAGAGAAAAATGAGGGTCAAGTAAACCAAACGTGGGTAGAAGTGGCCCTATAGAATATATGCCTTTTTTCAGAGCTCGGTGGCTGCACTGTACGTATCCAATAGTGTTCTTGGCCTCTTCCTCATAAGCTGAGACCATAACAGCCTAAGAGTAGAACTGCTAACCCTGTGAAAATCCCCCATCGTCCATGTTACTAATGGCATTATATACTTGGCAAGACAGTGATCTTTTTTTAAGAGGGAGAAATTACGTTAGGGCACATTGTGCTGCTCTCTGAACTATCCAGTTGGACAAGATATCCGAGCACGATCTCAATTGAATCCTAAGGGAGAAAGGATTCGGCTGACTGATTCTCTTCAAAGGGCTCAACTTTGGTCCTCGAACAATGTCCCAACTATTGTGGAGGACCTTGCCTTCACAGCAACAGTTAGGAAGGCTACACATTCACATTATGAGCAGGAAAGGAGGAACTGGGCAGAGAGGAACCTGTCTTGAAACCGATCACGTTTCAAAATGTATGCCAGGAATGCAGTTGCAGAAGGGCGCCAGATACTCAACAGAGATTAGTCATACAGTTCCGGAATTTGCCTTAAAAGGAGACGATGCTCCCACTGACTTATGAAATTATGTCCGCAGTAGTAAAAGAGAGGTTTATTACAGATTTGTATCCAACTATGATTTTAAAAAGGCCAAGCACGTCGTGGGCAGTGGAGAAGGGGCAAAAAAAAAAAGAGATACTCCTGGAAATTATGAATTAGATCCTCAAGAGTAAAAGCCAGGGATAGGAGTGAAGTGTGAACTTTTTAAAAAGCCACATGCTAGACCAAGACCGCAGATGGATTTACAAGAGGCACGTGCAATGACCACCTCAGGAGTCTGTTTGGGCTTCATACCGCTTCCTAATGGAATCCCGCTGTGTTCTCCGCACCCCAAGGGTGCAGAGAGAAAGCTTGAAGCACAGCAGGCGATGAAATAGTGAGACCATTCCCAGGAGGATAAAAACAGGAAGACAATCACACTCCCTTCGCAACTTGGGGTGAGAGTAGAAAATTACCACAGGCAGCTCTGGAGGAGGAGGAGGAGAAGTGGTAGACCAACCATGCAGGCTATGGAAGTGGAACTGTTGGGAGAGCTCTTGTCCGGGGTAAGGGGCCGGTTCCAGCCTGGTGGGGGCTGGATGTCGTCATAGGGGCCTCCCCCTCCTGTGGCATTGGTGCACAAGGCCTCTTCGGGGGTGGGCCTTGGAGGAACTGTCACTTGTTGAAGCTGTACTTCTGGGACTTTTCCCTTAATCCAGTCGGCATAGACAGGAAGGCGGATGTAAACGCCAGGTCTATTGGCTTCCCCACAGTTGTCTCCCCAGCTCACCACGCCAGCCAGGAACCAGGCCTTGTCAACAAGACAGGAAAGGGGGCCTCCGGAATCACCCTAAGAAAAAAGGAATTAAAGTCAAGTTGGGGTCTTTTTTGAGGGGGGTGGAGAGTTGCAAAGGAAAAGAAGTAGGGACTCCGTAAGCATGCTGTTTGACAATACGAAGAGGGATCAGAAATGGAGAGAGGTTACAAGCAGTGTTTTTCAAACCGGGTAACTTTTTAAGATGTGTGGACTTCAACTCCCAGAAATTCTCAGCGCTCTGGGAATTCTGGGAGTTGAAGTCCACACAACTTAAGAGTGGCTAAGGTTGAGAAATGCTGGTCTAGCCTAAAGCGCTGAAAAACCCAACTGTTTATTAGCCTCATTTAATAATCCTAGTAAATAATCCTAGTAAAATGACTGAGAACTGCAGTTTTCAGGACCTCGTGTCCTACCACCATCACCACCACATTTGGCCAATTAATGGCACCCCCAACCTCCTCTCTTCTCAGTGGCCTCACCTGACAGGCATCCTTCTTGCCTTCCGCAAAGCCAGCACACATCATGTCATTGTGGAGGGTGTGGGACTCCTCAGGAGCTGGGTTCTTTCTGTACAGGCACTTGCAGGTGTCTAGACCAATGATGGGCACTTCGAGTTGTTGAAGTGTCATGGGTGGGGGAAGACTCGCTACAGGGAAGGAGACGGTATAGCATCAGTGTGGAAGCAAGGCCTCCCAAAGGATGTATCTCTAAGTGTTAAGTAGGACGGACAGTCTTCCCTTGGGTGGGGAATCCAAACTAAGAAATGCTAGATTTCAGAACTTCCTGGAAGCCAAGTGGTTCTCCTCTACCACTGCTGACCAACCTCAGGTAACCAAAAGAGTATCTTCTCCTGGATTAATCCAACATGTTTCTTAGCCCAGCACTTTCTCTCTCCCAACCAGATGTCTCTGTAAAGCTCCCAGAGCTAAGCCTGACTCCTTCTGTCATTACATCGCAGCTACCCTTTGTAGACTCCCTGTTTCCGACCCAGAAATAACATTACGTCTTCAAGACCACCAGTTCTTGATGGAGCTATTCCCCCTGAATGTGTCCAGTCTCCATCCAGTCCAGTAACCATCCCCATTCTTCTGGTAATGGACTCCACAGATCAATTATGGGCAGCGTGAAGACGCCCTTTCTTTTCTCTATTCTAAATCTCTTCCCAGCCTCATTAAAGTCTTCCTGATCCAACTCTTTCCAGAGAAGAAGACAATCTCCCTGTCCATATTCTCCATGCCATACGTGACTTCCTATACCTTGATCAGTCGACATTTTTCCAGGCTGAACCATCCCAAACCGTTTCTTTTTCTAAAGCAGCGGTTCTCAACTTATGGGTCGCGACCCCTTTGGGGGTCGAACGACCGTTTCACAGGGGTTGCCAAACACCGCAGTCCGCCATTTTTTTCCCTTTTCCCCTCGGCCGGCGCAGGAGGCAGCACCGCGCATGCGCAGGGTAGCACCGCGCATGCGCGATTTGGGCTGTCACGCCACGCATGCGCAATGCGGGCCGTCGCGCCACGCATGCGCGATGCAAGCCGTCGCGCCGCGCATGCGCGATGCAGGCCATCGTGTCGCGCATTTGCGATGCAGGCCATCGCGCCGCACATGCGCGATGCAGGTTGGGGTCACGCCGCGCATGCGCGGCGCAGGTCGGGGTCGCGGCCTGCAAAAGGTTGAGAACCACTGTTCTAAAGCCTTTTCCTGTAAAAGGCATTCGGGTATTCTGAATGTTGACTTACATTCATCTGCATTTTTCCATTAATGGCTTCAAACTATTGTCTAGGATAGTAATGGCGAACCTTTTAGAGACTGAGTGCCCAAACTGCAACCCAAAACCCACTTATTTATCCCAAAGTGCCAGGGCTGCATCAGCATTGTGGTGCCCTCATGGGGGGGAGGCAGGGAGGTGCCTCTGAGTGCCACCTCTGGCACACAAAAACTGGAGGTGCAAAAATGGACCACCATGCTGCAAGGCCCAAAAACGGCCACTGCTGCACCGCAGGATGCAGATACAAGGTGCTGCACCACACAAGAACGGGGCAGGGCTAGTATCACGCAGGCACTAGCCCCATCCCATTTGCAGCACATGCATGTTCACGGCCCCGTGCACGCATGCACGCATGTAAAATGCTTCCCCCTCCCTTTTCTTCCAGTCCACCAATCGACAATGGTTGGTGACCTCTGCTCTACCACCTCTATTCAAGCTTGCTGGTTGGCCGCTTCACCTCCTTTGTGCTGGGCGGGGCTCCTGCTCCGGGCGGCGGTGGCGGCCTGATGGACCTGCGGTGGTGTGTGTGCCAACAGAGAGGGCTCTGTGTGGCGCCTCTGGCACGTGTGCCATAGGTTCACCACCACTGGTCTAGGAGAAACTGGCACTATAATTTCTGACAACTAGGGCTGTTTGCAGCTCCTCAAAGTTTTGACTGCCTTCTCTAGAAGTTTTCCAACTGCTGCTCTGTTTTTATTATCCATGCACTATTAAAATTCCCCTGTTCATCTGTTTGTAACCTTTAATTGGGCCAAGCAGTGCATTGTAGGGCAACAATTTTTTTTTTGAATTATCCTACCTTGAATGAGCTAACTTAAAGAAAGCATCCAAATCCAGGACCTATTATTCTGTGGGACTGAGATTTGGCCAAGTCACAGGATTGCCATTTCCAATGCTCCCTGCCAGCTTCCCCACAAGTCATTGTGGGAAGCCAGCAGAAAGTCGGAATTTACTCCCACTGTTTTTCTGCCTGCCAATGGTCATTCTGTTTCTCAGTTTAGTTAATATCTCTCAGACAATAACCCAACCGGTTCATGGATTGTCAATGATCATTATTACTAGAGGATGTCTCCTTTTATTGTTTTTTTTTACATATTTATACCCTTGCAAGCTCCTCTTATTTTTGATTTTTTAAAAAAGGATCTTCTTCTTCTTCTTGTGCCATATCCATTATCGGACATTGGCGATCATGCTGGCGATCCTGTTTTTATCAGCAGCCTCACGAAAAAGTGCTGCTGACTTTTGTCCCAACCAGTCCCTTAGATTTTGAAGCCACGATGTTCTTCTTCTGCCTGGACCTCGTTTGCCTTCCGTCTTTCCCTGGAGCAGTGTTTCTCAACCTTGACAATTTTAAGGCATGTGGACTTCTGGGAGTTGAAGTCCACATGCCTTAAAATTGTCAAGGTTGAGAAACACTGCCCTGGAGGATTAAATGGAGTATGCCATATTTTTCTGGGTGTCGCATCACATGTCCGAAATATTCTAATTTTTGTTTTTTAATTGTTTGGATGATTTCCCTTGGCTTTCCCAGGCGGCTTATCACCTCCTCATTTCTGATCTTGTCAAGCCAGCTTATACGTAACAACCGCCTGTAAATCCACATTTCAAATGCTTCCAGTCTCTTCAGGTGGCCTTCTGTCAGAGACCAACTCTCTACTCCAGTGGTTCTCAACCTTTTGCAGGCTGCGACCCCGACCTGCACCGCGCATGTGCAGCGCGACAGCCCGCATTGCGCATGCACGGTGCTACCCCGCGCATGCACGGTGCTGCCCCCTGCGCCGGCTGAGGGGAAAAGGGGAAAAGGGGAAAAATGGCGGACTGCGGTGTTTGGTAAACCCCGTGAAATGGTCGTTCGACTCCAAATGGGGTCGCGACCCATAGGTTGAGAACCGCTGCTCTACTCCATAGAGCAGGATAGAAAAAAATATAGCATCTGACAAGCCTGATTTTCAGTCTTAGGCTTCTGTCGTGACTGCAGAAGACCTTTTTCCTTTTGAAGAATGCTGTTTGGGCTTTTCGGGCATTTTAGACAAGGCTAAAAAACAGATGCCATAGAACAGGGGTTCTCAACCTTGGCAACTTTAAGACTTGTGGACTTCAACTCCCAGAATTCCTCAGCCAGCTTTGCTGGCTGAGGAATTCTGGGAGTTGAAGTTCACAAGTCTTAAAGTTGCCAAGGTTGAGAACCCCTGCCATAGAAATATAGGTAGTTCTTGACCAGGACCACAATGGAGCCCAAACTTTCTGTTGCTAAGACAGCAATTTGTTTTGCCCCATTTTAAGACGTCTCTTGCCAGACTTGTTAAGTGAATCACTGTGATTGTTCAGTCGGCAATACGGTTGTTAAGTGAATCTGGCTTCCCCATAAACATCACTGGTCAGAAGGGTGCAAAAGGTCATCACATGACCCCAGGATACTGCAACCGTCATAAATGTGAGTCGGTTGCTAAGCATGTCAATTTTGATCACCTGACTCCGGGTAGGCCGCAACGGTCGTGAAGTGTGAAAAATGGTCCCAAGGCACTTTTTCCAGCGCCATTATAACTTTGGTCGCTAAATGAACTGTTGTAAGTCAAGGACTACTTGTAAAATGTTGGACACCCAAATCAACTGCTCTAATATTAAACTGGACAAACATCATTTGGGATAAGAAGGGAAGAAAACTAAATCCTGACTGTGGAAGAATTTGCAGCAAGGGAACCTGCATTAGATAGAAGTGAGTTCCCCATTTCAGATATATCAGCATCCTTGCAAACTTTAAATCGGCCGCCTGGGAACGCCAAGGAAAAGCATCAAAACAATTAAAAAATGAAAGTTAGAATATTTCGGACACGTGATGCGACACCCAGAAAAATACGGCATACTCCATTTAACCCTCCAGGGAAAGATTGAAAGCAAACGAGGTCCAGGCAGAGGAAGAACATCGTGGCTTCAAAATCTAAGGGACTGGTTGGGACAAAAGTCAGCAGCACTTTTTCGTGCGGCTGCTGATAAAAACAGGATCGCCAACGCGATCGCCAACACCCTTCATGGCAATGGGCCAGGATACTTGCGGGACCGTCTTCTGCCTCATGAATCCCAGCGACCAGTTAGGGCACATAGGGTTGGCCTCCTACGGGTCCCGTCTGTTAGGCAATGTCGTCTGGCGGGGCCTAGGGTTAGGGCCTTCTCTGTTGCTGCCCCAGCCCTCTGGAACCAGCTTCCCTCAGAGGTTCATACTGCTTCCTCCCTCCTAGCCTTCCGGAAACTGTTGAAAACACATCTATGCAGACAGGTTTGGGGCGTGTGAGCTGCACTCTGCCCCTGGGCCTTTGACTGTGACTGTGTGTATATGAGTGAAATAAATTATCTAGTTTTATACTGTAAATTAGTAATTTTAATTGATTTTATGTTATGTTTTTTTATACTTGTATTCTTGTTGTGAGCTGCCCTGAGTCTTGGGAGAAGGGTGGCATATAAGTTTAATGAATAATAATAATAATAATAATAACAACAACAATGTCCGATAACGGATACGGCACAAGAAAAAGAATATGGCATCCTTTGGTTACAAGTGAAGCTACAAGCGCCACATTTATCCAGCTAGCTGATGAGAAATTCTGGGATTTATACTACCACACCACCCAAAGGCGCTAGATTTGGCAAAGAATAAGGATTACAGCCCTAGGTGGAATCTTTAGAAAAAAATCTTTTGTCCTTACTAGCTGCAAGAGTATTCCCCCAGCCGGTGACGGTGCAGGTCATGCCTTGCGGGAAGGTGACCGACGAGGCAGGCAGGCAGATGGGCCGTACAATCCGAGAATATGTAATGGGGACTTTGAGTTTCACCAGGGCAATGTCCCCTTGAGAGCCTTCATCTTCATTGAAGTCAGGATGCTTAATCACCTCTTCTACTGACGTCACTTGGATGTCTGGTGAGGGGTTTTTCAGCTGGAAGGACCCCAGTGTCACGTCATACATATCGATCGGATTCACCCTGCAGAGAGGAAGGTGGTTTACATCATTTCTAAGATTCTAAGACTGTAAGATCATCCCAAGTGCACCCAGATCCACCCTTCTCTTTCCAATGAGGGTCAAACAGATTCCGTAGGAAGTAACCAAGTGTGGGCAAGAAGGCAATAATAATCCACCTTTTCCCCCGCAATGTTTAAATATGTCCTACTTCTTAACAGTAAGACCGCATCAAGCTAGTATGACACATAGCCACAAACTGAACTGTACAGGTAGTCCTTGACTTACAACTGTTCATTTAGTGACTAGTCAAAATTACAACGGCACTGAAAAAAGTGACTGATCACCGTTTTTCACACTTATGACCATTGCAGCATCCCCAGTGCCGTTGTAATTTTGAACGGCCACTAAACAAGCTGTTGTAAGTCGAGGACTACCTGTACTTTCCTACTACTACTTCGCTCACAACCACCCTTGGAGGTGGGTTAGGCTGAGAGAGAATAATTGGCCCAAAGTCACCCAGCCAGCTTTCATGCCTAAGGCAGGACTAGAATTCACTGTCTTCTAGAGATTGGCTCAAAGTCACCCAGCCAGCAATAACAACAACAACAACAACGTTGGAAGAGACCTTGGAGGTCATCTGGTCCAACCCCCTGCTCAGGCAGGAAACCCTATACCAGGGGTCTTCAAACTTGGCCCTTTTATGACTTGTGGACTTCAACTCCCAGAATTCCTCAGCCAGGCACGCTGGTGAGGAATTCAGGGAGTTGAAGTCCACAAGTCATAAAAGGGCCAAGTTTGAAGACCTCTGCCCTATACCATTTCAGACAAATGGTTGTCCAGTTTCTTCTTAAAAACTTCCAGTGTTGGAGCATTCACCGCTTCTGGAGGCAGGTTGTTCCACTGATTAATTGTTCTAACGGTCAAGAAATTTCTCCTTAGTTCCAGGTTGCTTTTCTCTTTGGTTAGTTTCCATCCATTGCTTCTTGTCCTGCCTTCCGGCGCTTTGGAAAATAGCTTGACTCCCTCTTCTTTGTGGCAGCCCCTGAGATATTGGAACACTGCTATCATGTCCCCCCTCGTCCTTCTCTTTGTTAAACTAGACATACCCAATTCCAGCAACCGTTCCTTATATGTTTTAGCCTCCAGTCCCCTAATCATCTTTATTGCTCTTCTCTGTACTCTTTCTAGAGTCTCAACATCTTTTTTACATCGTGGTGATCAAAACTGGATGCCTAAGATGGGACTAGAACTCACAGTCTCCTGGCTTCTAGCCTGGTGCCTTCACCACTAGACCAAACTTTCAGGGATACGTGACTTACTTGGGGAAGCAATGTGCAGCTGTAACCAACCACTGGGGGGCAATGAGGGTTGCCCCACAGGCATGATCACCATTGAAGTTCAGGCTGGCCTGCCATGGCCACTGTCCTCTTCGAGCATCAGAACCGCCCACAATCCGTCCCATGGAAGGCACTCCACACAACACTGCAGACGGATGACATTTTCATGAGTGGGGAAAAAAAATCATTCCAGAATTCATTGCATTGCCTCATTCATTGTTGGCCGCCAAGTATAGCCATGGGATAAATTAGGAGTATGCTTCTGTTCCAGGGGAACTTAATAAGAAATATAATCAACAGCTAGGAAATTCCTGTTTTTATTGCTGAAAAGGTAACACGTGGAAGCACATGCACGTAGTCACTTCAGTCTCGGAGGCCAGGAATAAATAAGTGAGACTCCCATTTTGGAAAGTCACAGAATTGAGGATTTCCATAGAAAGAAGTATGATCATTAAACTATGATTGTTAGGAACAAAACCAAATCAGGATTTGAAGCGGGGAGGGCAGAGTTCAATTAGCCAGCAGGAAAACAGGAAAAGTAAGAGGACGGGTGGAATGTGCAACGTTCACGAATCTTTTACCTTCTGTGCTGGCCTCTTTCATGACTGCAGAATAGAAACAGGAACAAAACATGAAACAGAAGAGAAAAAAAACAATATTAGAAGGACATAAAGACACCTTGTAATGTCTCGGTTATACTTCTTGTTTATGAAAAGTGGTTTATATAAACCACTTTTCATAAACAAGGACACTCCTTTTCCCATTCCCATACAGGAAGTCCTCACAGTCACTTAGAGTTATGGTGGAGTTACCTGAGTGTACTTACAACTCGGATGCAGCTTTCCAGAGAACCACTGCTTCAGTTAACAACCACTTTATGACCATCACAAAAAGTCGTAAAGTTGAAATCCTCACGTGGGTAACCCAACTGACTACGATCACAAGTTATAACCATGATGGGAAAGCTGCATCCCGACCTAAGATCATATCTGAGCTCAAAATTTCTGCGACTAAGCGAGAGACTTCTTAAGAGAGTTTTGCCTCGTTTTGCGACCTTTCTTGCCACAGTTGTTCAGTGAATCACTGCAGTTGTTAAGTTAGTAACACGGTTGTTAAGTGAATCTGGCTTCCCTATTGACTTTGCTTGTCAGAAGGTCACAGAAAAGCAATCACATGACCCCGGGACACTGCAACCGTCATAAATATGAGTCAATGGTCAAGCGTCTGAATTTTGATCACATGACCGTGGGTCTGCTGCAATGGTTGTAAGTGTGAAAAATGGTCGTAAGTCACTTTTTTCAATGCGGTTGTAACTTAGGATGGGTACTAAACAAATGGTTGAAAGTCAAGGATTGCCTATCTACACCTGTAGTGTGTTGCTTTAATTCAGCGGTTCTCAACCTGTGGGCCGCGACCCCATTTGGGGTCGAACGACCAATTCACGGGGGTTGCCAAACACCGCCGTCCGCCATTTTTTTCCCCTCGGCCGGCGCAGGGGGCAGCACTGCGCATGTGCGGGGAAGCACCGCGCATGCGTGATGCGGGCATCGCGCCGCACATGCGCGATGTGGGCGTCGCGTGCACCACGCATGCGCGATGCAGGCCGTTGCGCACACCACACATGTGCAATGTGGGCCATCGTGCGCGTCGCGCATGTGCGATGCGGGCCGTTGCGTGCACACCGTGCATGCACGATGCGGCCCGTTGCGCCGCGCATGCACAGCGCAGGTCAGGGTCGCGTTGGGCATGCGCAGCGCAGGTCGGGGTCTCAACCTGAAAAAGGTTGAGAACCGCTGCTTTAATTAATGTACACAGGAAGTCAATTTTCCCTCGATTCTTTTGACCGTGGGGCCTTAACTCAGACATGTCAAACACAAGGCCCGGGGGCCAGATGCAGCCCGTGACATGGTTTCATGTGGCCCGCGAAGCCATCCTGGAAACACTGAGGGAATGGCCCTTGCTGCCTTGGCCCACGCTGGCCGGGAGCCAATGTACAATTTTGTGGTGGCCATCTATGCTGAAACACATTCAGTCTTAGCTCCATAAGCCCCCCCCCCCGGCATGGCCTGAGAGGAACAGTGAGGCTCCTCCAGTGGACCATGCCTTGGCGCTTGCCCCGGTCCCATCCCCTTCTGCCAGAGACCCTCAGATCTATCCCACTCTTGCCCAGGCCCCTACAGGCGCCCCTGAACGATGTAGAGCTGGCCATGCCCACCCAGTAGGCCACAGCAACTCCATCCGCGCCCACCCAGTAGGCCGCACCCACCCTGGCCAAACCCACCCGGCCCCTGAGGGCAACCGCAATGCTGATGTGGCCCTCAATGATATTGAGTTTGACACCCCTGCCTTAACTCTTTGATCTGATCTTAATTTGGGCCCAAGGCTGGGCCACAACTTTTCTTTAGAAGCATCTTGGAGGAAAGGAATTGAGCACACTGCAACCTAAGAACTCTCTCAGGACACCTTCCCAAGCCCCTCTGCCTCGACAGCGGGGCAAGGGGTGGAAATTCAGCAGAAGCCTCCTTGAAGGAAGCTGTCCTCGTCCCATGCATCCTGCCTCTTTCACAAGATGCAGGAAACAGATCATAAAATATAAAGCCGCAGCCCTTTCTAGAGCAAAAGTCCCGTAGCAGACGGTATCAAAGCCCGTGTACTTTTCATTTTAGAAATTACACCAGGTGATATCATCAAAGTGACAGAGAGAGAAAGGTGATTTCTCGCCGGCTTTTCCAAGGTTTCTTCCTGAAGTTGCGTTAAGGAATCTGAGTCAGTCTCTTCTCTGCTCCTGCCCAGATTTTTCTTGCGGCAACTCTGCTTCCAGAGAATTTTATTTCCTGACCTGCGAGGCTACACCAAGCCAGAATGTGACAACTTGTCACAGCCAACTCAACCGCGGGACAATTCAGTAATTCAATTTGATTATTTAAAATTAGTTTAAAAATTAGTTTAATTTTTGTCGTTCGGACTTCATTTTGTCCCGCCTTTGGCATCCTTTCTTTGATGATTCTGTTCCACCATTTCTTCGATATTAGTGTAACTCTTCTCCCGTGGTGAGTTGGCCATATCGAGTTGTCCTAGACCAGGGGTAGGCAACCTTGGCTCTTTTATGACTCGTGGACTTCAACTCCCAGAATTCCTGAGCCAGCCTGGCTCAGCTTGGAAACCTCTCTTTTTCCCCTCAACATGGCTCGCTCAGGGATTCTGGGAGTTGAAGTCCACGAGTCATAAAAGAACCAAGGTTGCCTACCCCTGTCCTCGACCCATACCAAACTCCTCTGAAGTCCATTGCAGTTTCAGCGGCATCAGGAACATAGGAAACATGGCCAAATCTTCTTCTTCATTGCTCATTTCATCACTAACCCTATCATGCCCCACTGGCTGAAGGTTGCAAAATCAAACAAGCAGATTAAAGACCCAAGCAAGAAGGTGCATCAGCAGACAACTTCTGAAGCCCTGTTTTCAATAGCCAATCTCTCAAAAGCCGTTTAACAGAATAACAGCATTGGAAGGGACCTTGGAGGTCATCTAGTCCAACCGCCTGCTCAGGCAGAAAACCCTATACCAGTTCAGACAAATGGCTGTCCAGTCTCTTCTTAAAAACCTCCAGTGTTAGAGCATTCACAGCTTCTGGAGGCAATTCGTTTCACTGATTCATTGTTTTAACTGTCAGGAAGTTTCTCCTTAGTTCTAGGTTGCTTCTCTCCTTGATTAGTTTCCATCCCTTGCTTCTTGTCCTGCCTTCAGGTGCTTTGGAGAATAGCTTGACTCCCTCTTCTTTGTGGAAGCCCCTGAGATACTGGAACACTGCTATCATGTACCCCCCTCGTCCTTTTCTTCATTAAACTAGATGTACCCAATTCCAGCAACCAGTTCTTTATATGTTTTAGCCTCCGGTCTCTTAATCATCTTTGTTGCTTTTCTCTGCAGTCTTTTTAGGGCAACGGTTCTCAACCTTTTTCAGGCCGAGATCCCACCTGCGCCGCCCATGCGCAGCGCGACCCCGACCTATGCTGCGCATGCGCGGCGCGACTGCCCGCATCGCGCATGCGTGGCGCGACAGGCCAAACCGCGCATGCACGGCACGACGGGCCGAACCGCGCATGCGCAAAAGGCGTGCAACCAGCCGAACTGCGCATGCACGGCGTGACGGCCCAAACCGCGCATGTGCGACACGACGGGCCAAACCGTGCATGCGCGGCACACACACGATGGCCCGCACCGTGCATGCGCGGCGTGCGCGCGACGGCCCAAACTGCGCATGCACGGCACGACGGGCCAAATCGCGCATATGCGCATACAGGCCAAATCACGCATGCGCAGCGCGCGTGCAACGGCCGAGGGGAAATGGGGAAAAAATGGCAGACTGCAGTGTTTGGCGACCCCCGTGAAACGGTTGTTCGTCCCCAAATGGGGTCGCGACCCACAGGTTGAAAACTGCTGTTTTAGGGTCTCAACATCTTTTTTATATTGTGGAGACCAAAGCTGGATGCAGTATTCCAAGTGTGGTTTTACCAAGGCATTAGAGCAGCGGTTCTCAACCTTGGGGTCGCGACCCCATTTGGGGTCGCACGACCATTTCGCGGGGGTCGCCGGACACTGCGGGCCGCCATTTTGTTTTTTTTTATTTTTTATTTTTTTATTTTTTTTATTTTTTTATTTTTTTATTTTTTTATTTTTTTTATTTTTTTGGCGCGCGCACGCCGCGCATGCGCGGATCCGCCCGTCGCGCCGAAAAAAAATTAAAACTAAAAAAAATTTAAAAAAAATTTAAAAAATTTAAAAAAAACAAAATGGCGGCCGCGACGGGCGGATCCGCGCATGCGCGGCGCATACGACGGGCCGATCTGCGCATGCGCGGATCCGCCCGTCGCAGCCGCCATTTTGTTTTTTTGGGTTTTTTGATTTTTTTTTTTAAAAAAATTTACTTTTTTTTCGGCGCGCGCACACGCACGTGAGCCCAGGTCGGGGTCGCGGCGCGCATGGGCGTGGCAAGTGGGGTCTCAACCTGAGACAGGTTGAGAACCACTGCATTAGAGAATGATATTAACTCTTCTCACGATCACTGAATCACTCTCTTGAATCACTGGCCTGCATTGTCCCAGTCCTTCATTGTCAAATATCCCCTCAGCAACACTCCACGCAAAAGTGAAAATAGATTACATGCACATGCACCTATCCACATCCTTTTTTTTTGTTATATGAATTTATTTTGTTTTATCAAGAAGAATTAAATGCAAAACAGAAAAACATACATCCAACACTAATAACGAAAGGGGGGGGGGAATTGTGGACAAAAAAAAGGGGGGAAGAAAAGACCCAAATATCAAATAAATCTAAAATCAAACATAATCCACCCCGGCTGGATGCTGAAAAGAAAAATAAATAAAAAACCCTGATAGATTCTCCTCCCCTTACATCAGGGGTTCCCAACCAGGGGTGCGAGATGATATTCCAGAGGGTGCGAAAACTTGGGTTTAGAAATTTCAAAATTATAGTGTATACGCATAATTTGTTGCCATTATTTCGAACTTTTGTAAGGGATGCGAGAATATATCAGAAGCGTTCTAAGGGTATTGAAAAAGTTGGGAACCACTGCCTTACAGATAGTTATAAGCTTTCTTATCCTTATTTAACAAGAATACTATATTAAATAAATGAATATTCCAGATGAGGGGATCTCTATCTGATAATCAAATCAACCACATCATCCACGTCCTTATTTTCATATCATGTGTCTCTTGACTGGTTTCTGCATGTGCAATACAAGAACATTCCAGAGAATTCCAGAATATCCGTTCCTCCTCAGAGGGGAGCTTCCCAATTATTCTGAGGGCGGTTCAGTCTTTCTCCAAAAATTATCTTCTCTACCTAGAAATGGTTTGTGATGCCCGGGATAGGGGATAGGTTTTGCATTAACTAGCCTTGTTCTATGTGTAATACACACATCACAGCGAAATGAGCGGCGAACGAATTGAATAGATAAATAAACAACATATCTAAACAGTTCTTAAGAAGGGGAGCTGCAAAGTCATCAAGCAAGTCCTGCAAAAGTGGCTGAGGCTCAGAAGATGGGAGGTGAACTGAGGCAGAATTCTTACAAATGGAGAATGAACATCACCCCATCCCCACTTCATAGAGTCATGGTGTCTCAAAGAAAAAATGAAAAGAAAACGTTATTTTTTTCCCCTGTTGTTTCAACTATTCCATTGCTGAACCACAAATAAGTCTGAGGGGTTCCTTGTTGCTCTCTGAGCTTGGTTGTTTTCTTGATGACATTTCATTACCCAACTAAGTAACACCATCAATTCTAGCGCTGAATATCATCATACCTAACACTAATGAGATTGGATTAATAAAACATCTGCAAGGAAACCACCAAGATCAGACAGCACTGGGGATCCCACAGTTCAGCCCTGAGCCACAAATATTCTCTTCTATTGGTATAAATAAGTCTGTTCAGTTCTTGAACACTGCTGATATTATGGGACTGCAGAAGTCTGAACTGAACCAGAATTTCCTTGTCGGACTTTAAGTTCAACAAGCCTCTATAAATTAGAGGTGAAACGACTTGGACAGATGATGAGGCGCAATTATTCCATAATCTCAGTACCTCTGTTGAAAAGATTGAGGCATGACTACCCTGAGACAGGTAGATTAACCTCTCTTAATCAAATGCTGGCAGGGGATAATGGAAATCAGAGACCAACACATCTGGAGGCCACTAAGACAAGCTGAGCTAGATAATCAAACTGGGCTTTTGACCAACTATTGTTCATCCTTTTTCATCCAGCAGCATCTCTGTACAGCCAATGTGATGTCAATGTTCATCCATCGATGCCATGTGGCATTTGGGGATCATCTGCTTTATTGCACATAAAAATATTTGGCCCAACCATCCTGATCTCCTATGGAAACAAACATCCTTTTGGGAGACACTGCGTTTACTGGTATGTCTGCAGCACAACCTCAGCACGGACTGAGGTTTCTTGTCACACAAATCTGCTCCCACATCGAGCAGAGTCCTCAGCACAATGTAACACCCTGAAAAAGCTCCTTGTCAAAGCTGATATCCAGTAGCTCCTTTGAGGGCTTCAAGCCAATCCTGTTATCTGATCCTTCATGACAAAACTGTGCCTGCATGAGCAACAAGGATGTTTAAAAACAGATCCAGGCGGACTTGTTAGGCTACCTGCTCATGACATTCAGGTCTGTCACACCCTTAAGAGGAAAAGTCATTGAAAGAAACCAGCCTGACCTACTCATGCCCTCTTACACCAACCCGCCTCCCAGGGCTCAGCCCTAGCAAGAATACTTGCATTAATACTTGCATTTATTATTGTTGTTGTTGTTATTATTATTATTATTATTACGCTCCCACAGAGAGGGTCTCCTCAGGGTGCCGTCGGCCAAACAATGTCGGCTGGCGACCCCCAGGGGGAGGGCCTTCTCTGTGGGAGCTCCAACGCTTTGGAACGAGCTCCCCCCCCCCGAACTCCGTACGATGACGGAATTGCGTTCCTTCCGTCGAGAGTTAAAAACATATTTATTCCGACAAGCCGGCCTGGGATAATGGCTCCAGCTCCAACAATGGCCATAATTGTTTTTAGGGGATTGCGTTTTCAGATTATGTATTGGGTTTTTAAATATTGGGCCAAATTATTTAATTTATTTTTAATAATTTTAATTTTTGTATGTTGTCGTTTTAATTGGGCTGTACACCGCCCCGAGTCCTTCGGGAGGGGGGGCGGTATAAAAATCTTAAAATAAATAAATAAATAAAATTATTATTGTTGTTGTTGTTGTTGTTTTGTTGTTATTGTTGTTATTGTTATTATATTATTATTCTCAGAGCCATCAGCTTCAGACGTGAGCAAATGACACCCAACTTTACTTCTCAGGGTGTTAAAATGCTGACGTGGCTGGTTCTAAATACAGGTAGTCCTCGACTTACGATCACAACTGAGTCCAAAATTTATTATTATTATTATTAAATAATAATATTATTACTGTTATTAAATGAGACATTTGTTAAGTGAGCTTGCCCCATTTTACAACGACTGTGCCTCAGTTGTTAAGTGAATCACTGCAGCTGATAGGTTAGTAACGTTGTTAAGCGAATCTGGCTTCCCCATTGACTTTATCAGATGGTTGCAAAAGGGGATCACGTGATCTTGGGACACGGCAACCGCCATAACTACATGCCAGTTATCAAGCGGCCGAATTCTGATCACTTGACCCTGGAGATGCTGCAATAGTCGTAAATGTGAAAAAACAGTCTTACGTCACTTTTTCGAGTGAAGTTGTAAGTTTGAACAGTCGCTAAATGAACTGTTGTAAATCAGGGACTACCTGTAAACCATTTTTTTTTTAAAGTCAAGAAATCAAAAGGCCAAGAGACATCCATAGTTTTCTGCTTTCCCTGTGGACCTGGGAGGTAGAATTTCAACAAATGCGCTTTTTCTCAACAAGAACAGGCCCAGGTGTCCTGTCCTTTGGCATCTCTGTTAGTAAGAAGAACACAAGCACAAGAAAAATCTGAATTCTCCGAGTGCTGGGAAAATTCTCTGAGAATATTCAGAAATAGCGCCATCCGTGTATAAGGCGAAGTTCTTTTCAGACTCAACATTTAACTACTGCACCTGTTTTGGAGGTAGAGTAACCTTGGAAGAAAATTGCCCCCAAAGGACCACACCTACTAAGTGCCAGATGTCAAAAAATGATTGAGGAATGACTTAAATTCAATCCTTCGCATTTCTAAATTTGACAGCAATCCAGGACAATCCCTATCCATCAGGTGCTAGCTTTAACACTGTGCTAAGTCGCTGTTACTTTTAATCATGGTTTGACCAACCCATTCTATCCTTGTTTCAACTTAGCAATAACTGTAAACTTTGGTTTACATGCCATGATGGCTGGTTCACAGGCCATGATGGCTAGTTTACATGCCATGATGGCTGGTTTACATACCATAATGGCTGTTTACATGCCATGATAGGGGTTCATGGATCTCACTAAGCTGTAACTAAGCAATTCATATCATGTCTCAATGCAATGCATGAACCAACCTGATATAATTTGATTTCTTATGGACCAATAAGTTTTTGCAGACCTCGGTTGCTGCGAGTAATTTAAATTTGTGCTTTATGTTTTTTGAAATTATTTTCCCCTCTCCCCTTTGCCAACCTAAAATACAAGGAAGCATCAAACTCCAGAAAATTACATCCCATTATTTTTGTATCAGAGTTTGGAGATTGTGACTCAAGGTCAAGAAAAGGATGCTGTTTACAGGTAGTCCTCAACTTACAGTCACAACTGAGGCCATTTCTATGGCTAAGTGAGACCGTTGTAAATTGAGTTTCGCCCCATTTTACAACTTCTCTTGCCATCATTAACTGAATCACTGCAGTTGTTAAGTGAAACTGATATCCCCATTGATTTTGTATGTCAGAAGGTCATAAAAAAGAGATCACACGACCCCGGGACACTGCAACCATCATTACTTACAGGACCGCTTACTGCTAGCAAATACCTCCCGCCGTCTGGTACGCTCCCACAGAGAGGGCCTCTTCAGGGTGCCGTCGGCCAGACAATGTCGACTGGCGACCTCCAGGGGGAGAGCCTTCTCTGTGGGAGCTCCAATGTTTTGGAACGAGCTCCCCCCCCCCCCCGAACTCCGTACGATGACGGACTTACGCACCTTCCGTCGGGAACTGAAAACTTTCCTTTTTCAACAGGCCGGCCTGGCATAGAAGCTCCGGCTCCAACCGGGTGAAAACGTTTTAGGGGGATTGTGTAATTTTTAGGACTTTTGTAATTTTTAGGATTTTAGGATTTGTATATATTGGGTTTTATAGATTTTATGGCCTAATTTGTTTAATTTATTTTTAAATATTTTAATTTTGTACATTTATATGTTTTTTAAATTTTAAGGCTGTAAACCGCCCCGAGTCCTTCGGGAGAGGGGCGGTATAGAAATTTAATAAATAATAATAATAATAATAATAATAATAATAATAATAATAATAATAATAATAATAATAATAATAATAATAATAATAATAATAATAATAATAATAATAAATATAAGTCAGCTGCCAAGCATCTGAATTCTGATCACGTGACCGTGGGGGATACTGCAATGGTCATAAGTGTGAAAAATGGTCATAAGTCACCTTTTTTTCAGTGCCATTGTAACTTTGAACGGTCACTAAATGAACTGTTTTAAGTCAAGGGCTACCTAGACCAGTGATGGCGAACCTATGGCATGCGTGCCAGAGACGGCACTCAGAGCCCTCTCTGTGGGCACACCTGCTGCCACCGCCAGCTCATGCAGGTCCATTAGGCCACCGCTGGCACCCGGAGTGGCGGCCCCATCCAGCACAAAGAAGGTGAAGCACCTGGCTGGCAAGTTTGAGTAGAGGTGGTAGAGCACGCCCCCATGCGCTTGCTGGCCTCTGTGTGCAGGGGCTGATGGTGTCAGGCAGCTGCCGCCCCTGCCTCGCCTTGCCCCGGAGCAATGGCACCCCTGCCTCACCCCACAGAATGAGCCTCCTGACAACTGCCCCACCCACCAGAGACCCCCTGGATCTCCCTCAATCCTGCCCAGGAGTCCCCCCCACGGGCTACATCAAGGCAGCCACACTCACTCAGTCTGCCATGACCACCGCAGCCGTGCCCACCCAGTGGGCCACGCCCAGCCCCCTGAGGACTCCACAGTGCTGATGGGGCCCTGGCACTTTGTGATAAATAAATGGGTTTTGGGTTGCACTCGGTCTCTAAAAGATTCACCATCACCGACCTAGACTTTATTCTTACGTTCCAGGACTGAGCACTGCTACTGCTGACGGAGTGAGCCCTGAGGGCAAAGCATCTTATATCTTAATTTTGTCTGATTATAGACCTCATGGCCAACTGCAGGCTTGAAAGGACAGACAAACGTAAACACACGTGCAGAACATTCCAGGAACCGCTTGGATTTTAATGCCACTTCTACGAACTGTATTTGAGTTTCAGCTTTGATGGAAGAAGATAATGCAAGTTTCAGAAGCCAGCCCCATTGGCTGGATCATTTGTAAAAGACTTGAGTATAGCTACCAAAAAGGAGATAATGCTCCCCCCCCCCAACATTGCAAGAAAGCATTTCCCTCCGGAAGAGAAGGGTGGAAAAAATCTCACTTCTCACCTCCAACAGATACCATTATATTTCTACATCTGTTGGAAAGGATGTTGAAGGCTTGGAGGTTGCGCACTTGCGCACAAACGGTTAAACCTTTTTCAAAGAGTAACTAAAAAGGATCTTAACACATCAGACCAGAGGTTCCTATTCTGACAAGCCCTTCCTTTTAAATACTTAGCGCAGAGTAGTGTTGCAGCTTTCCTTCTAAAATTCCGGCAGGCAAAAAAATAGAGTCAGCGCAGCTTTTCCAGGGCTAGAGACTTAACAACTAAGCAACTTTCCTTGGGGAACATCTTCCTAAAAGTAGGAAATCTCCAGGGGGAGGGAGGGAGAAAATAAGATGGCAACTCTTCTTCCTTAAGACATTCCAAGGAACATTTCCTCCCCTTTCTCTTTCTGTCTGTGTTTTCCCCCATGCACAGACCTTTGCCCTCTTGCAATCTTCTAGGCAAAACACCCTTTGCTAGTCATGCTCAAAAGCTGGTTTCAGGAAGAAGGGTGGGAAAACAAGAAGTGTTAATCCTTTTCAGCCCAAGCATTCAGAAAGAAGACCTGTCACCCCACACAAGAACAAAGAATACAACGTTTGGGGGGGGGGTCTCCTTTAATCATCACAAATTAGCTTACGACTTCCATTTGAAGTCCTGCCTCCAGAAGCTGTGAATGCTCCAACACTGGAAGTTTTTAAGAAGAGATTGGATAACCATCTGTCTGAAACCGTACAAGTTTCCTGCCTGAGCAGGGGGCTGGACTAGAAGACCTCCGAGGTCCCTTCCAACTCTGTTATTCTGTATTCTTTTCTGATCATACCACCTTGGGAAGATCTTTCAAAAGAAGATCCAAATTAAGCCTGGAACCGTGAGAAGCAGAATTAAGGAAAGGATTTCTTAAAGCAGGACATGTCTCCGTGGGCAGGAATAACCAACCCCGGCCTTAAGGCACAAGAAGCATCAAGCTTTAAAAACGCTAAAAAAAAAAAAAAACCCAGATAAGCTACGATCTCTCTGTGTTTAAGAAATATATTTCTGGCTACAACGGCCAGGGGTGAATCGCAGGGCTGCCACGAGCATAATCTGCATTCAACTCCTGATGGAGCCCACCTCCCTTCTCTCCGATCCAAGCCACCGAGTTCTTCACTGCCCCCAAGCAAGGAAATGCTTTTGGATGCCCCCTCCCTGCTCTGCAAAAAAACCAACTTGGCTCCTCAAGCCTTGAGGACTGGAAACTTGAAAGATCCGCCCCACCAAAGGAAACTTGGCGGCGGTGGTTAGCCCGAAGCCTTCCTCTGCTGCCAAACGAGAGTCGGCTCCAAACCGGGGCGGGATCGCGAGAAGTGGCCCGCGGCCAAACTGCAAGGTGCGCCGGACGCAACAGGAGAGGAGGCGCCCGCTGCCTTTTCAAGGCGCCCCCAGACGGCTCTCGCCTCCTCCTCTGCTTACCGCAGGCGGCGAGCAGCAACGACAGGAGCCCGGCGAGGCTCAGGCCACCCGGCAGCCCCTCCATTGGCGGGACCCAGGTGGATCGGCGACGGCGACGGCGACGACGCTGCCCGCTGAAGAGAAGCGGCGAAGGGAGCCCAGCGGGAGGATCCTTCGAACAGCCCGGCAGGCAGGTGCACTGAGGCGGGAGGCGGCGGCGTTCGCGGCTCTACCTTCGCCGATGACGGACAAGCCGTCTAACCTGTCGGGGCAGGGCTGTCCTTCGGGCCAGAGCCAGTAAGAAGTGGCAGACACGCTCTCATTTGCATAAAGGGCGGTCCACCCTCACCTGGCGGGCCCCGCAACCTGGTTGCTGGCTTAAGCTTTGGCGGGGGTTGTGTGTGTGTGTGTGTGTGTGTGTGTGTGTGTGTGTGTGTGTGTGTGTGTGTGTGTGTGTGTGTGTGTGTGTGTGTGTGTGTGTGTGTGTGTGTGTGTGTGTCAAAGCAGAAGCCGCCAGCCACCCCTGGCTTTTTTCAGCCCACGAGCAACGCACCCCCAGATTGAGTTTTCCCCGCCGGGGCTTTTGGGAAGAGGCATCTGAAAGGAGTGAGGCTCACCCTGCTAGCTTCCCCTTGAGTCTTCTTCTAAGGTTTGTGGAAATGGTAATGGGTCGTCAAAAGGCAAACAGGCTCTAAAATAGCGTTGTTGTTTTTTAAAAAAAAATGGGTGGACTTCATGGCTGGCTGGGGGATTTCAGGTTTTGTTATATAATTCAGATAAGGGATCTCTGATATTTCATCATTCAGATGCAAAGCCGAGAAACTGGGCCAGCCCTAGAGTCATACAGGGGTTCTCAACCTTGGCAACTTTAAGACTTGTGGACTTCAACTCCCAGAATTCCTCAGCCAGCAACGCTGGCTGAGGAATTCTGGGAGTTGAAGTCCACAAGTCTTAAAGTTGCCAAGGTTTTGAGAACCCTATAAGGATGTTGCTTATACTTTCTTGGGCTTTGGCCTGATTCAGCATGGCTCTCCTTATGTTCTTATGTTCTTATGAGGCGTATGTCGGCTAAATAGCAAATGGGATTTTTTTCAAACTGTTGAATGAGGAAAAAATCTACTATTCTGATAGCGGTCAATCGCTAGTTTAAGGGGAAACAACCCAATATATACAACAGCTTTGCCTGTTTGATGTTAGTTCCATTCTTGACTGAAATTTATAGAAGATCCATCTATCTTGTTTGTATCGATTTGTATCGATTTATTTAATTAATTGATTGATTAATTAATTAATTAATTAATTAATTAGATTTCTATGCCGCCCTATTCCAAAAACTCAGGGCGGCTTACAACATGGATACTAACATATAGAAATCTGGCATTAAAATACATTCTAAAACCCCTTGATTAAAAAAGCCAATCATCCAAAGACAAACATACAACAAACATACACTGGCTGGGGCAAGGTGTTAACTGCCCCAGGCCTGTCGGCAAAGATGTGTCTTTAATAATTTGCGAAAGGCGGTGAGGGTGGGGGCAGTCCCGATTGTATTTTCCTTCTTAATCCATTTGGCCCAAGGAATATATTTGTTTATATATTTGTTGTCCCCTAATTTTCTTCATCACGGCACACTTGTGATAGAAGTAAACCAGATAATCACAATCTCCCAGTTATCTAAGGATAATCCAGCAGCACCTTTTCTGACTAGCGTTTTATGATTAAAAAGAATAAGTTTTCATGAGCTGCCTTCTAATATAATTTGTTAGTTTAAAAAAATGCTATCAGATTTCTGTGATAGATGATTGATAGATATAGACAGACAGATAGATGACAGATAGACATTTTTGCCACTGTAGATTGCCACAGTTCTTACAATATCTTTCCATATCGGACTCATTACAGAATAACAGAATAAGAGAGTTGTAGGCTGGGACTACAACGCCCATGATCACTTGCTTCAACCATGCTGTTTTGCGTTCATAAATTGTTCAACACATCTGGAATGTGCCAGCCTAAGAGCTTTGGGAGTTAATGTGAAATCGGATCAGTTTATAATGTCCAACTTCTAAATATGTTGGATAACAATTCTCAGGTAAGGTCTTCTGTGGTATGATAAAGTTAAGGTTAATGCAGATTTAAGAATCATTATATTTTGGAAGTGCCATTTTGAGAATATAAAACCAGGCTGCACCTGAAAATGCCTCTCTGGATTTCAGCACAGGAAGCATTTTACAGAAAAGAAACAACAGGTAAAGAAAAAATGAGTACCTTATCAAGAGTTGCTAGAACAGGAATATAAAATGAAATCAAGAGAAAACTGGCTACCAAGGAATTTAACTTTCAGCAGTTTTTGTATGCCTAACTAAGAGAAAGATTTAAGGTAGATAACTGGACATTTAGAATTAAGCAGCAGAAGACAGAATTTTAACTCAAACTGTGTACACCTGATGAACATATAATTGGTATAATGATTAATTTTTATGGAAATTTGAAACAGAAGTGAACAATTATATGATAAAATGGTCTCCAACATACTGATGGAACAGTGGAAAAATATGTAGTTAAAAGGACTGAAATGTAGATTATAACTGAAAAGAGAATATTTATAAAAGGTTGGTGTGTGATGCCAGAAAAACTGTCTAGAATTCATCAAATTTCTTTTGGAAATGTGGACTACATGGACATGTCAAGGGGCCTTGTGGAAAGGGCAGAAATTGCTGAGTTCAGATGCATATAATGATACAAAAGATTTTAAGATCAGCATTCAACTGAAACCAGGATTTTTCTCATTGGAATTAATGGACATTCAATTAGAAAACACCCATGGAAGATTATTTTTTATAAATGATTACTGCTGCATGGTTATTGTATGAGCAAAAATGGAAATACTTTGAATTACTCACAGCAGTACAGTGGTTGATAAAGATAATAGAACTAGCATATTAATCTGTTGGATGCAGTGTTTCTCAACCTTGACAATTTTAAGGCATGTGGACTTCAACTTCCAGAATTCCACAGCCAGCATTGCTGGCTGTGGAATTCTGAGAGTTGAAGTCCACATGCCTTAAAATTGTCAAGGCTGAGAAACACTGGATTAGAGAAAGATCAACAACTATGTTTGTTAGTGACTGAAAACCCTTTATGGACTTTTTGATGGAGAAAAGAAAATTGAACTTCTGATGTAGAGGTTTCAAGATCAGAAAGAGTAGCTTATGGAAAGAAAGAAGTGATAATGTATCCCTAGAAGGGGGGCAAAGTAAAAATTTTATAACCACTGTCAAGAAGATCAGAAATATCTCCCTTATAATCTTTCTTTTCTTTTTCTTTCTTTTTTTTTCTATTTTCCTGATTATTATATATTTTTTATTAGCTGTATTCTCTCTCATGGTTTTTACTTTGTTAAAAATGCCTTTAATTAAAAATTATGGATAACAATTCCAGACAGATTGGAGACAAGGGATTGTAAAATAATAATAATAATAATAATAATAATAATAATAATAATAATAATAATAATAATAATAATAATAAAGTTGGAAGGGACCTTGGAGGTCATCTAGTCCAACCCCCTGCTCAGGCAGGAAACCCTATACCAGTTCAGACAAATGGCTGTCCAGTCTCTTCTTAAAACTTCCAGTGTTGGAGCATTCATCGCTTCTGGGGCAGGTTGTTCCACTGGTTAATTGTTCTAACTGTCAGGAAGTTTCTCCTTAGTTCTAGGTTGCTTCTCTCCTTAATTAGTTTCCATCCCTTGCTTCTTCTCCTGCCTTCAGGTGCTTTGGGAAATAGCTTGACTCCCTCTTCTTTGTGGCAGCCCCTGAGATATTGGAACACTACTATCATGTCCTTCTCTTCATTAAACTAGACCAGGGCTTTTCAACCTTTTCACCCACTGTACCACTTTTAGGATATGGCAATATCCGAGTACCACCAGTCACCTAGCAAGGTGTCAAAAACTTGACCAAAAAAAAAGGGAAAAAGTGATAAAGTACAGGCAGTCCTCGACTTACAACAGTTCGCTTAGTGACTGTTTGAAGCTACAATGGCACTGAAAAAAGTGCCCCCCAAGCCACAGCCGAGCAAGACACCTGCCTGTCCACCTGGCGGTGCTCTTCCTCCTGTCCGAGGTTTTCATTGTTGTGAGCATTTCTGTTGGGGATTGGCAGCGGGGGTGGGGGGGGGTGTTTGGTTTTTATTCCCTGGAGGTGCTGCAACATTCCAGTTGATTGGTGCTTCTTCTGGGCTCAGCAGAAGCTCCAGGATCAGCGTCGAGCACCACCTGATTGGTGCTTTTTCAGGGCTCAGCGGAAGCGCCAGGATCAGTGCCGCTTTCCAGCTGAATGGTGCTTCTTCTGGGCTCAGCAGAAGCGCCAGGATCACCACCAAGCTTCAGCTGGAGCCTGGCGCTGATCCTGGCGCTTCCATTGAACCCTGACAGCCCCGAAGAAGCACCAATCAGCTGGAAAATGGCACTGATCCTGGCGCTTCTGCTGAGCGTTGACAGCCCTGCAGTTCCAGCCATCTCTCGCTCAGGCTTGTGCGGTTCAGCTCATTCCCCTCCCCCACTACCACTTTTCTAGGATGATCACGTACCACCTGCCAGATGCCAATGTACCACAGGTGGTACCCGTACCACTGGTTGAAAAGCCCTGAACTAGACATACCCAATTCCAGCAACAGTTCCTTATATGTTTTAGCCTCCAGTCCCCTAATCATCTTTGTTGCTCTTCTCTGTACTTTCTAGAGTCTCAACATCTTTTTTACATCATGGTGACCAAAACTGGATGCAGTATTCCAAGTGTGGCCTTACCAAGGCATTGTAAAGTGGTATTAATACTTCACGTGATCTTGATTCTATCCCTCTGTTAAAGCAGCTGGCAAAAAGCTGGCAATCAATTTGCTGGCAAAAAGCCAGGTTGCATTGAAGGCTATCAGGTTTCCTACCTTAAACCTCAAAGTTGCATTATGATAATCAGTATTAATTTAATTGACACAGTAGTCTTCTGAGATCACTTTTAGACCCAGGTTTACAAATGGAAAGCAAAGCAAAAATATACTAAACTTCCATAGCTCCATTCAAGGATAGATAGAGCTGAATTCAAAATGTTTGGACTCCATTTTTAACTTGTTGCCTCAGCCTGATTCTCAGAAGGTATGTTGATATGATGCTCTTCTAAAGAGCAGGAAAAGTCTGCAAAATATAAGCATTTATCACCATGGATGATAAGTACTTATCATGTTTAACAAGGGAGCGAATTGTGACCTACGACCACAATTGAGCCCCAAATTTCTGTCGCTAAGTCAGTTTTGCTCCATGTTATGACTTTTCTTGCCACAGTTGTTAAATGAATCACTGTAGCTCAGCGGTTCTCAACCTATGGGTCGCGACCCCATTTGGGGTCGAACGACCGTTTCGCGGGGGTCGCCGGACACCGCGGTCCGCCATTTTGTTTTTTTTAATTATTATTATTATTTTGATTTTTTTTTCATCGCGCGCCGCACATGCGCGGATCGGCCCGTCGCAGTCCGCCATTTTGGGTTTTTTTAATTTTTATTTTTTTTATTTTTTTTGTCGCGCGCGCCGCGCATGCGCGGATCGGGCCGTCACGCGTGTGCCGCGCACGCGCGGATTGGCCCGTCGCGGTCCGCCATTTTTTTGGGCGCACGCGCACCGCGCATGCGCGGATTGGCCTGTTGCGCGCACGCGCACACCCGGGTCAGGATCACGGCGCGCATGGGCGGCGCAAGTGGGGTCTCAACCTGAAAAAGGTTGAGAACCACTGCTGTAGCTGTTAAGTTGTTAAGTTAAGCCCTAAATCATATAAAGTTAGAAATCACAGTGCTGGCTTCACCCCATGCCAAACAAATTACATGCTGATTCTACATGAGAGATAAACTCAAACTGGGAAGCATACTGGTTTTAGTGGTCTTTGATGCCCCAGTTACAACTCTTAAGATCTTGTTATCCATGTGTTTTAAGGCCCACATCACATCCATGTAAATAAGATAAACATTGAGTATTAATTATGCCATCTAAAGGAATTATTGCCTCTGGCAGCTAAATAAATGACTAAGGGTCATGATGGTTTATACAACTGCCACAAAAGAATATTAATCCCTGAATACCAGTCCTTTAAAAACAAAGAGATAGGAGACATGATTGTCCTTATGTAATGGTCTCCAGCCTTGGCAACTTTACAATTTGTGGACTTCAGCTCCCAGAATTCCTCAGCCAGCATGGCTGCTGAGGAATTCTGGGAGTTGAAGTCCACAAGTCCTAACATTGTCAAGGTTGGAGATCCCTGTCCTTATGAATCCTTTATTTCGGTTTCCAAGAGCACCTGGTTGCTCGCTGTGGGAACGAAGAAACTAGAAGAGGTGGACTTCGGGTCTGGTCCAGTACGGCAATTCTTATCTTGAATATTTATCTTCTATCAATGACTCTTGACCCAATGCAAAAAAAAAATGTTTGCAAATCTTCTGATTCATAAAACCAAACAGTCCGCAATATAAATGTTGACGAAACGGGGAGTTCCCAAGCACGAAGCAGGAACTCGGCTGAAATAAATTTTCTATATGAACTTTAGAGAACAAATAGCATGTTTGGATAGGAGACGGAAACACAAATGCATAAAAATTACTTAAGTATATTACTTAAGTTACTGTAACCTTGGTTGGTGGTTCTGGCAATTTGATGGGGCAATCCCACCCTTTGCGATTAGTTTATGGATCTGTTTTTTCATTCCAACCCGGAAAATGGAGAAAACTGAAGGAACCATGATAAATTTACTCTTGGGGCAGGACTGGGCAGCTACGGCCCCTTTACGACCCGTGGACTTCAACTCCCAGCATGGCTGGCTCAGGAATTCTGGGAGTTTAAGTCCACAAATTGTAAAGGGGTCATAGTTGAACACCCCTGCCTTGGGAGAATCCTGCAAGTTGCAATTGATAGTACAAAAATAAGGAAGGAAAGATTATTGTTGGATTCAGGGATAAGAATGGGATGATGGGGTACTTGAGTGGGGAATCCAGAATCTGAAGAAGAAATGGGTGCCAGAGATAACATCTTTGAGAAGAGGGACAGAGGGTGCAAAAAACTTTGGTAAATGGAAAGGCCAGATTAGTGGAATCCATATTCAATCTGTGGTTGAAAGAGAACAATACTTTCATTGATAGCAACCATGAGGCAAACAAGAAAAAAGACTGAGACCCAGACAGAATTGAAGGAAGTAGGTATTTTTGGACTTCAGATGCCATTTCTCTTACTTTAACCCTCTCTCTTCTTCTGTTTCTTGGCCCACAGATCTGCTGCTGTCACCTGTTCCAATCCCAGAGAGGCTGTTTCAATCCTTTAACATTCCAAGAGTTCCCAAGTTTTGTGTTCCGGTCAAATGACATGCACGAAGGAATGACTCAATGTCTCTCAGGAAGCAAGAGGAAAATTAAAGTTTTCCTGTCTCGCGACACGTGAGTCAGCTTGTTGGCCACAGCAGGTAAGCCTCAGGGGACAAGAAGCATTCCTGGCTACTAACATTCCCAGACGAGCTTACCAGCACATCTGGATGAGGCTGTAGCCTTCTGAAAGTGTGCGCTATGTTTGGCTAAACCAGGGGTGTCAAACTCAATTTCATTGAGGGCCGCATCAGCATTGCGGTTGCCCTCAGGGGGCTGGGGGCGTGTGGCCAGGGTGGGCGCGGCCTACTGGGTGGGCGTGGATGGAGTGGGTGTGGCCTACCGGGTGGGCGTGGCCAGCTCTACATCGCTCACATCAAGGGTGCCTGTGGGGGCCTGGGCAGGAGTGGGACAGATCTGAGGGTCTCTGGCAGAATGGAGTGGGACCGGGGCAAGGGCCAAGGCATGGTCCACTGGAGGAGCCTCACTGTTCTTCTCAGGCCATGCGGGGGGGGGCTTATGGAGCTAAGACTGAATGCGTTTCAGCATAGAGGGCCACCACAAAATTGTACATTGGCTCCCGGCTGGCCTGGGCCAGGGTGTTTCCAGCATGGCTTTGCGGGCCACATGAAACCACTTTGCGGGTCGCATCCGGCCCCCGGGCCTTGTGTTTGACATGTCTGTGCTAGACAGATGCAAAGGAGATTTGTGTTTAGGAGCTGGGTGATGTGGGTGGCTCAAGTTTTGCCTTGTGGAGAAAGTCCACAATCAGTTCGGAAAACAGGTGTTGGACAATTCACTATCGGCCTAAACTTGCATGCCAGGTTGCTGTGATGAGCATGCCCACAATGACGAGTACACTTCTGATGCCATTTCTCAACATCTACTCTCATGTTATCATCTACTATCTACTCAGTGGAACGACTTGCCTTCTGAAGTTATGGGTGCTCAATCGCCGGAGTTTTTAAGAAGAGATTGGACAGCCACTTGTCTAAAATGGTATAGGGCAGTGATGGCCCTATAGAGACCGAGTGCCCAAAAACTGGCCCCGCCCCTGCCCCACCCCCACCCCGTCCCCCATCCCCTGCCCTACCTGCCCGCAGGGTCACTCACCGCCTCCAGGGCCCACCGCAGATTGCTCAGGCAGCCCAGCAGCGCTATGGCGGTCACACCCTCTGCCCGCGCCCTGCAACATCAACTATGCACGATGGGGTGTGAGGGCAGAGTCTTCTCTACGCTGCCTGGCTGCCATGTCCTTGACTGCGCTGCTCCACGTGGGCCATGCTCAGGGGTGACTCTCCTTCAGGGGGGCTGCTGGACAGGAGGGGGTCACGGGGGGAGGAGAGGCTGGGGCAACGGCACGTGTGCCCCACAGAGAGGATTCTGCGTGCCACCTGTGGCACGCGTGCCATAGGTTTGCCACCACAGGTATAGGGTCTCCTGCTTGAGGATATGGCACTACAAGACCTCCAAGATCTCTTCCAACTCTTTTATCCTGTTATTTGAAGGACACCTTCCCCCTTGAAGACTGTTTTATGATCTACACCAGTTGCTATGAAGGGGAGAAAATAAGAGGGCTTTGCCCCGTTATTTTAAAATCCATTCTCCATGTACGGATAGAGTATGTCAGTTCTGTCTTTTGGGGTAACAGGGAGGCCTTAATGGAAAGTTTGCAGATTCGTCATCTTTAATTGATGTTCTGTTCTGCAACAATAATAATGATAATAAAATTGGAAGGGACCTTGCTCAGGCAGGAAACCCTCTACCATTTCAGACAAATGGCTGTCCAGTCTCTTCTTAAAAACTTCCAGTGTTGGAGCGTTCACAGCTTCTGGAGACAGGTTGTTCCACTGGTTAATTGTTCTAACTGTCAGGAAGTTTCTCCTTAGTTCCAGGTTGCTTCTCTCCTTGATGAGTTTCCATCCGTTGCTTCTTCTCCTGCCTTCAGGTGCCTTGGAGAATAGCTGGACTCCCTCTTCTTTGGGGCAGCCCCTGAGATATTGGAACACTGCTATCATGTCCCCCCTCGTCCTTCTCTTCGTTAAACTAGACATATCCAATTCCAGCAGTCGTTCCTTATATGCTTTAGCCTCCAGTCCTCTAATAGTTTTTGTTGCTCTTCTCTGCACTCTTTCTAGAGTCTCAACAGTGAGGGTTCAGCTCCCTGCTTCACAGTGACAATACTGAGGTGATCTTTGACTGCCAATCTGCTGCACCAAATCTTTCTCATAGCATTTTTGGGATGATAAAGTAGGCAGGGAAAATTCTCTGTATACCACCCCAAGCGTTTGCTAGGAAGAGAGAGATAGAAATATAATAAAATTGGAATGTTGCAGCATCTCCAGGGGAAATGCAGATCAATGTTTCTCAACTTTTTTCCCCTCTGGCCCCCTTCCAATTTTGTTTTTCACCAATCCTGTCCAGGCCGTATCACTAAATATGGACATCAGGCAATAGCTACGGTAGTGCAGTTTTGGTTGTCAATGACACAGTATTTGTAATATAATACACTTTGTTGTTCTGTGCCCTGCCTTTACATGTTTTTCACCTATGGCCCCCTTGAGATATCCTAGGGCAGGGCTTTTCAACCAGTGGTATGGGTACCACCTGTGGTACATTAGCACCTTGCAGGTGGTACGCGACCATCCTAGAAAAGTGGTAGCGGGGGAGGGGAATGAGCTGAACCGGTGGCAGCACCGCACAAGCCTGAGCGAGAGATGGCTGGAGCTGCAGGGCTGTCAGGGCTCAGCGGAAGCGCCAGGATCAGCGCCAGGCTCCAGCTGGAGCTCAGCGCTGATCCTGGTGCTTTTGCTGAGCCCTGAAGAAGCACCAATCAGCTGGAACATTGCAGCATCTCCAGGGTCTTGTGATTTACATTCAGATGCTTGGCAACTGATTCATATTTATGACGGTCACAGTGTCCCAGGGTCATGTGAGGTGACCAAAACCTGCTGCAACCACCCAGCAGATGGGGGGGAATAAAAACCAAACACCTCCCCACCCCACCCCCGCTGCCAATCCTCAACAGAAATGCTCACAACAATGAAAACCTCGGACAGGAGGAAGAGCGCTGCCAGGTGGGCAGGCAGGTGTCTTGCTTGGCTGTGGCTTATGGGGCACTTTTTTCAGTGCCATTGTAACTTTGAACAGTCATTAAGCAAACTATTGTAAGTCGAGGACTACCTGTACTTTATCACTTCTTTCCTTTTTTTGTCATCAAGTTTTTGACACCTTGCTAGGTGATTGGTGGTACTCGGATATTGCCATATCCTAAAAGTGGTACAATGGGTGAAAAGGTTGAAAAGCCCTGTCCTAGGGCCCCTGGAGGGCCACTAGTTTAGTTGACATCCTACTGGAAGCAAAGATTTATCTTTTAAAAAGTAGATGTTGGAGGTCACTTATTTCTGGTTACTATAGTTAAGCGTTGTTCCACATTATAGTAGATTTCCCTTGTTTTGCTGGAGGCATTTAAGCAGAGGCCAGATAGCTGCCTGCCATCAGTTAAGCTGCATGAAACCATGGTTTATTGGACATGAATCCCAGCGACCGATAAGGGCACATAGGATTGGCCTCCTACGGGTCCGTCTGTTAGACAATGTCATCTGGCGGGGCCTAGGGTCAGGGCCTTCTCTGTTGCTGCCCCAGCCCTCTGGAACCAGCTTCCCTCAGAGGTTCGTACTGCTCCCTCCGTCCTAGCTTTCTGAAAACTTTTGAAAACACATTTATGCAAACAGGTTTGGGGCGTGTGAGCTGCGCTCTGCCCCTGGGCCTCTGATTGTGACTGTGTGTTGTATGAGTGAAAATAATTACTTGGTTTTTACATTGTAAATTAGTAATTTTAATTGATTTTATGCTATGTTTTTTTTTTGTATTCTTGTTGTGAGCCGCCCTGAGTCTTGGGAGAAGGGCGGCATATAAATTCAATAAATTAGAATTAAATTAGAATCTACAATTGAATAGGCCCACATAGTGCATTAAGCTGCAATCTGTAGTTTACAGACCATAATAGCTGAGCTCACAAATCACAGAGAACTAAAACCAACCAGCCAATCCCTTTCTAGTTTTTGCATGAATCCAACGTACAATTTTTTGGCACTTGTTGATTTATTTTTGGAGGCCATGCAAGAAGATGGCCCTCTTTTGTGATTACCAGAGGGGTCTAGAACAACTCACTGTGGCCACAACCCATCATAGGACAACTCGCCACGCTGTATTTCACTTTTATTATTGGCGACCACGTTTTCATCAAAATTATTGCTAATTCTTGTATTTCTGGATTGACTTTATTATTATTGGCCACGTTCCGTTGAAATTAATTTAACTTTAGCATTTATTGAATTGTCCCACGCCGAGTTGGCTGTGCCAAGTTGGCCACGGCAAGTTGTTCCGTTCCGTGAGTCTGGAGTTTGTGCAAGAAAGAGCACACCACACTGTGTAACGCCTGCAGCCTCCCAAAAGAACACAGAGTTTTCAGAAGCTCCAGAGGCCACCAAAGAATGTGGTGTGCTCTAGACCCCCTGGAAATCACACGAGGGCCCTGCTCTTACGTGGTTTCTGGATTCCCCTGTTGGAAGAAAACTCTTCATCATGGTTCAGTCCAAGCCGGGGATAAACAACATGGCGACTGCTTTAGAAAGAAGGTTGCAGTTTATTGAAGAGGAGAGCCAGACAGAAAGATGTCCAGCACATGTAGGGAGTGGGGTTTTATACCCTCTGGAGCCTTTTCTTTGGAGGTTATTTGCTGTTCGTTTGAGGCTCTGTATTTCTTGTCTCATGTATTTTGACCTGTGTCCCTTTGGCATCTGTGAGTTAATCCTATTATGTCCTGTCTTAGACTTTGGGTGGAGTATGTAGATTTTAGGTGTCTTTGTTTTCCTAAGCTTCTAGCTTCAACTTTCCTGAATGGTTAGTTTCTGCTTGGGGGAGGGAGACTTGGGGCTATTAAGAAAAATGGGCATGCTTTTCTGCGTTTTTAAGATCCTTTGAGGAAATATATTTTTCTGCCCTTTTAATATTTCCTTCTCTGTGGGGGCTGACTTCCCACAACCCCAAAAGCACATGACAACGGGATGTATTTTTCTACTCCTTTTGGAGGCTACAAAGCCAAGCTGGAGCATTCTGCAAAGTTTCCATGCCTCTTTTGACCCAGAGCTGGCTCAAATAGAAATTTTTGTCTGAGAGAAAAAGACAAACCGGGGGAAAATATATATATACATGTATGTAAGGCAGCAGTTCTCAACCTGTGGGTCGCGACCCCTTTGGGGTCGAACGACCCTTTCACAGGGGTCGCCTAAGACCATCGGAAAACACATATTTCCGATGGTCTTAGGAACCGAGACACCCCTCCCCATCCGTCTCTGCATGGCCTCCTCCGCCATTTGCAGAGAGAGAGGCATTTTCGTTTCCCTTCTCTCTCTCTCTCAGGCGGACTTACCCCCTGCAGGGCTCCTGATTGGCCCTGCGTCCGGTGCCCCACCTCCTAGGAGAAGCGCGGCCAGGGCCTTGTGGCCTTGGAGCCACCTGGGGAAGCCCCAGGATCCCTGCTGGGAGCGGCCTGCTGGAGGCTCCGCTGAGAGGGTCAGCCCTTGCGATCCCCAGCCAGCCCAACCATTGGACCCGCTGGCCAGGAAGGTGCACCGGAGTCCAAACTGCCGGGAAGGAAGGAGATGCAGCAAAGGTAGGAGAGCCGCCTCCTGGGGCCTGGCGCTGGCTGCGGCTTCGTTGCCCTCCTCTTCCTTTTCTCCTTCTTCCTCCTGCTGCCCCCAAGGCGGCTCAGGCGGGCGCCAGGGCAAGAGGGGTGCCTGGGGTAGAGCAGCCGTGCTGGCAGAGGGGCTGGCAGGGGCCGCGCAGCACCAGCCCCCACCGCGGCTCCATCGATGGAGGACAAGGCCAGGCAGCGCGGAGTCCCAGTGGGGGTGGCGGTCGGGGTTGGGGCGGCAGGGACCCCCAATGATGCTGCTGTGCTGCCAGAGCCGCTGCCTCCTGTCCTGCTCCCCCTCCCTGCCCGTTCGGCTCAGGACGTGGCGGGGGTGGCAGCCGGGCCAGGGGCGGCGGCGAGGAACCCTGACGATGCTGCCATGCCGCCGAAGCCGCTGCCTCCCCTCCTGCTCCCCCTCCCCACCCATTTGGCCGAGGACGCGCGGAGGCCGGGCCGGGGGTGGCAGGGACCCCCGACGATGCTGCCATAAGAGAAAGAGAGGAAAGAGAGAGGAAAGAGAGAAAGAGAAAGGAAAGAAAGAGGGAGGAAACAGAAAGAGAGAGGAAAGAGAGAAAGAGAGAGAGGAAAGAGAGAAAGAGGGGGAGAGGAAAGAGAAAAAGAGAGGAAAGAGGGAGAGAGAGGAAAGAGGGAGAGGAAAGAAAGAAAGAAGAGAGAGGAAAGAGAAAGAGAGAGGAAAGAAAGAGGAAAGAGAAACAGGAAAAGAGAGAGGGAAGAGAGAAAGAGAAAGAGGGAGGAAAGAGAGAAAGAGGAAAGAGAGAGGAGAGAAAGAAAGAGAAAGAGGAAAGAGAGAAACAGGAAAAGAGAGAAAGAGAAAGAGGGAGGAACGAGAGAAAGAGAAAGGGGAAAGAGAGAAGAGAGAGAGGAAAGAGGAAGAGAGAGATGGAGAAAGAGAGGAAAGAGAGAGAGAGAGGAAAGACAGAGAGAAAGAGGGAGAATGGCGCTTCTTCAACCAGGCTGGGCGGAGCCGGCGGAGCAGCCTTCCTGCCCCCCCTTCCCCAGCCAGCTGGATGGGGGGTTGGGGGTCACCACAACATGAGGAACTGCATTAAAGGGTCGCAGCATTAGGAAGGTTGAGAACCACTGATGTAAGGGCTGCCTAAATTTTCTCAGGTGAGGCTAATATTTCAGACTTGCCTATCTGGGAAGAAAAGGCCAAAGAACATAAATTTCTATTGTCAGGATAACTTACCTTCTTAGCTGGACAATATCATCGGATTGAACCATTTGACCAGCTGAAGCTTCAAAGAATCTTTTGTTTTAAATGAACAGGTGTGAATGAATTTATCTTCTGCTTCTTGGCGACTCTACGGTAGTACTATGTCTACTGACTCTTGCAGAAAACTGTTTCTCCGCTTTTGAATTCTTGACCTAAAGGAGTCACTGCTTTACAATCTTTTGCAGATTATATGCAAAGGGCAACTGGCAAATCCAATTTTCTCATGCAAAACTGTTATGACTGGAAATCAAGGGATTTATCTCAGGTCTTGATTTTGACCAAGAATACCATTTTCCCTCCAAGAGGGGCGGTCGCCAAAAACTGGTTTTACAAGACCAGACACAGATTGGAGTTTTGTGTCCAGGGAATATCCCTTTGGGGGAAAATAATCTGGGGTAGTAATTACTACAGCTGGTAGTTTCTCTGACTGCTCTGCTTGCTAAATGTGATATACCTGCCCTTGAGGTATGGGAAAGATCAAGCAGAAAACAGAAAAGAATGGAATTGCCATTTCAGTGGCTTGCAAAGAAAAAAAAAAGGAATTTGCAGAGAGCCCATTTGTGTGAAATAAGGAATTCAATTTTAATGTTATTTGCATGGTTTCTTCCTCACCCTTTTTTTTCTTTTCCCACCCACCCAATTCTTTGCCTGTCTTGTAATCAGTCAGTTATCCTTTTCCAAGCAGTATAATTTTCCAAAGCTGAAAGATCCAACTTGGCTCTCCCTAGATTAACTCTTAATATTCAGAAAACCTCCTTAAAAAAGATGGGATAAACCAAAATTAAGAAACCTGTGTTATAACACTTGATAGCCTGGATTTCCTTTAAGCTGTTCTACAGCGAGTTTATTGGAGGCAGAGATAAAGGACAACTCAAGCTGATTTAATGGGATCATCCTGAAGAATTTAAAATTGGATTACTGGGCTTAATTGATCTTATTCTGCTGTCAACTCTTCTGCTTGTCACTACCCTTTGATCTTCCACCTCACCCTTGTGTAACCCAAAGGAGCACCTGCTTTGCCACGATCCCCCTTACTCAGCTGTTAGTCACAAAGGGAATTGATGGAATGCACCGGGTTAATATTAGTGACATCCTCTGTCGTTACATAATCCTAACTTGTCTCCAGTTCTCCGACAGCCGGAAATCCACCATTACAGAACCTTGTGGCCTCCAGGAATTGAGTAATTGACGATCACATGGTATCTTATTAAACCTGGAGGACGGAAACAGGTACTTACAAAAGGATCTGTTCTCAGCATTGAAATGCAGTTATCTCCAGGGTGAGATCAGGCTGACTTACAAGTGTGTGCGCACGCGTGCACGTGTATATGTGCACCCAAGGATAGGATGTTGCCTCAGGCAAAAATGCTGTGCCATCTACACCAAATTTTACAGTGTCCTTTTTTTCCCCTATCCCATTTGTATGGCCCAGTTTGATCTCCGGCTTCTTCTGAGCTGTTATTGCCCTACCAAATTTATGCAGTTAAGGGCTGAAAGAAATGTCTGATCATAGAATCGTAGAGTTGGAGGGGACCTCCCGGGTCATCGAGTCCAACCCCCTGCTCGAGGCAGGATTCCCTAAACCATCCCAGATAGATGGCCGTCCAGTCTCTGCTCGAAGACCTCCATCGAAGGGGAGCTCACCACCTCCCGTGGCAACCTGTTCCACTGGTCGATCACCCTTACTGTTAGAAATTTTTTTCTAACCTCCAATCTGAATCTTTTCCCCTGCAGTTTCATCCCATTGTTTCTAGTCCTTCCTTGGGCAAGTGAGAACAGGGCTGATCCCTCTGCACTATGACAGCCCTTCAGGTATTTATAGACAGCTATCATGTCTCCTCTCAGTCTTCTTTTCTGTAGACTAAACATTCCTAATTCCTTTAACCCCGGTCCTCATAGGACATGGTTTGTAGACCATTCACCATCTTGGTAGCTCTCCTTTGAACCTGCTCCAGTTTGTCAGTGTCTTCCTTGAACTGGGGTGACCAGAACTGGACACAGTACTCCAGGTGAGGTCGGACCAAGGTAGAGGGGAATAATAACTTCACGTGATCTGGACTCTATGCTTCTCTTGATACACCCCAAGATCGTGTTTGCCTTTTTTGCATTCGTAAACGAGCCAGTTTGAAGTCCTTGATAAACTAGTTTATCTGATGCACACCCAAATGCTTGGAATCGAGGATGTTTTAGCTTTACTTTCTCTGATATTCTTTTCTAAATAACAGAGAAATGGAACAGACCTGGACCAACAGGATAGAATTGGATCGTGATCTTGTGCAAGAATGTTTAAGGATCGATCCTTAAGAAGGGTTTTAATATTGGGTTAATTGATTCAACAGGGATGCAAGACTGAGCAGGATTACCAAAGGTCAGAATCAGGATGAAACCAAATTCTCAGATGATTACAAGCAAGTATTCTCTTAAGCCAACTTCTGCGTACAGAAATATAGCGTTATATGCTCATCATTATTAATCGTTTTAATGTTTACCGCTTTTTAACGTTTGTAAGCTGCCCAGAGTCACCTCTAGATGACATGGGCAGCATACAAATCTAATAAACAGATGGAGGTAATGAAAAACTTACACTACAAAGGCAAGAACTGCTAAGTGGAAGTTCTAGAATATTCAATTGCAACACCTATAATTATACCAGCAACTAAGACCACAATCTTTCTTCCGTATGAACAGTTGGACAATGGGCACCACTGATTTATGCTGTACTGTAATCCTGTTGAGGTTAATATCCCAGCCAGCTTGACTCTTGCTGAGATCTAGGAATTGAAATTGATACATTTGGAAGTTGGGAATGTAGATGACCAGGCTGAGCCAGCCCACTTTAAACACCTCTTTTATCACCCTTTTTCGCTAATAGTTCAGATTCTTATAGAGAGCTTAAGCTTACAATAAATCTTTATACACATTTGGAACTGCATGGATCTCTTGATTTCCCTGGTCCTTGACAGGGAAACTATCAACACTTATCCTGTTTTCTCCGATAACTTGTGTCAAAAAAAAAAAATCTGGATTGTTTTCCTTCTTCCTTTTTAGAACCTGCTATCCCCTCTTCCAGACTTACTGTAAAATGCGTCCATCTTTCTGTAGGCGTTTAACCTCATTCCTTAGCTGCATCCATTTTACACAATCAGCGTACTGATGGGAGATTATTTCTACATCCTCATTCCCATCTTTCTGTATTTGCATAGACAAATGTCTGCCCAGGTTACAATCTCAATTATTTGCACTTAACACATTTAAAAAGGCCAGTGAAGGCCAACTTTTGCATTCGGTGAAGCAGACAGGCCTTTTAGCAACCATCTGCAGTTACAACACTGATGAAAAAAAGTTGTCATGTCCAGTTCTCATACTCAGAACTTTTGCAGGTCTGTAAAGCAAAGAACAGCTGAAGTAACATCATAAGCAACTACAGCAGGGGTTCTCAACCTTGGCAACTTTAAGACTTGTGGACTTCAACTCCCAGAATTCCTCAGCCAGCTTTGCTGGCTGAGGAATTCTGGGAGTTGAAGTCCACAAGTCTTAAAGCTGCCAAGGTTGAGAACCCCTGAACTACAGTGTCACAAGCTGCTTGTCCCAAACAAGGGCTGCCTGTACTTCATGGGAATTTCAGCAACGTAAGTAAGTAGAATGGCAACATCAGACTCTTAATGTGACTCTGTTCCTTGTATTCTTACATCTGAGATTTTGAAAACAAATGAGCCTAATAATTGCCAACATTTCTACACTGGTTTTTACTCAGAACACTTATAAAAACCTTTTACAGGAAGAATGTATGCTGAAATTAACAAAATTAGCCCTGGGAGTCTCTCTGAAGGACAAAACTGAATTTAAAGCAATCGCTTTGGCGTAGCATTTCCTGCATGACATAAAACCAATACAAATTATTTTGAGAATTGACTGAAAACATCTTTATTATTCAGCTCTATGTCCGCCCCCGCCTTGCAATTACAACCACACAACTAAAATATATTTTTGTAATCTGGGATTAGTCCAAGTACAGTCAACAAAAAAAAAAAAAAATAGGACAGGCATACGAAGTCTGTACACAAACTCAACATGGGGTACACAATTTGCAATGAAGTTAGACGTCATACAAAATAAAAAAAAGTTTATAAATTCACATGGTCTGGGATCTTATGTTGGCTCAATAAGGTCTCTCCCGGCGGTCTTGTCTGTGGTCCCCTCTGCAGAGTGAGAAGAAAAAAATTTCAATTTAAAATTACAGATTGTGACTACTAGCTATAGTTAGCAGTGCTCCAGAGGCAAGCTATTGTGGGTGAAACTGGTAGGTGTTTAGGAGTGAAAAGCCTGAGACAGATCCTAATATAGCCTCTGGGAGGCTTTTTATTCGGGTGCAGAAATATGGTATTAGCTACCCATCCCACTCCTAGAAATAAATTTTACCTAGAGTCCATTTTTCCTGGTCCAAAGCTGCCTCTGTCTCCGCCTCTTCCACCGCGGAATCCACCTCGATCTCCCCCTCGGCCTCCTCGGAAACCACCTCTTTCAAAGCCTCCCCGTCCCCCACGCCGTTCTTCACCAAATCCGCCCCCTGGGAAAAGAGAAGAGATTGCTCATCTCAAAAGCGCAACTATTGTTTTCCTATCTTCAGACCTTTCCATGACAAAGCATGTTATGCGTTTCACAAAACGAAAACTATCTCGGCCAAAGACTGTTGTACATTTGTGTCCTTCCCCACCCAATGCAAGCGAGAAATCTCACTCCTTGTAGATGATGCTTCTCTGGTGGTTAAGAATCGTAGTAGTTAAGTGCAGCCGATGCACTCTCTAATACTCACCCATATGTGGTCCCCCAGGCCCATCTGGTTTGGGTGCTTTGCACTGATTGCATTCATTGCGCCACGAAAAATTCATGTTCTCGCACGTCCTACAGTAGACATCATGGGGAAAAAGCCATGACAAATCAAATACATTCACCACTCACTACCATCTTCCCTGCCACACAAATTGCTACAGATTTTAACTTACGGATTGGGACACTTCCAGTCTCCAGCACGCTGCTGGCCGCCTCCGCCACTAGGGAAACCACCCCGGTTGCCTCCACTGGAGCCACTGTTGCCACCACCGCCGCCACTGCCGCCGCCGCCACCACCAAATCCACCGCGGCCCATTGGTCCTGAAGAAAAATTCAAGGCAGCAACTAAAGCTTTCTTGCTAGGATTTACTGCCTCATCCACTGTTAAGTCGTTTCTCAACCTCAGCCATTTCACACATCTTCCAATTGCCGAGGTCAAGAAGTACTGCATCATAAGATATTTCCATCCATTTTATCTCCACCTCCTACCACAGAACTTGGCCCCTTCTTTCACCTTCACTGCTGTGCTGAAGGACCAATTCTTGCTCTTCTCTTAAAGTAGGACAATAATATGTAGCACGGCAGGAAGATGAATAAGCAGATGCTCCATTATTTTTCAGTTCAGTTCCATTACTCACCTCCTCTACCGCCACGGCCTCTTCCACCACGGCCATTCCCCCCTCCTCGGGTGAAGTCCGCTCTCCGGGTGGCAAATGAAACTTTAATTGGGTTGCCAGAGAACTCTTTCCCTATAGAATTGGGGGGAGAAACGCTTTTGTCCACTACTGTGTTCATCATTAACATTACTTTTTATTTCACTTAAATTCCAATGACACTGAGACAGTTCCTATCCCCGTGGTGGTGAACCTGTGGCACTCAGAGACCTCTCTGTGGGCACGCACGCCGTTGCCGCAGTCCTAGGCCTTCAGCTGGTTTTTATAAAACCTTTTCACTCTAGGCCTCTGCCGTGTGCAAAAAAAAAAAAAGTTCAATCAATCAATCAATTTCAACTTCTTGCAGGAAAAAAAAAGTTGGGATTGATTGAACTTTTTAATCCCACCCAATCTGCCGTTACCACCACAGCCACGCCCACCCAATTGGCCACACCCACCCAATTGGCCATGCCCACCCGGCACCCGACAATACATAAGTTGGTTTTGTGTTGCAGTTTGGGCACTCGGGTCTCTAAAAGGTTCGCCATCAGAACACAGCCAGACCAAATTCCCAGCAATAAAAATACAATTCCAAATCAGCGACCTACCATCAAACCAATCAATGGCAGCTTTTGCAGATGGGGGATCATCAAAAGAAACCGTGGCTTCTCCTTTCAGTTTTCCTGTCTCACGGTCTGTATACAGGTTAATCATAGGCTGCCCGGTTTTCTTGTTCATCTAAAAAAAAGACAAGAGAGATGACATCCTGATCAAATGACCGTTTTCATGTTACCATACCTGCTCATACAACAATTTAGGGACAATATTTGTTTGCGGTTCATTTCTGGAGACTGTCCCCCATCTCGGGCAGCTTAAATTAAAAGGAATAAAAACATAAAACCCATAGCAGCTGACACTTACTGTATAATCAATAAAGAGCAATTAATCAAATAAGAAAGCAAGCAAACAAGCAGAAGTATTCCCATCTTGCACTGGAGCCCCAGGCTTAAAGTACAGCACCAAATTTTTTAGGGCCTTTTTTCTGTTTGTTATGTAAATTTTGTCTTGTGAAGTATGAAAATGTTAACTAGCCTTTAGGTGAAAGATATATTACAAATAAAAACATGTGAAATCATCTTGGAATCTACTATTTTCTTGCTCCAAGAGCAACACAAATTTTGTCTTTATATGTGATTCACAAACTAGATGGTGGTCCTCTGGATTCCCACTAGCGTATTGCTAAATGGATCCATGATAGTGCAGAGTATTTGTTTACCTTGATGAGGCCGATCTGCTTAAAGTATTCTGAAACTGACTCAATGGTTACATTTTCACCAAGTCCTTGGACAAAGATGGTGTTATTGTCAGAATTATCCTGCTCACTAGCTGCAAGAAAAGAATTAAGACTTTTAAACAAAATAAATCCCAAACAACACTTTAGTATCAAACCATTCTGGGTTGTACCAATTTTCCAATTCCATTTCCATATTCCATTTTATCGAAGGGAACAGACATTTTCTTTGGTTAAGTGCCCACAAAAATCTTCAACCCTGCATTATTATGTTAAAGTTTATTTCTTCGACAGTGGCTTTTAACACAACTGAAATCAGCTAGTTTAATAGTTTGTATTCACAAACATCCCAGAGGTCACAAGGCCCATTTGAAGATGCCCATCAAAGTCTCAAGTTATCCTTGAGCACTGCTTCACTGGTCCTGAGGAACACAAGTCCTTAAGACAGAATACTTGTGATCAAAGTATTCAAAGCTTTGTTTTGATTATTAAGTGGCATATGAGTACACCAGTCAAACAACCACTTACCAGAATCATGACGTGAGCCTTGGTCCCGTGGTCCTTTTGTCACATGAAAACAAGGAAGGAAAGATTCAGTTAGACAGAGAGTGGGCTCCCCTTTTTTTCACATCACCATCACGATTCACATTAGAAACAGGCCAGTGTTGAACATATGCAGCCTCACAATTAGAATATAGGAAAACATACCCGCCCAGTCAGAAGCACTCCGTGTCTTAATGATGAGATTATTACATAGCCAGCTTAAGCATTCTTTCCGCCAGGACATACAGAACCTAATTTTTGCAGCTTGGAAGGGAGGAGCATGGCCTCCAGAGACACACTCAAAACGGTACGGGACAAAACCACCCGGAGGAATCTACTTTTTCCACTTTCACAGCATACATTAGTCACTGCTACCCAGAGTCTTTTATTGACCCTTGATCAGTTTTATTGTTTTAAATATCCAGCACCATGAGGCCTGTGGCAGAATTCTGCAACCTATTTCCATTTCGTTTTCTTGAACACAAGAGCTATGTGTTTTAAGTATAGACACACCACATTATACCACATAACACATTTTGAGTTAAGTCCTTTTACAAGATTAGATCTTTAGTTTTGATAAGCCATCAGGTTCTTTACTCGCATCCACCAATCCTATTAACATATTATACACAGATTTCTTTAAAAAAAACCATTTTGACACCTTTCAGCACATCCAATCATAATTACTTTTGAAAGCGTATGCCCAACACTGGTCTCAAATGCATTAACAATCCTATGTAGACCGTTTTAAATTTTTTTGTGCCAAGCCTTTTTCAGCAAACACTATGGGAACGTTCCTTAAAACCAATTAGTTTACTTTGGTACATTCACGTTTAAAAAAAAAAAAAGACCACCTTTTATGAAACTTCATGATATTAAAACCAAACTTTCTTTAAAATAGAAGCCCATGAAAACATTTATTTGTCGAAGAGCTCTTAAGAGTTTCATACAGACAAAATTATACATTCCGGTTTGAAGGGAGCGGCCCCTCGCATTTCCTTCTTGTACCAGTAGGTTTTTTTAAAACAAGGTAACATAAACCTTCATTTTTTTTCCATGTTTCTTCAGGACTGCATGCACTTCCATTAACACTTTTTAAGCCAACATTTGCATGTGTGTTTCTAACAAGGGACAACACACAAGCCCAACATTTATGAAGTGAATTTTTCCACGTGTTCTCCCACAAAACACAAGTCTAGGTTTCATATTTTTTTTTCCAGTCTTGTTGCATAACATACAACCAAAATTGGCCCGAAGAACTTGGCTGAGTAGAAAACCCAGAACGTGGAAATCGGCACCACAGATACAACCAACCATTTTGGCATATGTGCCACAACAGGGAGTGCTCCCATAGGTTTTTAATCTGATAAACGGTGGCTTTTCATTTCTTTGGCATACAAACAGAGTCTCCGAAAAATAATATAATAGAAATACACTTTTGTGGTTCAAGTTTTTGAACTCTTTGGACTTACCACCAAATTTATTGAAGCCACCACCTCGCTCACCACCGCTGAGGAGATAAGTTAGAAGATAATGATGCTTTTTCCATGGCTAAAAAGGTTTGTTGCTAGAAACTACACCATATCCATTAAGATGCTGGCCAACACTTATGTTTGATTCTTCCTGAAGATCTAAAGACAACCTGCTCCACCTTTTTCTTGCCCTCAGCATTTTTTTTTAAATAAAGCATGATACCCTTGAAAAGGTTTGCAATTGCTAATGTTTAGTCAATCTTGCTTCCGATCTTGAACCCGTTACATGTGGCGTCCTGATGCAGCTTTTGGGACAAAGTTGTTTTCCTTGTAGGTGTTCCTAGTCTTGGCATGACTGGTGAACCAAGCTTGTTTTTAAAATATTGCATACCGTGCACACTGTATTTCTAGGTCACTTTTCTCAAATTATTGTTTTTTGCAAAGCCTTTGTTGTATACAATCCTACATGCAGATATCTGCTTTGAAAGCATGTATAAAACCCCATTCTCTCATCAGAATACTCATAATATTAAATCACTCAGCTCTAAACACTGCATTATCTGCCTGCCATTAAAGATCTCTCTCCCTTCCTCAGACCCTTAACTAACATGTGGAAGGTGGAGATTTGATTAAAGTTCATTGACTTTCACACCTGTGGCACACAAAATGCAGAATTTGTTAACAGAGCAGGTATTGTTAACAGAGCAACAACTTTTCATAAGCAAACAACCCTTCAACTACCCAGATCTATACTCACCTCTCTACTATCTTGTCTCCCCCAATCAGAACCCCACATGGTCAATGTTGCTTAGCAATCATTGGCAAATATTTTCAAATACCAACTTTAGTCACCCTTTGATTAAAAAAAAAAAGGCAGTACAAGTACCCAAGAACAGTTTGAGGATACTATATGGTCACTCGTAAACCACAAGTACAAGAAATGAGTAAACATGAACACATCCGTTTAAACCCAATTTTGACAGCCATTACATGGCTAAACCATAGCATTCACCCCAAGGAAAGCTGGCTTACAATTTGCCCAGAAGCATGTTGCTGAAACAATCATAGAAACCTCAAGTTGCTATCAGCATATAAACCATGCCCCCTTCCATGTCCCTCGTTAGGTTTACGCTGGGGTGGAATTGAAGGACAATCCTATTATCAATCTCCTTTCTGCAAAAATGCTAGTAGTATTGTGTTTTGTAGTATGAGAATCCTCTACGTACTTGTACACGACTGTAACACGTGTCACAGAGAAGTATAATCCACCTTTGAGGAACGGTACTGATACTCATATCAAGTGCACCTTTGAGGTTGGTCAACAAATCCAGGTAGGATTACAAGACGAAAATACCGTATTTGACCCCATGCACCAACTTGTTTACTGTAATGACTGATTTGTCAGAAAGTAATTTTAACTCCTTCACATGCAGGTAACAGAATACCTTTTTGACAGCCATTAAGAATTCACCCTGATTAAAAAAAAAAAAGCACACCAATTGTGTACAAAGTGGTTTTCCCAGCCTTTTCCACCAAAACTTGTTTTCGTTTTTCAAATTTTGTACCCTCCCAGAAACGCTTAGCTTTTTTCAAATACTAAGAAGAAGAAAAATTAAAAAACCCGTTCCCTCTACCACAACAACCTATTAGACACCTACCCCATGCCACCTCCACGGCCACCTCTGTTGCCACCTCTACCACCACTCCGATCAAAGCCACCTCTACCATATCCGGTGCCGCCACCTCCTCCTCCACTGCCTCTGCCACGGCTGCGGTCCTGTTGAGCCCCGTATCCACTTTGATCCTGGCTGCCATAGCCTCCTCCACTACCACTTCCGCTCATGGAGGATTGATCCTGGCCATAGCCACCAGCTGGAGAATGAAGGAAAAAAGAACAAAAAAACCCCCCACTTTAGATTACATGACATGACCTTTGACTTCCGACAAGAAGAAAACATGAGTAGGAAGAGTAAAATTCTTGCAGTGGTCCTACTCCCCATCCCATCGGAATCAGACATTATATTCTGTAGACTTCCCCTTTGCCAAAATTTAAACCAAGAGGAAGCCACATGTGTGAATTGAAGGACAATGACTTGAAAAACAAGATCTACTCACAACTGCCGCCACCTCCTCCGGTGCTGCTGCTGCTGCCATATTGACTCTGCTGGCCGTAGCTCTGAGGTGGGTTGTAGGAAGGTTGCTGCCCGTAAGAGCTTTGCTGCTGGCTGCCGTAGCTTGACTGCTGGCCATAACCCCCGCTTTGGGGTTGCCCATAACTGGAAGTTTGGGAACTGGTGCCATAACTGCAGATTTCACACACACACACACACAAAAAAAAACAAGCGTAAATAATACGGTTCTAGCCTCATTCAAAGTACGCCCATGTTTTTATCCTATTAGGACTCTTCAGGTTCCCATCTCCAGGCCCATCCCACAACTCTGAACAGGAAAAAAAAACAACCCCAGGAATTAGCCCATTTACCTTCCGGTGCTGGAACTGGTTGGTTGCTGAGAATAGCTGGGATAGGATGATTGCTGTCCATAGGACGACTGTGAAGTCTGACTACTGCCATATCCTGTGGATGAGCCATAAGCTTGTGGTGTGGACTGAGTGCCATATCCAGCTATTATGTTTAAAACAAGGAGGGGGGAGTTCAGCAATAAATCAGCATTAAATCTGGTGCCATATCAATGGCTGCAGGATTTCCTACCATTACTTATAGCTTTGAATTTAAATACAAGGGTTTGTTATTTGGTTCAAAAAGTATGTTTGTTTGGAATATGCAGGAGCATGTAACACAATACCTGCCTACAACCCATTAAAGAGAGAGCACGTAGCTGCATCAGCCTCTCGACAATAGCTATATCACCCTGCAAAATGACATGGTTGCTTTAATAACGCAGAAGGGTGCTGCATTTGCTTCTGAAGTACAGCACAGCCTTAACAGGGATGTTTTAATGAACAGATACCATTGCCAAGTGAGGAAATACAAAAGGTCTCACAACCTTACCGGTAGTCATTTTGCTAATCCCAAATCAAATTCTGTAATTTTAGTGAACAAGCAAAGAAATTGCAATAATTATCACCAAACCTTATCATGGGATGGGATGCAACAGCGTCATTTTCATACTTTTGCCTCTATAAACCAAGTCTGTATGTTGGTGTGTTATAGAACTGACTTGGAAAAAACAAGCCAGAATCACTTATTTCCCCAGCTCAGCTGATCTCTCACATTTTCCTATGTAGTTATGAAGTTGAAAAATAAAGACTACTGTACTCACAGCCCTGCGTCTGACCATAAGACGAGCTGTAACTACTTTGGCCATATCCAGAAGTATCCGCTGATTGCCCATAGCCACCATAACTCTGCTGTCCATATGGCTGGCTAGTTTGTTGAGAATAACCTTGTGTGGGTGGAGTTGGGTAGGCCCCATAACTAGTGGAAAAGAAGAGATAAAAATCAGCCAAGTAAGGAACTTATTTCCACAATGAACTTTCAGACTGTATTTTTTCTTTTCATTTCATATCTAGTGTACTCCATTTAAATTACAAAAGTTGTAGGTGCATTTCCAAGATAGCTGATAATTCCACAAATGTGCTGTGTACATTTGAAAACTTACTGGAAATACTCAGACAAATTGCATTAGGAAATTTAATGAATATTCTAAAATAAATGAAATTTTAAGCAATATTCCCTAAGGATAAGTAAGATATGGATACTATTTTAATGCATTTGATACACGATTAAGATAGTTAATTTAAGCAACTTTCTCTACTTTAGCCCCTAAGTCCAACTGGGCTAGACATACTATTTGTAAGGAATTATGGTTATTAGTACAGTTTACTCACTAAATTTGATAAACAAAATATAATAAACATGTTACTCATAAATAGAAAATTAGTTCCAATGTTATTTACCTCTGTGTTGCTGCTGACTGGCTATAATCTGCAAGAGAATTGGGGGAAAAATTAAAACAGATCCACTTTACAAATTTGAGAGAACCTAACACAGTGAAAGGCAATCCCCAATTTGTATTACACTTCCCAGCATCCCCAAGAACCAGGGCCAATAGATGCCCAGAGTTTTATTTCAATTTCTGAGATGTCACAAGTTGTATAGCATTGGCCATATATCTGTACAAAGAGCTGCATCCCAGTGCTGGTTCACAATATTGCATAAAAAAATTCTAAAATCTGTGTGCCACCTTGGCATGAGATTTGCAGAATGTGACAATAAAATATATTGTTACACTTCAAATGCTACCCCCTTATGCACAACACAAATGTGAAAAAGCAGAGCTTGCCCTGTAACATCACATTTAACTTTGTTGTAGCTGTGTTACCTGGAATTTCAGGTTTCATTAGTTTTTTAATGATGATATTAGCATTTAAACATGGCATCCATGCCTCCTTTTTGAAGTTCCAGAAACCATGTTTTTTTCTTTTTAACCAAACTAATATTTTTAATGTTAAAAAAATCAATCTTTAGCAACTAAATGGGGAGCATATTCTAGAAATCCTGGGATACACTTGCCAATATTAAAAAACATACAAGCCTGACTCAGAAAAGGAATGATGTAACCCATAAATTTCTTGCTGGCGAAATGTTACCTAGAACCAGTACTTTCTACTATTTCTCATATCCAATTAATATCTTCTATTGTTTATTGTTTTCTAATGCATCAGATATACTGAAAGCATCAGTTTAGTAATCTACAAAAACTTGATCTCCCTCCCTCTTTAATAAACATCTTTTGCTTTGCCTAAAGTATCCATGACTCATGGAGTGCATGTGTGAAAAAACCAACTTTGCCAAGTTAGTGTCTCTTTCCAAATTCAGAGACCATATTTTTCATCTTTACACCAATCTGGATGCTTGAGTTTTAGGCAACAGCTGGGGATGATTCTGGTGATCAGTTCAATCAGATTTGCAGAACTCTTTTTTGGCAAAATTCAAGAATCCTTTCAGTCCAGAAGGGGAGGGGGTGGGAATTAAAAAGTTTGAGGGAACAAACTGTTACCTGGAATGTTAGACTTCATTATTATTAGACTTTTAACAATTTTAACAATGCATTTTTAACAACTGCAATCTAGGCCTCTTCTCATAATTTTAAGAAAGTATGTTTTTCTCTTCTTAGTCAAGGCCATTTTGTTATGTCAAGAACTTGCTTTTTTAGCAACTACACAAAAGTCTGTTCTGAAAGTCCCTGAATATACTTGCAAGTGTTGAGATAGGAACTTGACTAGGACAGGGAGTGTGTCACTCATAAATCTGCCACTTGTGGAATATATGAGAATCAATGTCTTCTATTGTTTAAGTCTCATATATAATCAATACCTGTTTGATCATTTGCTTACTGATGTTTCACATGTACTTAATGTATCCATCATTTGTTTCTGTACCCTATAAAATATCTGATCCTCCTTATTAATAAATGCTTTTTTGCTTTGCCTCAATTACTGCATTCTATGTTTTGGATTTTGGGGGAGGTGAAAAAGACCACCTTTGCATATGTAATAGTGTTTTCTCTCAAATTCAGTGAATAAGGTCTTCCTTCAGCTCTAGCCTGGCTGGGACAGCAAGCAATTCCTAAGTTCTCCAATTCTCCTTGTGCAAAGGTCCATTTTTTTAAAAAAAACCATCCAACAGCCCATGATGGCAATAACAAGCAATTAATAAAAACAGCGGGGGGGGGGGAAACCAAGGCAGCGCTGTCAAAATGAGTGACAGCTTAACAAGGACTGAGGAATAATTCACCTACCCATAAGAGCAGAAACAGCTGCTAAGGCTCAGTTACGAGCTTAAATAGACTTAGATCTGGCAGAAGGGGAGTGTGTGGAATTGGGGCCGAGCCCAGCAGCTCCTTTTACAGCCCACTAGGGCAGACGGGCGGGGAGGAGCGCGCGCTCCCTCAGCGGCCAAGCAGCCGTTTGAGCGCGCGTGGGCGAGCTGGCATTCTTCAACTCTTTTCAGAGGCGCAACCGGAGGAAGAACCCGGATGTAGCACTGCGACAAAAAAAAAAAAAGCGCAGCTTCTACGCGCACGCGCCGTCGGCCCACACAAGACTCGCAGGCCCGGCTAGACGAGGCAGCGCATGCGTACTCCCGATTGCCTCGTTCCAAAAGCCAGCTTCTCCCCGGTTTTTTCAAACGTTCCGTCTTGCGCATGCGTGGTTGTCCCGGTCCCTCAAGAGTTCCGCGGAAACCCCGTTTCTCTCTCTCTTTCCGCTCCCTGCCCCCCCCCGGGTCTCACGCTTTCCTAAAATGGCCGCAGCGGATGGCGCAGTTAAGACCGATGGTGCTGCGCAAACCCTTCCGCGGACAGGGGGAGAAAGTCATTCATTCCACCTCCCTTCCCCGATAGGAGCATCCGCACCTTCTCGCTTGCTCTCTTGAACAGGCCAGGATCTAGAAACCAGCCCAAAGCCTCCCGTCGAGAGCTCTGACCGCCCCATCCACATGTCCAAGGGGGCGGCTTGTCCCACTCCCCAAGAGAAAACAGGGCGGAGACGCGACTCCGACTCCTCATCTTGACCGATGCCTCGCCTCTCGGCCGCCCTGCGCGCTCTCAAAAGCCCCGCCTCAACGGAAGCCCTGAAATCTCTCTCGCGGATTCCTCTGGCAGTCCCACCCAAAAGCATGAAAGGGCGAAGCGTCCTCTTTTGCTCCGGGTTCTAATCGAGGCACGTCCGCCTTCCTTTCCCCCTCCCCCGCCCGATTCCTCCCTCCCGCAAAATGGATCCTCCTGATCTGGCACCCCTGCGGTAAAGCCTCTCCACGGAAAGCCCATTTGCCCTAGTGCCCCATCGCCCGCTCCCTGCGACCACGAGGACTAGCGACTTGATCCTGCTGAAATCACGCAAAAACCCTGCGCGCCCCCGCCCCCGCCCCCCCCCACCCGTTTGCAACGGTTGGAGAACCCGGCATCCCGTTCGCGGTCTCTCCGGAAAAACCGATCGAGTCTCCCCTGCCCTTCTCACCGTTGGATGCCATCGCTGCAGCTTCCCAGCAACCTCCCTCCGCGTCGCCTTCACCGCCTGTCCGGGCCGCTCCCTTCGCGGCAAATATACCCGCCCCTCCCCTTTCCTTTTGGGTAGCACCATCTGAGATGATAGGGGTGACCAGGGGAGTCCTTTGAATGAGGCCAATTGCCTTGCGTTCTAAAAAAAAAGAAAAAAAGACTCTCTTGTTCGCTGATGCAAGCTTCCACCCGAAGTTTCTTTATTTGGAAATAAGACTTCCAGCTCCGCGGGAAGAGGTTTAGAAAGCCAGCTGCGTTCCCCCCACCCTGGCAGAATCGAAATGGTATCAGCCCAACCTGCTGGGTGGGCATGAGATCAGGACGGCAGCCTGGGCGCAACCAAAGGACGAAGTAGGGGGGGGAGAATTGAGGAGAAATCAGGGAAAGAAGCTGTTGTGAAACCGGAGGTGGCGTCTTTTTTGGAAAGGCGCCAAAAAAAACCCCCCAAAAACCCAACCCTATGGATGAAATGTCAAAGGAATCTAGAGGCATTTAAAACGGATTTATAGACCGCAGCGGTTAGCACACTCCGGATCGAGTTCTGAGCTGTTCTGGGAATCCAGCATCGGTCGCTTCTAAGAGGACGGAGGCACCATGAAAGGCATCGCTGCGTTTCAGGCCCGTCGTCTTTCGGGACAGGAGGGGGAGAAGATCGGGCTGAGCGGTCCACCCTTTTTCGCCTGGTGCAGTTTTGCACGCTCCGCTTCTGACAAGGGCTCCGAAACTCTAGCCAGCGCTGGGGCAAAAATCTGGCAGCTCAGCCTCCGATCTTGCTAAGCCTACTTATCAGCATAGCACGCAAGCCAACAAAAGCCCTTCAGAACTTTATAAGCAAATCAAAAGACCCAGCAACCCCAGTAGAAAAAAAACAGGAGTCATCTACAACAGGGCTTTTCAACCTGTGGTACATTGGCACCTTGTAGGTCAGTGTTTCTCAACCTTGACAATTTTAAGGCATGTGGACTTCAACTCCCAGAATTCCACAGCCAGCATTGCTGGCTGTGGAATTCTGGGAGTTGAAGTCCACATGCCTTAAAATTGTCAAGGTTGAGAAACACTGTTGTAGGTGGTATGCGACCATCCCAGAAAAGTGGTAGCGGGGATGGGGAATGAGCTGAACCAGTGGCAGCACCGCACCAGCCTGAGTGAGAGATGGCTGGAGCTGCAGGGCTGTCAGGGCTCAGTGGAAGCACCAGGATGAGTGCCAGGCTCCAGCTGGAGCTCAGCGCTGATCCTGGTGCTTTTGCTGAGCCCTGAAGAAGCACCAATCAACTGGAAAGCAGCACTGATCCCTACACTTCTGCTGAGCCCAGAAGAAGCACCGATCAGCTGGAATGTTGCAGCCTCTCCAGGGTCTTGTGATTTACATTCAGATGCTTGGCAACTGATTCATATTTATGACGGTCACACTGTCCCAGGGTCATGTGAAGTGACAAAAACCTGCTGCAACCACCCAGCAGATGGGGGGGAATAAAAACCAAACACCCCCCACCCCACCCCTGCTGCCAATCCTCAACAGAAATGCTCACAACAATGAAAACCTCGGACAGGAGGAAGAGCGCCGCCGGGTGGGCAGGCAGGTGTCTTGCTTGGCTGTGGCTTGTGGGGCACTTTTTTCAGTGCCATTGTAACGTCGAACAGTCATTAAGCAAACTATTGTAAGTCGAGGACTACCTGTACTTTATCATTTTTTTCCTTTTTTTTGTCATCAAGTTTTTGACACCTTGCTAGACGACTGGTGGTACTCGGATATTGCCATATCCTAAAAGTGGTACAATCGGTGAAAAAGTTAAAAAGCCCTGATCTACAACATACAATGTAAGAACTGCAACAATCACTATGTAGGACAAACAGGCAGAAGACTGGCAGAATGCATCCATGAATACCAGCTGACCGGCATGACTAAGGCATGACGAAAATTCTTTAATTTCACAACATGTAGACAGATTTAACCATAGTTTTAATTGGGAAAATGTGACAATCCTAGACCAGGCCAAATCCAAAAATGCCAGGGAATTTCTAGAAGCCTGGCACTCTGACAAATCAGCCATCAATAGACACATAGACCTTTAACAACATCTATAGAATATGCAAAAGAAACAATCAACCAGCCCCAAAGAGAAAAAGACGCCAGCACCTCCCCACCAGTAATCAGCACTCAGATCAGTATAGATCAGTGGTGGCGAACCTATGGCACACGCACCATCGCCCTGGTCCTAGGCCTTCAGCTGGGTTTTATAAAATGTTTTCGCTTTAGACCAGTGGTTCTCAACCTATGGGTCGCGACCCCATTTGGGGTCGAACGACCGTTTCGCGGGGGTCGCCGGACACCGCGGTCCGCCATTTTAGTTTTTTTTGAATTTTTTTATTTTTTGAATTTTTTTTGGTGTGCGTGCGCCATGCATGCGCGGATCTGCCTGTCGTGGTCCGCCATTTTGGTTTTTTTTTATTTTTTTAATTTTTTTATTTATTTTTTTGGCGCGCGCGCGCCGCACATGTGCGGATCGGCCCGTCGCGCGCACCACGCATGCGCGGATCGGCCCGTCGCGGTCCGCCATTTTGTTGTTTTTAAATTTTTTTTTAAATTTTTTTAAATTTTTTTTTCGGCGCGTGCGCCCCGCACATGCGCGGATCGGCCTGTCGCGCGCGCGCGCGCCCGGGTTGGGGTCGCAGCGCGCATGGGCGGGGCAAGTGGGGTCTCAACCTGAAAAAGGTTGAGAACCACTGCTTTAGGCCTCCGTCACTGTGTGCAAAAAAAAAAAAAGGTTTATTCAGTCAATTTCAACTTCTCACGGGAAAAAAAAAGATCTTGCAAAGTTGGAATTGATTGATTGAACTTTTTAGTCCCACCCAGTCTGCCGTTACCATCACAGCCACGCCCACCCAACAGGCCACACCCACCCAATTGGCCACACCCACCCGGCACACGACGATGCATAAGTGGCATAAAAGGTTCGCCATCATTGGTATAGATTAACTCCAAGGTCAACTTCAGACCAACAATCAAGTAAGCAATACCCCAATCAAGAAACTGTCACAGAGCCATAAGTAAACAGCCCAACCAAAGAATCCCTAAGACTGCCCCCACTCACCCAGTCAGGCAAGACACCAGAATATAAACTGACAGTATTGATGATGTTACCTAAGATAGTTAGGGTAATGAAATGTTTGCAAGAAAGAAAGAAAGCTCAGAGATCACTAAGGGACCCTCATTTCAGCCCTGAGATAAAGATAAAACTAAAGTAATAGTAAAGAACCTCACAGATAAACAAAAAAGGCAAATACTAGAGAAAACAGAGGTACAAATAGTGAAAAAAGTTAAATATCTAGGTATCTATCTTTTAGCTAGGTGTTTGTCAATAAAAGAAGACAATTACATAAAATTATTGAAGCAAATAAAACTAGACTTAGAAAGATGGAAAAATCTCCAACTATCAATATTAGGAAGAACTGCTACAGTAAAAATGAATATGTTGCCAAAGATTTTATTTTTATTTCAAACGATTCCAATAAAACTTGAGAGAATTTTTTTTCAAAATTTAAATTCATTGGTTTTGAATTTTATTTGGCAGGGGAAAAAAGCTAGAATTAAGATGAAAACATTACAAGATGCTAAGGAAAATGGAGGTTTCGGGCTGCCAGAATGGACATTGTATTATCAAGCATTGGTGTTAACATGGGTGAAAGAGTGGATAACACTTAGAAATAAAAGATTATTGTATTTAGAAGGACATGATTTACAATTGGGGTGGCATGCTTTTTTATGGTATGGGAAAAACAGAGTCCATAAGTACTTTCAAAATCATTTTATAAGAAATGCCTTATTAACAGTATGGGAAAAAATTAAAGCTGAAATATATTTTAAAATTCCAGGGTGGTTGTAGGCATTTATACATCCGAATCTGGTAGATTTTGAAAAAGTATGGACATATAAAGATATCTTAGATATTCATGGGAAATTAAAATCTAAACAAGAATTGGAAAATTTAGGAATTAATCTATCCTGGTGGGCACATTTACAGATACAAAATAGATACAAAAAAGATGTAAAAATGTATTGATTTTACAAGGATCAAACTGTTTTTGATAAGATTTTATTAACCTCAGATGAGAAATTAATTAAGAAAATGTATAATTTTTTGTTAATTCTAGAAATGGAAAGTGAACAAGTGAAAGAAACAAAGATAAGATGGGCAAAAAAATTTGGTTATAATATACAATTAGAAAAATGGCAAATGTTATGGGAGAGAAGCTATAAATTAACAATGTCAACTTCATACAAAGAAAATCTGTATAAAATGTTTTATAGATGGCACCTTCCACCAGCAAGATTAGCAAAAATGTTTAAAAATATGTCAGATAGATGTTGGAAATGTAAACATAACATAGGCACATATTATCATATTTGGTGGATGTGCGGGAAGGCAAAGGCTTATTGGAAAAATATGCATATGTGGTTAGAAAAAATACTGGACGAACAAGTGGATTTTAAACCTGAACTTTTTTTTACTAGGCATTATGTCTGAAAAGACTAATAAGCAGAAATTATATTTAACCCTTCATATTACCACAGCAGCGAGAATCATTTTTGCACCATACTGGAAGAATGAAGGACTGCCATCAGAGGAAGAAATAATCAGGAAGATATTGGAATGTGCAGCGATGGACAGATTAACTATGAGGCTGAAAGACAAAGAAGATACAGACTATTATCAAATTTGGAATTTATTTTATTCTTGGTTAGAGAAAAGAAGGAAGGATTAGGAATTGAACATGTTTCGTTTAATCAAATTTATATGCCGCCCTTCTCCTAAGACCCAGGGCGGCTCACAACAACAATACAATCATACAATAAAAATTTAAAAATTAATTTCATTCACACCACATACAAACACAATCAGCTGACAGTCACTGATGGCGGGACACTCCTAGGGCCCAGGGGCAGAGCACAGCTCATACGCCCCAAGCCTGCCGGCATAGATGCGTCTTCAGGAGTTTCCGGAAAGCTAGGAGGGAGAAAGCAGTACGAACCTCTGAGGGAAGCTGGTTCCAGAGGGCTGGGGCAGCAACAGAGAAGGCCCTTGCCCTAGGCCCCGCCAGATGACATTGTCTAACAGACGGGACTCGTAGGAGGCTTAGCAAACTCCAGACAACTTGTTGATTGGAAAAATTAACATATATTGATGAAAAAAAATTAATAAAAAAGATTGAAAAAAAATCAATCAGAATATAAACTGACAGTATTGATGATGTTACCTAAGGTAGTTAGGGTAATGAAACGTTTGCAACAAAGAAATAAAGCTCAGGGAGCACTAAGGGGACCCTCATTTCAGCCCTGAGCTAGAAATATTCTCCTTCATTGCTACTGAAAGTAGCTGTTTTGACCTCGAAAGCCACAAATCCACCTGAATCAGCTTATACGTGCGTAACCTGGGATCAGCGTTGGAGGGTTTTGGGAGTGCTTGGAGCAGGCAGGGCCTTTTAGTGGTGGCCTCAAGGATGACAAGGATGGCTATGTTTGCTATGTTTCCCTTGTGCAATAAATGCTATTTTGCGCCATCTGGCTTGTCTTCCTTTCTCTCATTCTGCCACTATAATCCTCAAGAGTTGCTTGCATTTCATTTCATTGATGACATGGAATTTAAGCAGCATTTATGCTGCGGATTAGCATAGCGGCCTGTTTTTACAGAGAGACTGATTCAGAAATGGATGCCTCAGTATAAAACATATGAATATATAATAAATATAAGACTAAAACATATGAAGAACAGTTGCAGACACTAGATATGGCTAGCCTAGAGAAAAGGACTAGGGGTGACATGATAGCAGTATTCCAATATTTGAGGGGCTGCCACAAAGAAAAAGAGGGTCAACTTATTTTCCATCGGAAGGCAAGACAAGAAATAATGGATAGAAACTAATCAAGGAGAGAAGCAACCTGGAATTAAGGAGAAACTTCCTAACACTGAGAACAATTAACCAGAAAAACAGCTTGCCTTCTTCAGAACATAAGAACATAAGAAGAGCCATGCTGAATCAGGCCAAAGCCCATCGAGTCCAGCATTCTGTGTCACACAGTGGCCCACCAATTGTACATGGGGATCTTGAGCAGAAAGAGAAGGCAAAACCCTCCCTTTCCCTTGACCCCCAACAAATAGTACTCAAGGGAATCCTGCCTGCCTCAACCAACATAGAGGCGGCACATGGACATCCGTTTTAATAACCACCGATACACTTGGCCTCCATGAATCTGTCTGACTCTGCCTTGAAGCTATCAAGGCTGACAGCTGTCACGACCCCTTCTGGAAGTGAATTCCATAAACCAACGACCCTCTGGGTGCAGAAATATTTCCCTTTATTTGTCCTCACTTTCTTACCTACGAGCTTTAGGGAGTGCCCCCTTGTCCTAGTATTGTGTGATAGAGAAAAGAATTTTTCTCTATCCACCTTTTCTATCCCATGTATGATTTTATACACTTTGATCAAGTCACCCCTTAAACGCCGTCTTTCAAGGCTGAAGAGACCAAGGCTTTGCAATCTGGTTTCACAAGGGAGGCGCTCCATTTCCTTGATCATTCTTGTTGCCCTTTTTTGCACCTTTTCCAGTTCCATCACTGGAGGTTTTTAAGAAGAGACTGGACAGCCACTTGTCTGAAATGGTATAGGGCAGTGGTGGTGACCCTATGGCACATGTGCCAGAGGCGGCACTCGGAGCCCTCTCTGTGGGCACACGTGCCGTTGCCCCAGCCTCGCCTCCCCCCACGACCCCTTCCTCACCAGCAGCCCCCCTGAAGGACAGTCGCCCGAGTGTGGCCACCCACACGGAGCAGCGGAGCCAAGAACATGGCAGCCAGGCAGCTTAGACAAGACTCTGCCCTCACGCCCCATCCCGCACAGTTGATGCTGCGGGGCACGGGCAGAGGGCATGGCCGCCATGGCGCTGCTGAGCGATCTGCGGCAGGCCCTGGAGGTTGTGAGTGGCCTTGCGGGCAGACGGGGCACAGGGTGGGGTGGGGGCAGGGCCAATTTTTGGGCACTCAGTCTCTAAAAGATTTGCCATCACTGGTATAGGGTTTCCTGCTTGAGCAGGGTACAGTGTTTCTCAACCTTGACAATTTTAAGGCATGTGGACTTCAACTCCCAGAATTCCACAGCCAGCATTGCTGGCTGTGGAATTCTGGGAGTTGAAGTCCACATGCCTTAAAATTGTCAAGGTTGAGAAACACTGGACTAGAAGAACTCCAAGGTCCCTTTTCAGCTCGATTCCGATTTTGATTTTTTTTTTAATTAGATCCCACATTTGAGCAGATGAACAGAAATGCGTGCGCTTGCACAAGCATTAACTCTGCCAGGAAATTGACTAACAGAAAATGGCCCCTCTGGTTGACAGGTTTTGCATCCTATCCATATCCTACCTCTTATTTCAAACTTTCCCATTGACTCACACAGCTTTCCAAGAGGTCACAAAAGCATGCAAGCCTGGGCTTTGGATGAAAAAGGGAGGAATGCAGTGGAGAAAGGCCGCTAAACAAACATTTTCATCTTTTGGGCCCCTAGTCTGCCTGGAGACTGCGAAGAATTGATTTATCCTCCTCACGAAAACCTGCCTGTTTTCACTGCATCAATAACGTTGGTGTGTGGCGGCTTAATATTCTAATGTATTGCAACCAACCTCCTCCTCAGGGGAAAAATGAGTAGGTATAATTTTCTACGGCAGTCTCAATTCTCCAATTCTCTTTGTTGTGCCAGCATTTCAGATTTAGGAACTTGCAGTCTTCCCTCCCTGCTTCGCCAGAATGGTTTCTCCCAGGAACAAGGCTTTCCCTTTCTCTATCCCTAAAACCAGCTCCAGCCAGTTTTGAATCGCACCCTGCCAATTTATGAATGGCCTGGAGCGTTGGCATAGTAACCCTGAGAATAAGGCAACAGGCCAGAAATTTGAGAGATCGGTTGCAGGAAATGTGGGGGCTTTGCACATTGCGGTATTTTGGGTTGCTTTTTTAAGGGCATGCACAGTTTTTGTCATGAACGATGACTGCAAAATGCATTGCTGGGATGAATAGAATAGAGCTGGAAGGGACCCCTGGAGGTCTTCTAATCCAGCCCCCTGCTTAAGCAGGAGGACCTATAGCAGGGGTGCCAAACTCAATTTCATTGAGGGCTGCATCAGCATTGTGGTTGCCCTGGGAGAGGGGGGGGTGGCCAGGGTGGGTGTGGCCTACTGGGTGGGCGTGGATGGAGTGGGTGTGGCCTACTGGGTGGGCAAGGCCAGCTCTACATTTTTTTTCAATCTTTTTTATTAGTTTTTATTTTTTTCCCCCCCATATATGTAAATTTTTCCAATCAACAAGTTGTCTGAAATTTGCTAAACTAATACATATTCAATTCCTAATCCTTGCTTCTTTTCTCTAACCAAATATAATTGTTCACATCAAGGGTGCCTGTGGGGGCCTGGGCAGGAGTGGGACAGATCTGAGGGTCTCTGGCAGAAGGGGGTGGGACCGGGGCAAGCGCCAAGGCATGGTCCATTTCTTCATTCCTCACAAAGAGTGACACCTCCCCAGCATGCACCCAGAGGGCGGGGCCAACACAGCAGGGACTAGTTCCTCGCTGATTCTAGATGACCTTGTGGAGCTAAGACTGAATGTGTTTCAACATAGATGGCCACCACAAAATTGTACATTGGCTCCCGGCTGGCCTGGTCCAGGGCCAAGGCAGTGGGGACCGTTCCCTCACTGTTTCCAGGATGGCTTCGCAGGGCACAGAAAACCACCTTGCGGGCCACATCCTGCCCCTGGGCCTTGTGTTTGACATGTCTGACCTATAGTATACCATCTCGGACAAGTGACTGTCCAGCCTCTTCTTAAAAACCTCCAGTGATGGAGCGCCCACAATTTCTGAAGGCAGCTCTTCCACTGGTTGATTTCCTCACTGTCAGGAAGTTTCTCCTTAATTCCAGGTTGCGTCTCTCTTTGATCGGTTTCCAACCATTGTTTCTTGTCCTGCCCTCTGGTGCTTTGGTGAATAAGGTGACCGCCTCTTCTTTGTGGCAGCCCCTCAAATACTGGGATACTCCTATGAAGATGATTCCAGCACAATGCAAGCTGAGTTGGCCTCTTTTCTCATTCCGGAAATCCAGCTTTTTCTTTTTTTTTTTTTAAGAAATTTTTATTGAGTTTTATAGGGTTGGGGGAGAGCTAGGACCAGGATAGGGATTAAGGTTCAGGGTGGGGTTAGGATCAGGATTGGGGTTATCCCCCAATAACATTTTCAAGCTTTAGCAAGCAGATTGTTGTCTGGATACATATGTTCAGTTAACATTGATTAATATAATGGTAAATAGCTGTAGTAATTATAATAAGCGATAATCATAAACAGTATCAGTTGGTCAATACATATCATTCTTCTTACTAATATATATTCAAGATAACATATCACATTCCTTTCTCACTAGTTCGTTTTCCTAACCATTGGTAAAAATTATCCCATGTTCTAAAATAAACTGAATCTTCTTTCTCTTTGATCTCTAAGGTTAATCTATCCATTTCTGCACATTCTAAAATTTTCTTAATTAAAATCTCTTCAGTTGGTAACTTTTCCTTTTTCCAGTACTGGGCAAATACTATTCTCGCTGCTATCAGTACATGCAATATTAAATATTCATTCTCCTTCTCATATTTAGCTCCTAATATTCCTAACAAAAATAGTTCTGGTTTAAAATCTACCTGTCTAAAAGACAGCTTCTCCTTTCTTACCCTTCAACCCCACTTTCCACCTACTCTCCCAAGACCCCTTTTGCAATAATAGAGGGGACCTCACACCTTGCAACCTCCTATTGGAATATTTTTATTCGTTAATAAGTCCTTTCTGAGCTGGGATGAAACACACACTTGGCAGCTGCATGAAATTACGTTTTTTATTCTTCACCAAAGAACAGTGATAGCAAGATGGGGCAGCTTGCAAAGACTTCCCTCTTTCCAGCATAGATTATATACATTTACAATACCACCCCCTTCCTCATTCACCCAATTCCATCCTTCTATCATCCCATATAAGGAACTTCCTTCCTCCCATGCCAGAGCCTCTCTAAGACATGTCAAACACAAGGCCCAGGGGCTGGATGCAGCCTGCAGAGTGGTTTTCTGTGCCCTTGGAAGCCATCCTGGAAACAGTGAGGGAACAGCCCCCTCTGCCTTGGCCCTGGCCCTGGCCCAGGCCGGCCAGGAGCCAATGTACAATTTTGTGGTGGCCATCTATGCTGAAACGCATTCAGTCTTAGCTCCACAAGGTCATCTAGAATCAGCGAGGAACTAGTCCCTGCTGTGTTGGCCCCGCCCTCTGGGTGCATGCTGGGGAGGTGTCACCCTTTGTGAGGAATGAAGAAATGCACCATGCCTTGGCGCTTGCCCCGGTCCCACCCCCTTCTGCCAGAGACCCTCAGATCTGTCCCACTCCTGCCCAGGCCCCCACAGGCACCATGCCCACTCAGTAGGCCATACCCACTCCGTCCATGCCCACCCAGTAGGCCACACCCACCACACCCATCTGCCCCCCCCCGAGGGCAACCGCAATGCTGATGTGGCCCTCAATGAAATTGAATAGTGAAGAAGAGTAAGAGGGCCAGCAAATCTTAAACAAAATGAGATGTGGTTTCTGAGGCTTAATAAGAGTGTAAATTCCCCTCCCCCAATGATGATGTTCATGACGTTATCCATTCAGTCGTGTCCGATCTTGGCGATTGTATGGCCCAGGTCTTACCACACCTTCCAATCTTGCATTACTATTTTGAGTTTTTCTATGCCCTGGCAGTTGTCAGCTTTGATGGTGTCCAGCCGTCAACTGTTCTTTAGCGGCCTGGAGCTGCATTAGCTGCCAATTCATTTCTGGGTCCAATGTAAGATGCTGGTTGCCACCTTTAAAGCCCAAATGCCCTGGGGTCAAGTTATTTGAAGGAGTGTCATCATCATCGTCATCATCATCATCATCATCATCATCATCATAAAGTTGGAAGGGACCTCGGAGGTCATCTAGTCCAACCCCCTGCTCAGGCAGGAAACCCTATACCATTTCAGACAAATGGCTGTACAGTCTCTTCTTAAAAACTTCCAGTGTTGGAGCATTCACCACTTCCGGAGGCAGGTTGTTCCACTGATTAATTGTTCTAACAGTCAGGAAGTTTCTCCTTAGTTCTAGGTTGCTTCTCTCTTTGGTTAGTTTCCTCCCGTTGCTTCTTGTCCTGCCTTCAGGCGCTTTGGAGAATAGCTGGACTCCCTCTTCTTTGGGGCAGCCCCTGAGATATTGGAACACTGCTATCATGTCCCCCCTCGTCCTTCTCTTCATTAGACTGGATCCGGGGTAGGCAACCTTGGCTCTTTTATGACTCATGGACTTCAACTCCCAGAATTCCTGAGCCGGCCATGCTGAAGGGAAAGGGAGAGGTTTCCATGCTGAGCCAAGCTGGCTCAGGAATTCTGGGAGTTGGTCCACGAGTCATAAAAGAGCCAAGGTTGCCTACTCCTGCAATAGAGGGATCCATCCTCTTGTTAAATAATTCAATTAAAATCAAGATGCTGCTGCAATTGAAGCCCCGCCTCTTCTTATGCAAATAAAGCAAAGATCATAATGTCACGGCCGCCATCTTACCCTTTTTTTTAAACATACCTGCCGACACTGAACCCCTTATTTGCCCATTTCGCTAAAGCTAAAAAAAAAAAAGTGATTTCTCCATTTTAACAGCAACCAGCTTTCTTGAAAGTAAAAAAAAAAGGGGGGGGGAACAGCATAAAATATTGTAATGGGCTCAGATTCTGAAAACGCTTAGCCAAAGGCTCCCTTTTCTTTAAATAAAGAGATCTGCTTTGAATGGACTATGGCATTTTCATCCTCAGGTGAATTCTAGTTGCTTAGGCAACAGGTGGAAGGCCTCTAGTTGTCTTGGCAACAAAGTATGCCAAGTCTGAGCTGCCTACTCTACTAGCCTTCCCACACAGCTTTTTTTTTTTTTTTTAAACCTTCACATTGTTTTCTGGAGGCATATGGATGGCCTTTGGAGTGCTAGGAATGGCTCTTGCGAATCTTTTAACGTAGGTATGTCTCTTTGGGTAGCAATCAAGTTAGAATGAAAGCAGTGAACCGGCGGCCTGAGAGATTAGCAGAAAACTATTAGGTATTATTCCCCTATTGTGGGAAGGAGAAAATAGCAAAGGAGGATTGCAAACCACTGTTTATATGTTCCGCAGATCTGACATGAGTGAGGTGCTGGTTTATAAATTATGCTGCTTTCCATGACACAGATACAGTGGCCAGGCTTCATGCCAAACATTAAAAATTGAAGTGCTGGGAATCTTTTGGTTTGGTTTCTTCCTGTAATTTGCAAACTTGCCTAAAATAATTTTGTGACTGTGAACGAGCAAATTTGATTCCGTTGACAAAATTGTTTTTTTAAAAATTATATACATATATCCGCATGTGATCTTATAACTGCTTTGTTATGTGTCTGATAGTCTCCCTCCCTCCCTCCCTCCCTCCCTCTCTCTCTCTCTCTCTCTCTCTCTCTCTCTCTCTCTCTTGTGTGTGTGTGTGTGTGTGTGTTTGTATACATATCAGGAGAGACTGGAGGAACTGAATATGTACAGCCTGGAAGACAGACGGGAAAGGGAGGACATGATTGAAACCTTTAAATATATTAGGGATATGAATAAGGTCCTAGAAGGCAATATTTTCAATATTAAGCAAAAATCAAGAACACGGGGCCATAACCTCAAACCGACAGAAGGGAAGCTCAAAAGTCATGTTAGAACAGCAGTTCTCAACCTGTGGGTCGCGACCCCATTTGGGGTCGAACGACCGTTTCACGGGGGTCGCCAAACACCGCAGTCCGCCTTTTTCCCCCCCCCCATTTTCCCTCCCATTTCCCCTCGGCCGTCGCGTGCGCGCCGCGCATGCGCGGTTCGGGCCGTCGCGCCACGCATGCGCGGTTCGGGCTGTCGCGCCGCGCATAGGCAGCGCAGGTCAGGGTCGTGCCGCGCATGGGTGGTGCAGGTGGGGTCTCAGCCTGAAAAAGGTTGAGAACCGCTGTGTTAGAAAGTATGATTTCACAGAAAGAGTAGTGGAAGCTTGGAAACAACTTCCAGGGGAAGAAGTGGGTCCATCATCAGTGACTCAGTTTAAACATGCTTGGGATAAATGCATGTCCATCATCAACCTTTAAAAAAAAAAGAAAAGACTTCCCAAATATATACACCTGTAGGGTTTCCTGCCTGAGCAGGGGGTTGGACTCGATGACCTCCAAGGTCCCTTCCAACTTTATTATTATTATTATTATTATTGTTGTTGTTGTTGTTGTTGTTGTTGTTGTTGTTGCTGCTGCTGCTGCTGCTGCTGCTGCTGCTGCTGCTGCTGCTGCTGCTGCTGCTACTACTACTACTACTACTACTATTACTATTATAGATAGAGATATATAGATATCCGGAAGTTGATATGCAATCCTGGCTGATGTGTTCCGTGCCTGCTTTATAAGAATATAGATATTTTTACCTTTGTGGTGGGATGCAGGTGTCATTAATTAATTCAAGCCTCCTAATTGTGTAATCAGAACATTTCAAGGGGAAAAAAATGTATATTAGACTCTGAGCCAAACCTTGTACTAAACTGCATTTTTCCCCCCCAAAAAAACAAACAAACAACCCTGGCAGTTCTTCTCAGTGTAATAATCCCAAGGGGTTCCATTGCCTCCAGTTCCATTCTGGGCCGATGGTCAGATCTTTTCTTCTCCTACGTTGTCACAGAATTTTGCCTTCCTGACAAAAAACAAACAAACAAACATGATGTAAACAGTACAATTTGGCAAATGCCTGTACAGAAGGAAGTCTGTCCTTCCATTCCATGGAGATAGTTCTGCTTTGTATTTAAAACTGTAGATAGCTTAGTGGAAATGTTGGCATGTATCTTTCCTTACTTGTTTCCAAAGAGGATTTTGTTTCCTACCAAATTTAATCACAGATCTTTCCCTCAGTTGGTTTCTTTAAAGAAAATCACAAAAATTGGGCATTTTTCTGATATTCATCAACATCAAACTCAAAAGACCACTGAAAATCACATTTTTATTATTAAACCCATTTCCTCTCGCTACTAAAAGGTTTAAAGAGTCATTTGAACAGAACATAACAGAATAACAGAGTTATTAACCTTAAAGGTCTTCTAGTCCAATCCCCTGCTCAGGCAGGAGACCCTATACCAGGGATGTCAAACTGCTGGCCTGTGGACCGGTTGCATCATATGGAGGCCGCACCCACCTCATCTCTGGCAATGCAAAAAAAGTTGCAATACGTCACATGTCACATGATGCGGCAAGTTTGACACCCATGCCCTACCAGGGGTAGGCAACCTTGGCTCTTTTATGACTCGTGGACTTCAACTCCCAGAATTCCTGGCTTAGGAATTCTGGGAGTTGAAGTCCACGAGTCATAAAAGAGCCAAGGTTGCCTACCCCTGCCCTATACCATTCCAGACAAAAGATTGTCCATTTGAATTCAACTCATCCCAGATTGTCAAAGATTGTCCATTTGAATTCAACTCATCCCAGATTGTCTATTTGAATTCAACTCAACCCTAACCCAAACCCTTTGTCTCCCTCAAGATATTTTTTTTTTTTGACTTTCCAGCCTCATCTACAAACCTGATATTTCCTGGTTTGTTTCCAATCCAAGACCTAACCAGGTTTGTCCCTGCTTAGCTTTTCAAGATCAGCCAAGGTTGAGTAGGTGCTTCCATTGTGGGCTATATTATGGAGGCTTCTTCCTTGCAGTCTTAAGACATTACTGTATTCTCTTGATTTTCACCTCTCCACAGGTGTAGATGCCCCAAAGTTGCCTTTAATTCCTGCAAAAGATGCAGGGGAGGTCGTTGCCAAAGAATCAGAAAAATATGACCAAAAAGTACTGCCTGTGAAGAGTAACCATAGTCTTCTGGTGTTTCAACCTCAGATAACTACGGATGTTCATAGGAAAAAAGAGCCTCCAAATGCCCCCAAGGTTGAACAGTACTATTACCATATCAACTGGCCACAAGCGGTGCTGCAAAGGTGGGCCACTGAGAAGTCTAACCGGGAGAAAAACCTTAACCTAGTTTTCGACCAAGGACAAACCTTTAGAGAACCAGAAGCTGAGAAAAGAGACGACCAGGAGAGCTCTGAAATGGCATCAGAACCTCAATGCTCAGATGATTAAAGAACATGACATTATATTGGCTCTTATTATAAGAATGCAGTCCTGATTTTACAGAATTGGTTTGGCTCATTTCAGATCCATAGCACTCAGGCCTATCTGCAGGTTGACCTTTAATAAATTTGATGCCCCTTTGAAAGGTTTTTGTGGGACAGGAATGCTTTGGTTGGAAATGTGTTTCTATGTTTTGGTAATAAACATAAAAGCAGTCCTGGTGACGTCTCATAATCTAGAAAAGGAATGGGAAGTCCTAAACGCTACTATTTGCAAACCGCAAATAATGAACTAAGGTTAGTATGTTGTCTGAATGCCACCCCTAGGCTTATAATGGACCTGCAAAGTAGGTTTAATGCATACTCCTGCGTGTGTACTTCTCAATTCATCCTTGGGGGCTAAGGGTTCAAGGCCCATCGCCTTATGCTTTTGTCAAATGAAACTGTTTTCTCTGTCACTTTGATGGATTGTAAGACGCTAAGAAAAAGACACAGGCATGTCTTGAGCAGAGGTTTGAAGCTGCAGGACACAGCTTGACAAACTCTGAGTTTATTGCTTCTTATATACTTGTTACATACATAGGCTTTACCATTAAATGCTGACAAAGTTTTCTAGTAACACATTACATGATCAAAGACCAAGTAAAGAGGAAACAGGAGAAGGAACTAACAAAGACAGGAAGAGCTAGGAAGGAACTTAAGCATATTATCTACAGGAAGAGATAGGAAGTAACTTAAGCATATTTAGGTAGGTGAGTCATTAAGTCAAAAGTGGATGACCTTCTGGCTGCTTCATTAGGACAAAGGGTATCAAAAGGTTATGAGGTTTGTGGGGGAGAAGCATGGCAGTTTGCTGCGCGTGCATTTTTCCCCACATCTCACTCTTCTCTATTTTATTAGTGAGGACATTATCCTAAGCTGGAGTAGTTAGTGGGTCTTAGTCAGGGGACATATAACTTTGCATTTGTTTATACAAAACATAACTTGTTCCTGGGGTAAGTTAATGGTAGTTTAGTGTGGAAAATTGAAAGTAGAGGGAAAAAAAGACATTCAATAACCATATATGTGCATAATTAAAGGATACTTCTTGAAAGGAGGTACAATTTAAAATTCTTTGACATGTATACAGTGAGGTTTTTTAGATGAAGTAGTACAATTGACAATTTTTGCACAAGTAAGATTTGTAGGAACAGCTACAATTGGTGTATGTAAAACAATAGCATTAAGAGGTAACATATAAGAGGCATGACCCCAGCTTGACATAGTTGCATAATGAAATTCATTGTCTGATAGAAAATTGCTTAAACCAGTATAATTTTTTTAAACTGAAGCTGGAACACACAAAGGTATAAGACAGGTAGAGAGTAGATTTTCCATATCATATGCTTCAGAAATACAAAAGTCTGTCACTTGTGTGACATTAGCTAATTGCACCCAAATATTATATTTCATCCGTGATTCTAAACGATGAGGTGGGAAAGCTTGAGCCCCCACACAGCAATTAAGAAGGAAAGAGAGGCAAAGAATGACTAGATCGGGACGCGCTATGCACGGTCACTCATGCCTTCATCACTTCCAGACTGGACTGTTGTAATGCTCTCTACATGGGGCTCCCCTTGAGGTGCACGCGGAGGCTCCAACTGGCGCAGAATGCGGCCGTGCGGGTGGTAGTGGGGGCACCCTGGCGGGTACGAATGGCCCCCATCCTGCGCGAGCTGCACTGGTTGCCGGTGGTTTTCCGGGTGCGCTTCAAGGTGTTGGTTACCACCTTTAAAACGCTCTATGGCATAGGACCCAGTTATTTACAAGACCGCCTTCTGCCAGTAAATACCTCCCATCGACCAGTTCGCTTCCACAGAGAGGGCCTCCTCAGGGTGCCATCGGCTAAGCAGTGTCAGCTGGTGGCGCCCAGGGGGAGAGCCTTTTCTGTGGGGGCACCGACGATGTGGAATGAGCCCCCCCCGGAACTCCGGACGTGTCATGATCTCCGCACCTTCAGAAGAGAATTGAAGACTCATCTCTTCAATCAAGCCAGCCTGGCCTAAACCTCCTCGGGTTTTATGTAAATTTTTTAAACAAGGTTGTTTGGGTTTTAGAATTGGGATTTTAACAGGTTTTAGTAACAGCCATGTATTAATTTAATTCATTTTTAAATATTTATTATTATTATCTGTTTTAAATTGGGCTGTAAACCGCCCCGAGTCCTACGGCAGAGGGGCGGTATAAAAGTTTAATAAATAAAATAAAATAAATAAAATAAGGAATTTGCAGTCAAAACCACAAATATGGCAGTGCATAAATTCTCTGGTGTAGGTTCTTTTCCCCGTTGCCGCAAAACCATCTGTGTTTTGGATGTTAGGTTTTTCACATCGCCCCAGGTTGTTGGTCAACTGCGATGGCGAGAGCGAAAGGGACGTTGTGCTATCTGAAGAGTCCCCTGCTTCATTTCCAGTATTGGATTCTGGACTTGATGCCATGACATCTTTGGCTGGTCACACACACTGGGCTGGAATCCAGAGAGGGCCTGTAGGAGCAAGCACAGCAGCATAGCCTCGTCCTCAAGTTAGTAAGGGAATTGGACTTAACCAGGTTTTATCAGGCAATTGCCGATAACATACCAATGGATTAGGGAGCACAGCTTTCTGCTGAAAGTGACGCTGGTAGGCACAGTTTTTTGAAAAGAAATATTTAGCTGATTGAAAGTTATTAGGACTTTATTGACTTGACAAGTTATCCATGCCGAATTAGGTACCCTTGATCCCTCCTTTTTTATTTGTTTGTGAAGGCAGTCCTTAAAGGACCGATACATATGTGAGAAACAAAGGATAGCTGCTGTAAAGTTAAAAACAAAGCCATAAGATTGGGGTCGATCCCTGGGCATGATGTAAGCACCTGGAAAATTAAAAATAAGTTGGCACACATAATGAGAGTCAGAGATTAAGTTAAAAGTCTGTTGAGAAAAGGTGTGGAAAGCTAAAATAGCAGCAGATAATTCTGAGGGTTGTGGTGAGGATTGCACTGCAGTGTATAGGCAGATGATATGAAATACAGCCTATATAGTCAGTTAAAGAGCACTTGAAGAGATAAGTTATTCTGAAAATAAAATTGAAAATCAAATTTTGGGATAGGAAGAACAATATTAATTAAATCAGTCCCATTTCAAGGACAAGCTCGATTGTGTCCTAAGGTTATTATTTCAACAACAGCCTGGATAAAAGATAAAACATTTTGGGATGGGATAAGTAAAGCCATTCAATACAATATACTTTTTGTGCTTCTAACACAGATAATACTCCTGATAGTAGCTTACTAGTAAGAAATATGAAAAGTGTTAAGTGACAATTTTTTATGTGGAATTCTGTCCACAAATTGAGTACTCACGTACTTAATTTGCTCAACTATGGTAAATGCTGCAAGTGGAACTACAATGAGATCTCCAGTTTGTTTCCCTTTGGTCAATAAGTCAAATTCCAAGTTAATCAACTACCATTCAGATGGAAACAAATTTCTATTAAGTATGTTAAACATTTACAAATCTAAGCAAAACAATTCAGAGTCATTTCTTTTGGTTGATGGATATATAGGTCTAACTAAACAATTTAAACTCAACACTTTCCCCCCCCCCCAAAAATTGTCCAGCAGTTACTGTCTCTTCTTTCGAGTAAAAATTTTGTAATCTGAAACTGCAAGAGTGGGCATTAAATTTCATCTCCATTCGCAAACCAGAATTCTAAGCAGAGAGGAAAAAAAGTTTAAAACAAACAGTTCCCCCACCTTCTTTCTTTCGGTCTCTCTTGCTCTTAAAGCAACACAGTCAGTTGAAAAACAAAAGAGACAGGAAATTTTTTTGCTACAAACTTCTCACCACTAAAAAATAGTTTTCTCTCCTTCACATGCATTTTCCATAAATTCTCTCACACATTCTCCATGGGACTCTTCTCATGCAAACACTTATTATTGCTTTTCAATTTACTTTTACAATAAAATCTGCAGTTTACTATTTCTTTCACAGCCTGGGAGGGAGTGGGTGGAGGATAGGGTTTGAAGGCTAACACACACACTTAGGTATCAACAAATTAATTCATTCACTTTCATACTAACTGCTTGCATAAACAATTCCACATACAAATATTTCATTTCATACTTTCTCCAGGCAAACCATTTATTTTTAAATAAGGCCTTTTTGTGTAATGTTATCAGAGAGGGTTTTGACCCTCTTCCAAGTCTTGGAAATAACACAGAACAACACAGACAAACATATATACACAAATACTACTAAAACAACATTTATTTAGACATATGGCTTGTCCTGCAAGAAGCGAGAAAAATCATGAGATGATTCCAACCAAACATGTGGTTTTTAACCATCTCCTATTTTTCTCACCATTCCAAGCCCAAGTGTAATGTTCTGGGTGGCCACACATATACATAAACAAAACACACACATATCAATTTGGGGTTTGAGGCTAAAACAGGCCTCCCCTTTTAATTAAAAAGGAGGGGAACATTTATGGTTACTTTCAATTTATCCCAGCAACTTCAAAAGACATTGGGGAAAGACTGAAAGGAATATTGAAGGTGTGAAGGGTGAGGGAAAAGTAGCAGCCTCCTCTCCTCACCTCTGACAAAGGGGAATTGAATAGAGCCAGATTAAAAGGGGAAAAAAGAAAGAAAAAAAACTTGCTTTCAGTTCTTTGAATTTTCTTTTCATTTTCTTCCGTGGCTTTAGTTGTTATCAGATGAACTAGCCAACCGGAGGTTTACAAAGTTTTTCCAATGTTGTCTTGTTAAATATTATTTATACTTCTACACATCAACACAAAGCACTACCAGACATTGTCTGACAGGGTTAAACTTAACAGCTACTTGAAATTTCAAAACATCCCAATTGTTCAAAACACATTGCAGAGGAGTACATTTTGATTTAATTTGTTTCTTTAAATTCCTCTGACATTCCCCATATATATTTTTTCTACTTCAAGATTGTTCCTCTAATATTTTCCTTACGGGGGTGTATGATGGCTGTAAGGAGGCAAAAGAATTAGCCTCTTCAGAAGGAGCTGAAAATCCAATTAAAGATGCTTTCGGAGGCACAGGTTTTTTTTATCCTAATCAGGTGTGGGGCTTGTAGTTAATTGTTGCCCTGCTGAAGCATCTGAGCCAAATTTTTTCACTGTTTGATGGCACTGATGCCATTGATGCAATACCTGTACTGGAGCCCAAGATTCAAGATGTAAAGTATGCCCTATCTTTTCCCAATCTCGTAACCTAAGCGTCCAGCGCTTAGGATATCAAGGGGAATGTTTTCCTACCTCATCCACCAGCTTCCTTATGTCTGCCTCAGGCGCTTTCATGCCTGATTTGTGTAACAGGAATCTGAGTTCCTGTACATGTTTCTGCTGGTGCTGAGATAGATTGCAACCCTTACTTACCACTGAGGGGTCCCATAGGATGAAAGTGCACTTAGAGGTCTATTCCAGATGCTGGTAAGTATGTTGGCTGTTTCTCCCTCGGAAGGGGGGGCTGTCCCAGTTGATCCATGGGGGGCTGTCCCTGTTCAGGGGCCAGATGTAAGATGCTAAGAAAAAGACACAGGCATGTCTTGACCAGAGGTTTGAAGCTGCAGGACACAGCTTGACAAACTCTGAGTTTATTGCTTCTTATATACTTGTTAAATACATAGGCTTTACCATTAAATGCTGACAAAGTTTTCTAGTAACACATTATATGATCAAAGACCAGGTAAAGAGGAAACAGGAGAAGGAACTAACAAAGACAGGAAGAGATAGGAAGGAATTTGAGCATATTATCTACAGGAAGAGATAGGAAGTAACTTAAGCATATTTAGATAGGTGAGGCATTAAGTCAAAAGTGGATGACCTTCTGGCTGCTTCATTAGGACAAAGGGTATCAAAAGGTTATGAGGTTTGTGTGTGTGGGGGGGAAACACGGCAGTTTGCTGTGCATGCATTTCCCCCCACAATGGATTAATGTAGTGCCTGCAGAATTTAATGTTAGTTTATACACATTTTTTCTTCTGGAATCTAACCCCCACCCTTGCACCAACATTCCTTCTTCAAAAGACCTCTTTCTTCCACTTGGTGAGAGAGAAGTGTCAAGAAATATTTTAAAATATTTCTCTGTGTGTGTGTGTTTGGGGCCTCAAGGTGATCTAAACCCTGCAGCCGGTTCCTGGTTCAAAATTCTTTAAACTCCTAATTAAGTCTACTCAAAATAAATCCTGTGATACTGCGTAAATTTTTCAACCATGAAGAGTCCTAGAAAGCATGATAGTTTAGCCATGTAATCACCGGAAGGAGTGAATCTGAAATTTCCAGCCTCATTAAAATACAATATGAAACTTTACATCACTACAGACAGATTTCACCAGCAGGATCTGAGGTGGTTCAGAGACTCACCACAATGGCGCTGCATATGTTTGCCCTTCATTTAGAATGAAACTAATCAAAATTAGTTGAAGCAATCAGAGTATTTTTTTCAAGTCCCAGAATGATCAGAAATTCCAACTTAAGGCCATTGTTTTTTAAAATTATTTAACAAAACACAGGGTCTACAGAACTAGAACAAGCGAGGCTCCTGAAAACATGGTCTAAGACTAATCATCCAGACTTTTAGCACTGTGGAGGCTGCAGGAGGAGAACCGTGTGAGACTGTGATAGCAGAAAAACAAATGAAATGAAAATTGGAGGAATCCTTAGAGATCCATAGTGAAAGTCAAGTCGGTATCCGACATTTTTTTTCTGTAGTCTTCATCAAACCACTCATTTTGAGCCACGGTGAAGTGGTACTTCCAGTCACCGACCGTCCCTGTAAGGCAATCACACCATATAGTCTGCTTGGAAATTTTAAGTGGTGCTTTCTACAAGAGCCTTAGAAATGGTAAAAAAACCCTAATAACACTGGACATTAATTTCATATAACAACAACAACAACAATAATAAAGTTGGAAGGGACCTTGGAGGTCATCTAGTCCAACCCCCTGCTCAGGCAGGAAACCCTATACTATTTCGGACAAATGGCTGTCCAGTCTCTTCTTAAAAACTTCTAGTGTTGGAGCATTCACCGCTTTTGGAGGCAGGTTGTTCCACTGGTTAATTGTTCTAACTGTCAGGAAGTTTCTCCTTAGTTCTAGGTTGCTTCTCTCCTTGATGAGTTTCCATCTGTTGCTTCTTGTCCTGCCTTCAGGTGCTTTGGAAAATAGCTTGACTCCCTCTTCTTTGGGGCAGCCCCTGAGATATTGGAACACTGCTGTCATGTCCCCCCTCGTCCTTCTCTTCATTAAACTAGACATACCCAATTCAGCAACCTTTCCTTATATGTTTTAGCCTGCAGTCCCCTAATCATCTTTGTTGCTCTTCTCTGTACTCTTTCTAGAGTCTCAGCATCTTTTTTACATCGTGGTGGCCAAAACTGGATGCAGTATTCCAAGTCTGGCCTTACCAAGGCATTGTAAAGTGGTATTAACACTTCACGTGATCTTGATTCTATCCCTCTGTTAATGCAGCCCAGCACTGTGTTGGCTTTTTTGGCAGCTGAACTTACTGTACTGGAATTATCAACAAGAGATAATTGTAATAAGAATAGCCTTTCCAAACTCAGCCTTTCGAAGAACATCATAGGTAGTCCTCAGTATATAACCATTCACTTAGTAACCGTTCAAAATTACAACAGCATGTGACTTATAACCCATCCTTGCAACTTACAACTGATGCAGCATCCCCACATTCATGTGGTCAAAATTCAGTTAATTGGCATCTGGCATGCATTTTACAATGGTTGCATGGGGTCATGGCCTCGGCCTGTTTAATAACCTATAATGTCTGGTCCTGATAATAAATCATCATGGAGAAATACTCCAGTTCCTTACACACATGTTCCAAAACACAGAAAACCTGAATTTCTCCAGGATTCTTCTACGTTTCTTGCAATGCAGGATACTTAAAGGCAGTTCAGTTCTGGTGACTTGCCCGGAAGTGGGAGAAAGCATACCTTTTCGCATGAATGGAGAAATGGACTGGTCCATGACAGACAGTGGTGCATTAGCTCGGTTAACCATGGGGTTGTGCTTCATGACTTCGAATGAGGTGTGATGTACAATCTTGTCTTGAGTTGCCACGTCTAATTGCTTCCCTATAAACTGCATTATCTTCTGGATTTCACGCTTTGGGTCCTGTGTGAGATGAAGGATAGCTGAGATGGATAAAAGAGAAGCAGAACTTTCTAGAGAAAGACTTGAGAAAAGGTGGCATAAGGTGCCAGCCTCCAAATCCTCAAACTGATTCAACGTGTGCCTTGATGATCTTACCACCATTGTTTTGCAACAGTGCTGCCTCCTGGCTGGGCGAGAGAAGCACACATGTTTGGCAACCCGCTAGCAACCGGTCCTCATGTTAACAAAAAAGACCAGTCACAACGAGCAAATTGCAAACTTTGGCCTAGTGGTTAAGGCGCCAAGCGAGAAACCAAAGGGCTGTGAATTCTAGTCCTGCCTTAGGCATGAAAGTCAGCTGGGTGTCCTTGGGCCAATCATACTAGGAAACAGAGTTCTAGTCCCGCCTCAAGCATGAAAGCCGATTGGGTGACTTTGAACCAGCCATTCTCTCTCAGTCCATTACATCAGGCTTAGGTGACAAGCCAATTGACCAATTCCTGTCCCAACCAAAGACATAACACTCATTGATCTAAAAAAAAAAAAATGAGGAAGAAGAAAACAATGAGCAAATCTTCAAAGCTACAACCCTACTTACTTTAAAAAGTAAACCGAAATAATGCCATGGCAGCACAGATCTTAACTCAAGCTCTCTAACACCCAATTTATTTTCATAACGTTTTCCAAGCAAGTGGACATTGTTCCCAAAAGGGGAGATCATTGTTACCCTTTTAAAAATTGTAATAAATTCTAGGATCCCATAAAGAGGAAAAGAACTTTTATTTTTAAGATCCCCATTATTTTCATTGGATTGCATAAAAATGCGAAGACAATCTACTCATCTTATCTCACCCCTGCAGGAGAAGGAGCTACAGAGAAAAAAAACCCATAATTTTCCAGTCCTGTTTCCATTCAGACTTTCCTTCCAGAACTCACTTTTTTAATGTCTTCATAAAAGAGATACAGGACACGGTAAGTATTTTTTGCTTCCCACCAATCCTTTACGTGATTGTACCAAGAGCCCCAGGCCACTGGAAAATACAGAACAGAGAAAGGCAAGAAGCCATCAAGTTCAGAGTCAAGATCCCAGCCAGATGCACAACAACATTGTTTTCAAATATTTGGGGCTTCCTGCTTTTTTCCATTAATACCCTGAAAACATTGCAAAATGTCCCCCATGCAAGTGAATATTTGTAGCTCTTGTTTGAACTGTGGGGCCCTTGTTGCTTTCCGAGCTTGGCTGTTTTCTTGCAAACTAGATACAAAGGATTTTGCAAATCCTACTCCATCTAGCACTGATGAAGTTACCTAGTTGGGTAATGAAATGTCTCCAAGAAAACAACCAATCTCAGAGAGCACCAAGGATCCTGGAACTGCTTCTGCCATCATCAACCTGCCTTCGCTGCAGATGCAGATTTTTCCCTCTAATGCAATTTACTTTCTTGTAATGCAAGGCTTACTAATAATGCACCTAATAATCATTTCCCGCATGGAATCTGCCCTTTACCTTACTGAAATCCCCCCACCTCCCAATTACTTGTTCCTTTCAAAAACAAAAACAAAAACCGAGAAAGGGGTGCTGACTTACCTTTGCCCGCCATGAAAATCTCCAAATATTCCTCCCATGTTCCAGGATGGGGCAACGTTTTGTTCATTCTTTGGAAATGGAAATAGGACACCAGGCAATCCTTGGGATTTCTTGCCATATAAATGAACTGAGGCAATAACAGCAGGGAAAAAAAACAGTCCTGGATTAAGCAATAAGTAAAAAATAGCACTGTGCTTGAGTGTTTCAAGGCCTTGGCAACTCTGAGGCAGATGGACTTCAACTCCCAGAATTCTGGCTGAGGAGTTGAAGTCCACATGTCTTAACACTGGAGGTTTTTAAGAAGAGACTGGACAGCCATTTGTCCGAAATGGTATAGGGTTTCCTGCCTGAGCAGGGGGTTGGACTAGATGACCTCCAAGGTCCCTTCCAATGTTACTATTATTATTATTATTATTATTGTTATTGTTATTGTTATTGTTATTGTTATTGTTATTGTTATTGTTATTGTTATTGTTATTGTTATTGTTATTGTTATTGTTATTGTTATTGTTATTGTTATTGTTATTGTTATTATTATTATTATTTGCCAAGGTTGAGAAACACTAGAATCAAGGGAAGGAAGGGGTGGCACCACAGAGAGGTGGGGAGGACCATTGCCTTTCACTGCCACACTCAACTCTGGTTTTCAACAGGGTTAATGTTAAGCAATGGAAGAGTCGAGCAGCTAATTGTTGAACTTTGCTTATGGTGGGAAGGGGAAGCTTGGCTCTTTTATGACTTGTGGACAAGTCATAAAAGAGCCAAGGTTCCCCCATCCCTGGTTTAGGGCATCAGTTGGCCTTAATCCAGCCCTGACAAGAAATCTTTCCCCATGTGACAGCAGATAAGAGATGTATTCTCCCCCTCTCCAAAGGTATACAATTGACCATCTCTGTAAGAAGGATTTCACTCCATTCCCACAAACAAATGGGAATGTGGAGGAATTGCTCCACTTAGAGCCCAACCTACTTCACATGACTTTTTTGTGGCAGGAGCAGTGGTGGGATTCAGCCGGTTCGTACCACTTCGGCAGAACCGGTAGCTAATTTTTTTGTTGCTCAGGCCCAGAATGGACTTCCGGAAGCAGCATCCACACAGAGAACTGGTAGTTCACATATTTGAATCCCACCACTGGGCAGGGGACTAAGGTAGGAGCAACCAGGACATGTGTTGTCTTGAGGTAGGAGATAAATCTAACATGAAGTAAGTAAGTAAGTAAGAAGGTAGTCAATGACTCTGTTTATATTTAATTTGGGATCTTTTGGAGAAGATTTGGCAGCAACAAGAAATACCTTGCAGTTCTCGGTCCAGAAGGACTTAGGGAGCAGCTGGACAGGAAGGTGAGTCTTGAGGGTCCTTGGAGAGGGCATCATTTCAGCTTGGTCCACTCCTGTTTAAAAACACACCGAAGACAAAAAGGATTAGAATCTGTATTTGGACCTGAATTAATAGTTAAGACATGTCTGGCTACTTGTACAGATTTGTTGAGGATCTCTCGTGAGGCATCTTCCCCTTGCCCCAATAAACAATTTTTCCCAGGCTTCTGTGTGGAAGTGGCAGGCTAGTTAGATCTACCCAAGGTCTGGAATGGCCTTGCCCATTCAATGAATGGGTGTCGATGATGCACAGAGGCCCTCTGACATTTCTCCAGGTCGCCTTCTTGTTGGATCATATCCACAATCTCTTGTATCCAAGTGGTACCTAAGGAGAGAGGGAGAGACCAACATTCGTCTATCCTGTGCTAGACAGAAGCGATGTAGGCCTGAAGGCCCTCCTCACAAAAGAAGCTGAAGTCTGCAATCACTCACCTTTCTGCAGGTTTTCTGTCACTTCTGCCAGCCCCAGAATGGGGAAAGGGATTATGCAACTCTAGAAACCTTCTCTCTGATCATCGTCAGAAAGATTTAGCAAAGCCTCACAAGAACTATTTCAACTTGTACAGCAGCTAAGAAAGGTTGGGAATTGGATTTTGCAAAGGATCACTAAACCAGATTAAATTCTTTCTGTTATTATTAATCTTTTTATTTTTTATTAATTTAATACATAAAACAGTGCACTGTGAATAGTGCCCTCCACCAGACAAATTACAAAAAATACAAACATTAATCCCACCACCAATAGGGAAGATTCAATTTCTATTACATATATACTTCTCAACTCTGGATTACATTATTCATACTTTATAGAGTGACTGAATTTTATTCTTTATTTTTGCATCGCCTATTAAGTTTAACATATACTTTTTTACCTTTTCCCACCGCTTCATTGTTGCTACCAATTTACCTTCATTATAATTGTGTAATCTAATTTCCATTATTTGATAGTGAATGTGGTCTACCTTGTACTTACACCAATTTTGTATGTTCCATTTCTTCGCATCTTTCCACCCAAGCACTATAGTTGCTTGGGCGCTTTCTATTGCTGCAGTTTTAATTTCTTCGTATTCCTTTACCTCACTATTTTTTATTAATAGCGCCACCTCCTTAGTTATTCTCCAATTAATATTTAGCATCTTATTTACTTCAATTTGTATTTGCTTCCAAAATTTTTGAACTTCAGCACATTCCCAAAACATATGCATAAATACTCCCTTTTCTTTACATCCATGCCAACAATTCCCTTTCTTCTCCCTTTGGAAGTGCGCTAATTGTAATGGTGTGTAATATCATTTATGTAAAATTTTTCTTCTCATCTCTCTTATCCTTGTATTTTTAATCTTCCTGATGTCTTCTACTACGCTTTCCATTTCCCATTCATTAATTTCTAATTCGTCCTGCCAATACCTTGTCAATCCTTTTACAACTTCCTCCTCCACTTCCAATAAAACCCTATATATATATTACCTACTTGCGCTTTTGTGCTCTTATTCTTTTCTTTTAATATTTTTTCTAAAATTGTTTCTTGTCTGAGGAATGTTTCTTTATTCTCACTTCTACTTAAATATGTGCATATTGTGTTAACTTGTAACCATCTTTCTTGGCCCAGACATTGCTCTAGTTTACTTCTAATAATCTTTCCATCTTTTTCATATAATTGCTCAATTCTCATTATTCCTTTACTCCTTAATTCCCTTATTATCTTTGTGAGATTACCTTCCTTATTTGTGTTTATTACTGCAGCGTTGCTAGTTTAGAATTCGTCATTTTCAATTTACTTTGCCATTTCATCCAACTCTCTATAACTGCCTTAGCGGGGTCTATTAACCTATTTGTATCTATTCTATTCCATTTCCTAAATAATAATTCTTCATCCCTTATATCATTAATTTCTTTTTCTAATCTTACCCAGAATTTCTCTTCAAATAGTTGTAAATCCATTAGTCTATCTATTTGATAAGCATCCCTATAATATTCCAAGCATGGGTTTCCCCACCCCCCTTCGTTCTCTGTGGCTACCAACCACCTTTTTTAATTCTTGGTCTCTTATTACCTTCAATCCAAAAATTCAATTTATTATCCCACTCTTTTAATTTTGCTTTAGGGAAGGTCCCTGGCATTACTTGTAATATATATAACATTTTTGGAATTATCATCATTTTTAATGCCCTAATCTTTGCCATTCTTCTCAAATTTTTATTTTTCCAGTTTTTGATCTGCTTCTGAATCTTTTTCCATACTAAATTATAATTAAACTCAGCCATTCTTTCTGGATTTTTTAATAACCATATTCCTAAGTATTTCATCTTTTTACTTCCCAATTTTAAACCTGATACTTTACGTATCTCAATCTGTTCTCTGGGTCCAGTATTTAAACAAATAATTTCTGATTTTTCCATATTTACTCTTAACCCTGATTGCTCTTTAAATTCTTGAAGTAAAATAGTCATTCTTTTTACCATATCTATTGGTGTTTCTGTAACTATTATAGTATCGTCGGCAAAGAGATTTAATTTTAATTCTAAATTTCCAATTCGGTATCCCTTCCACTGTTTATCTTTTCTAATTTTATTAGCTAATGTTTCAATTGCCATTACGAAGAGCATCGGAGATAGGGGACACCCCGGTTTAGTTCCATTATTTATTTCTATCTCATCCGTTCTATTCCCATTTACTCTAATATAAGCTGTATTTTTTATATATATTTCTTTTATTATATGACTGAACCTATTTCCCATATCTAAGGTTTTACATAGTCGGAATAAATAATCATGATTTATTTTGTCAAAAGCTTTATAAACGTCTAACTTCAATAGTCCTAATTTCCGTTTAGTTCTTGTAGCATGGTGTAGCACATTCATTATGTTTCTAATTGGTTCATAAATTCTTCTTCCTTTTATAAACCCATATTGATCTTTCCCTATTATTCTGGGTAATATATTTTCTAATCTATTTGCTAAAATTTTCATAAAAATCTTATAATCTTGGTTTAGCAAACTGATTGGGCGGTAGGAACCAGGTTCTTTTAAATCTCGTTCTGGTTTTGGGATTGTTACAATTTCAGAATTTCTCCACGTTTGTGGAATATCCATGTTTAATAAAACATTATTATATAATTTCTCCAAATGTGGTAATAAAACCTCCATATACGTTTTGTAATATTCTCCTGTAAACCCATCAGGGCCTGGGGCCTTCCCAGGTTTCAAATTTCTAATAACTCGAGTTATTTCTTCCTTTGTTATATTTGCATTCAACAGTTGTCTTTCTTCTTTGTTTAATTTTTCATTAACCTCTATATCTTGTACAATGACATGTTCTTTCTCATATAGTTTTTCATAAAATTCTTTCATTACAACTTCTAACTCTCTATTATCATATTTTAATAAACCATTTTTGTCTCTTAGAACATTAATAATTGATTTTTCTTTCCTTCTTTTCAAATAATTTGCCATTTGTTTTGCTGACTTTCCCCCCCATATTTCAATTCTCTGCTTTACCGCCATCCTCATATTATTCCATTGTTGTTCTTCTATATCCTTTAATTGTCTTTGCTTAATTTTTAATAAATTATTCCATTCCCTGTTCCTTGTTATCCTTAATCTTTCACGTATTGTCTCTATCTCTTTAATCTTTTCCTCTCTTTCCCATCCCCAACTTTTTTTAATAAAAGACTCCAGGCTAATACAATTTCCTCTAATAACTGCCTTTTTAGTATCCCAAATTACTGATTGCTTTATTTCCCCATCCTCATTTGTTTTAAAAAAATCCTGAATGTCTTTCTGTATTTTTTCTTTATTTTTTTCATTCACTGAGACAACCTGATTATATCTCCAAATTCTTTGTTTCCTACTAAAATGTATTTTCAAGACCGCCATTCTAGGAGCATGATCTGAGATCCAATTACCTTTTATTTCTGCTTTTTTGATTTGAATACTTCCTAATTTATTCACTAATATATAATCAATACAACTAAACTTATTGTGTCTTGCAGAGTAAAACGTTCCCCTATTTAGTTTATCAGCATGAGTGTCTATCATATTTAATTTATTTAAATTCAATTGTTTCTTTTCTTTCTTATTAACCATTATTTCCACGTTGAAATCCCCTGCGAATAAATTCTTTCTGACAATACAAGATCATTCTTACCCAATCTAATGGCCATCCCAGACAGCTGAACAGACTTTCTTGGAAAACCCAGCAGAGTTATACTGGATCAATAATGGAACCTGTCCAAGGCGATCAAACCAGTCAGTCTTAGAGGAGATCAACCCTGACTGCTCTTTAGAAGGCCAGATCCTGAAGTTGAAACTCAAGTACTTTGGGCACCTAATGAGAAGGAAGGACTCACTGGAGAAGGGCCTAATGCTGGGAAAGATTGAGGGCAATAGAAGAAGGGGACGACCGAGAATGAGGTGGCTGGACGGAGTCACTGAAGTAGTAGGCGTGAGCTTAAATGGACTCCAGAAGATGGTAGAGGACAAGAAGGCCTGGAGGAACGTTGTCCATGGGGTCGCAATGGGTCGGGCACGACTTCACAACTAACAACAACAACAACAACAACATAGGTAGCTTGGGATCCTGTATACTCTCAAACTGAACATGACTTCACCCCTAGATTCTTACCTGATTTGGGGTAAGTACAAAGAAGTATGTCATCTGGCTTGGCTTGGAAGCACTGGATCCGATCCCATTCATTACAAGTGCTTGTTGGTAAGGGAATCCCTTCCATCTCGCCTAGCCTAGGACGGGTCTCTGGCGTGAGTTCTTTTCCTTGCTCCATGGATGTTAGCTATAACATATGGACAAGACAGGCAAAAAAATATAAGGAAAACAAAAAATTATTTCGAACATTCTCTAATGGATCCTTTGTAAGCAGGGTATTGGACAAGATCACCTTCAAGATCCCTTCAAACTGTATGATTTGGTCAGTGGTGGGATTCACCGGTTCTCTGTGTGGATGCTGCTTCTGGAAGTCCATTCTGGGCCTGGGCAACAAAAAATTAGCTACCGGTTCTGCCGAAGTGGTGCGAACCGGCTGAATCCCACACTGGATTTGGTGTTATTGGGAAAACTACATTACTAGTAAAAATCTTGATTTAACAGACTTCAGGTTAATGGGTTTCAGATCTAAGGGAAAATCTTTCTTTGCATTTAGCAATCATCCCTATTTGGTGGGCAAAGCCCACTAAATTAAATTCAGCTTAGATTATTTATAATGTATTTAACTATGTAGTGTTATTATGTAAATGGATAAACTTAGGAAAACTACATTTGGATTTAATAGATATTCTGTAATTTTACTACATTTTTTCCTCAAGTCATAAAGGAAGACATTGTGTGTACTCAAAGCAGTTTGTCTTCAGTTTGTTATGCTTTCAAAGTTTCAGGGTAGCCAGCTTTATGCAATTCAGAGCTACGATGCTAGCCAAGATTTCAAAACTAGAGGTGCTTTGTTTGTATTAGAAGAGTTGTTTTCTGACTAACCATCCCTTTGGAGGCAAATCGTCTTAATTTCAGGGTATTGTGGTCTATTTTTAAGATGAATGTGGTCACTATCATACCTAATCTCTTCTACACTTTCATTTCCTTTTAAAATAAAATGATTGGCTGCTAGAACTGTCAGTCACAGCCTAGTACACAAGTTCCTCCTCCCAGTGATTTTAGAAGGAGGGGGGGAACTGAGGAGAAAGGGGTTTGAGAAGGAGGTCTGGAGTCCCAGGCCTAAGACCTCCACCTCAGCAGCCAGATGCCGGATTCTCTTTGGGTTCTTATATCTATAATCCTCGCTTAACATCCACAATTGGCATCTATTGCCTGTTTCTCCATGGATTCTGCTTGTAAGAAACCAGCTGTGCTCAAATAGTGAACACGTGACTCCGTGATGCAGCAGTGATGGTCATACGTGCAAGGACTGGTCATAAAGTTACTTTTTTCAGCAGTGTTGTAACTTTGAATGATTGCTAAACAGGACAGTCATTAAGCGAGGATTGCCTATAGCATCGGTTCTCAACCTTTTCCGGGGCTTGACCCCGGCCCGCGCCGCGCTTGCACGGCGCTCCGGGCGCATCGCACATGCGCGGCGTGACGGGCGCATCGCACTTGCGCAGCATGACGGGCGCATTGCGCATGCGCGGTGCGATGGGCGCATCGCACTTGCACGGCATGACGGGCGCATCGCGCATGCGCGGCGTGACGGGCGTATCGCAAAGGGGAAAAAAATGGCCGACCCAAAAAAATGGCCGACCCAAAAAAAATATATGGCGGACCGGCATCGCGCATGCGCCGCGCGACGGCCCGCATCGCAAAGGGAAAAAAAATGGCCAACCAAAAAAAGGCAGGCCGGCATCGCGCATGTGCGGCGCAACGGCCCGCATCGCAAAGGGAAAAAAAATGACCGACCAAAAAAAAAAAAAAAGGCGGGCCGGCATCGCGCATGTGCGGCGCAACGGCCCGCATCACAAAGGGAAAAAAAATGGCGGACCAAAAAAAAAATGTCCGACCCCCCCCAAAAAATGGCCGACCAAAAAAAAATAAAAATAAATGGCGGACTGCGGCGTTTGGCAACCCCCGTGAAATGGTCGTTCGACCCTAAATGGGGTCGCGACCCACAGGTTGAGAACCGCTGGCCTATAGGGTCCTCTGGGTTTTCTCCACCTTGCGAAACTAGCAAAATGATGATAATGTGCCACTTTTAGCCTGCTTTTAGGGGATTGGAACGTTAGGGGGTGGAAATGGCATCGACTTGATTTTGAAATGAATTAAATGCCTTTTAGGCGCAGCAGTTGGGAAACTGTAATTTGCAAAGAACACAAATTGCTTGCAAATAACTTTCGGAGTAAATTTGCAAATTGAACTTGCTTGCAAATAACTTTCCTTACACATACCAGCTGCCTTGCATGTGTTGTGACTCATCCAGTGTTTAACATGGAAAAAAGTCTCCTTAGTATTTTGAAAGTCTCTCAAGACATTGAGCAAAAGTTTGAATCTCAAATCTCAAATATTTACCCGTGTTTGCATGACTGTAGTATTATGTTATCTTTTTTTACTGTCCCCACTTATTGGTGTTATTTTAATTATTATTATTATTACCCTGTTCCTTTGCAAGTACAGAGAGCTACTGCACCAGAGACAAATTCCTTGTGTGTCTAATTATATTCAGCCCATATTCTAATTCTAATTCTAAATTTTTTCTCCACCCTGTTGGGGAATGTTTAATCTCCCAAAGTCAATAATTTTCAAGATACTCATGTACTTTTTAATCTCACACATGTACATACACATATTTCTACCTTTGTTTCCTTTGCTATTTTATCTCAAACACACCTTGTTATTGACTTTCTCCTTATGAATAAATAATTATTTCTTTAGAGGTCTAGAAAGTCCCTCCCACCTAGGTCACATTTAATTTATTGGCAATTTTAGTTTGGTTGAGTATGTTTTAGTACAATTGTTGGCTGAACAGCATAGGCCAATTTTCCATCACATTTTAGGAGAGCCAATATGAAGCAACACAGAAAAACTCTATAATTCTTCTGCAGTGCACTTCAGCATCTATGGAGATTCTCTTATCATCCAGCTCATGGTTGTCATAAAGGCGTCTTTTTTCCCCAAAAGGCAACTAGGCTTTCTTGGGTTTTTTTTTCTTTGAAAATATTTTCACTTCTCATCCAAGAAGTTTCTTCAGTTCAGCCTGCAAAATCATGCCTCTTCAGTTAAAATAAAGGCTGGAGGTGTGGACTTACCTGGCCTTCTGTGTTAATCAAGGAGGACAGGATCACTTGAAATGGGAACCTGCTCAGGTGTTGCTTCCACAAAATAACACCACCCAATTTGGTGTAAGTAATTAGACTGTTGTCCAATCACATTTTCAGCATCCAAGCAACTTCTTAAAGGAGCCGGTATCTGATTCCAAAGTCCATTTGTTTTAACTGTTTGATCAGTGAAATGGTAATGATTGTCTCAATAGACTTTTGAAAAAGCGGAGCCTACAAACCAAGTTTTTGTGGCAAAAACAACTGCAGTGATTCACTTAACAACTGTGGCAAGAACGGTCATAAGATGGGGGTAAAATTTGCTTAGCAATTGTCTCGCTTAGCAACAAAAATTGGTGGGAAAGCATGCAACTGCAGCTGGTCAGAGATGAGGAAGAGGAACTGCCTTCCGCATCTGATCCAAGAAACACATAGGGCAGAGAAAAGGCAGGAGCAGGGAAGGCCAGCCAGATTACTCGTGAGGAGAAAACCTCGCCCTTGTTTTCTTTTTTTTATTTATAAGTTTTATTGGTTTTTAAACATAAATCACATAATAGTCAGTTAACAGTGTGTTTGCTTAGTTTACATTTGTAAGGAAAGATCGTTAACAATTGATTTCTATAATTCGTAATCCACATATTCAAAGAAATGTCTCTTTTTCTCTTAAATATTCTCTCTGGTGGGTCCCATCATCTATATTCTTTTCATTTTAATATTTTCAATATGTTTTGCTGAATCAGAGAGTTTTTCCCTCTATTTTTCCCCAATCAATTATACAATTTATTCCAGATTTCATAATAATCTATTTCACTCTTATCCTTGAGTTCTAACCTCAACCTATCCATTTCTGCACAGGATAAAATTTTATTTATTACTTCTTCTTCTGAGGGTGTCTCCTTATCCTTCCATCTCTGTGCAAAGGCTAATCTTGCTGTTGTTAACATAGGTAGTAATAGGTATAGGGATCCTTTATTGCATCTATCCTTAGTGATACCCAGCCGAAAGATTTCTGGTTTTAGCTCGATGTTCTGCATTAGTATCTCTTCTAGCCACTGTTTTATCAAAGGCCAAAATTTTTGTACTTTAGCACAGCAGACAGATGGAGGCAATGCTGGGAGCAATGTGTTCTTTTCCTAGCTGTGAGTTTTCTGGTTGTGATTCCTGCCTTGCTTTGGACTGACACCATACCTTGACTTGGATCGTGGTTTGTGAACTCTGAACTTTTCATGCCTCATGAACCCTCTTGTATTGTGGATTTAATTTTTGCCTGGTGGGTTTATTTTGATTGGGAAACTTTAGCATTGGCCTGCTTGTGGCTGGACGTAATTGGGACAGCTCTGGGTTTTTGGTGAAGGGAATTGCTGGGGAATATTAATAAAACCACTAAACCAGGGGTAGGCAACCTTGGCTCTTTTATGACTCGTGGACTTCAACTCCCAGAATTCCTGAGTCAGCCATGCTGAGGGGAAAGGGAGGTTTCCAAGCTGAGCCATGCTGGCTCAGGAATTCTGGGAGTTGAAGTCCACGAGTCCTAAAAGAGCCAAGGCTGCCTACCTCTGCATTAAACCATGGTTATGTGGGTGTATGAGTGAGCAGGACAGCACATTGACTTATGACTGGTTGCTTAATAATCTAAGTTACAGTGGACCCAAAAAAGGTGCTGCTGAATTTGAAGTTTTGACTGCTGCCTCCTCAACCCTCACCGTCATGTGATGGCATTTTGGGTGCTTGGCAACTGGCCCACATTTGTAACTGTTGGCAGCATCCCATGGTTACGTAACACCGATTTGTGACTTCTGGCTTCTGGCAAAAACTGCCCATTGCAGAAATGGGTTCACTTAATGACCATGGTTTAGGTTTAGTTTCTTGCTCTATGTTCGGCTCTGATTAGTGTTCACCTTCCTTGCCCAGCTTTTTCAACCGGTTGCTCAGAATTGTCCTCCTCCCGTTTTATTAATTTCTACCCTGCCTTTATTATTTTTTACAAATAACTCAAGGCGGCGAATATATCCAACATACCCTTCTTCCTCCTGTTTTCCCCACAACAACCACCTTGTGAAGTGGGTTGGACTGAGAGAGAGCCACCCAGCTGGCTTTTGTGGCTGAAGCAGGACTTGAACTCACAGTCTCCTGTTTTCTAGCCTGGTGCCTTAACCACTAGGCCAGATTGGCTCTTTTATCTTCTACTTCCAATGAGATGTTTTGTGGGGATCCACCTCCCTTCTGCTCTGTCCCTGGCCAACTTTCTGTGCCCTGTTCTCCTTGTAGATCTCATTTTGTTGGGATGCATGGCAACCTCCCCAGGCAGTAGCCGGTACTGGCTGGCTGAGGAATTCTGGGAGTTGAAGTCCACAAGTCATAAAAGGGCCAAGTTTGAAGACCCCTGCTTTACAGCAATCAGGTTAGTTTTGAGTCATGGGATATTTGTGAGAAGTGCCTACACTAGCACAGAAGCTTGATGACCTTGTGTCAGCAGGCGATTGCATGAAGACAACTGTCTTTATTAGGACAGGTTGGCATCATCAGCTAAAGAATGAAACTGCCGGTAGTCCTCCACTTATGACCACAATTGATAAGTGAGACATTTGTTAAGTGAGTTTTGCCCCATTTTACGACCTTTCTGCCCACGGTTGTTAAGTGAATCACTGCAGCTGTTAAATGAGTAACAGGGTGGTTAAGTGAATCTGGCTTCCCCATTGACTTTGCCTGTCAGGAGATCCCAAAAGGTGATCCCATGATCCCGGGACAACCGTCATAAATATGAGCATCCAGATTCTGATCACATGACCATGGGGATACTGCAATGATTGTAAGTGTGAAAAACGGTCATAAGTGACTTTTTTTCCAGTGATGCTGTAACTCTGAACAGTCATTAAGATAAGATAACCTTTATTGTCATTTTTTTTTTACTGTGGGCACAACGGCATATCTATCCAGACATCCAACCTAAATGTTGGAGGTGTGATAGTATGGAGGCTACATATTTTCATGTATGGTGGACATGTAGAAAAATTAAAGCCTTCTGGAGAAAAATATGGTGGACACTCCAAACCATTTTGAAAAAGCGTATTGAATTTCTACCTCAGTTGTTTTTGTTAGGGATCATAAAAGACTGCACTACCACAGAGACGAACTTAATTATGAACTTGGGACAATACTGGAAGAAGCCAGAAATACCACCTATAGAAGAATGGACTTTGAAAGTAATAAGTTTGGCAGAAATGGCTAAAATATCGGCATATTTGAAGGATCGCTCAAATGAACAATATACGATAGACTGGAAACAGTGGATAGACTACATACAAGAGAAACACCAATCAAAGAAAATGTATCTGGCTTATAGTTAAATCTTGACATAAGGAGTGAAGAATGTTTACAAAATTAAATCGATTGTATTAAGTTGGATAGCAGTTAGCTTGAACTTTCCCCTGGTTTACATATACAAAGACTATAACTTACTGTTGTATCTCATGATTTATGTTGATTGCTTTTTAATATGCTATTATGATTAATGTTGATTGCTTTAATATCCCATGACTATCATAAAAAAATGAAATTTAGTTGCCCGCTCCCAAAGTGAAACACATACATGACACACACCTAAACATACTATGAACAACATATGTACAGACCCACATCCCTACATGTACATAGCAAATAAATATTAAACACTGTCCATCTTGAATATATAACGGAAGGAGGAAGCTTGAGAGTTCACAAGGTTAATGGTGTATGGAATGAAACTCTGGCTGAATCTGGATGTTCTGCCACGGATACCACGAAGCCCCCTCTTCCCAGAAGGTAACAGGGAAAACAGGTCGTGAAGAGGATGTGTAGTGTCCCAGATAATCTTGCGGACCCTGCTCAAGCAGCGCTTCTGCGCTATGTCCTTTCTAATTATTTTAAATTTTGTATATTTATATGTTTTTTAAATTTTAGGCTGTACACCGCCCCGAGTCCTTCGGGAGAGGGGCGGTATAGAAATTTAATAAAATAAAAAAATAAATAAATAAATGTCCTGGATGGGAGGGAGGGAACTGCCAATGATCTTTTCGGCCATCCTCACCACTCTCTGCACCATCTTCCTGCCTGAAGCAGTGAGGCTTCCAAACCAGACTGTGGTGCTGTAGGACAGGATGTTCTCGATTGTCCCCCTGTAGAAAGTGGTCAGGACAGGGCAAGGAAGATGTGCTTTTCTCATGCGATGCAGAAAATGCAGGCACTGCTCTGCCTGCTTCACCAGTTTCTCGCTGTTGAGCAACCAACTCAGCCATTAAATGAAGTTGTAAGCTGAGGACTGCCTGTATTCATATTTAGGCTTGTTGAAGATTTGCCTGAAGAACAAAATCTTTTATCTACTCTGAAGAATCTCGAAAAAAAGAAAGGCCTTCTCTGACTTTTTTCTCCAACGGGAAGAGGAGCACGGATGAGGTCGCCTACGGTAGTTTGGCAAGGAAACGTCTGCCAAGAAAGCCACCAAACTCAAGAGCACCAAGGACGCCAGAGAGGCTTGCATTTGCTTCCCCAGCAAGTCCCTCCCCATGTCAAATGTCCCCTCAAACAAATAAATAAATAGGTACATAGATAAGCCCTCCCTTGCTCCTGTTCACTCTCCACACACACACAAATTTTAGGACCTCTGCTAGAGCAGGGGTTCTCAACCTTGGCAACTTTAAGACTTGTAGACTTCAACTCCCAGAATTCCTCAGCCAGCTTTGCTGGCTGAGGAATTCTGGGAGTTGAAGTCCACAAGTCTTAAAGTTGCCAAGGTTGAGAACCCCTGTGCTAGAGAAAGTATTCCTGTAAGCAAGGTCTCATTTCAGAGAATATGAAATTTAAAAAATGAAAAAAAAAAGCTCTTGCCCCTTAACATCGGCACTGAGATTGTACATAATTTCAGAGAAATAATTTGTTTTCATTGCTCCCTCCTTTCATCCCTCTCTGTCTGTGTTCAAGTATTTCTGGCAACCGTTTGGACAAGTTCCTACGAAAAAAAAGTGGTTTACCACTGCCACTTTCTTCCCAGGGCTGAGAGACACTAACTGGCTCAAAGTCCCCCAGCTGGTTTTATGCCTAAAAGTAGGACCAGAAATCACGGTTTCCTAGTTTCTAGCCAGGCACCTTTAACCGTTACACCAAGCTGGCTCTCTTGTTCTGTGGTTGACTTGAATATGTGCGATCAAATTTGGTGTCGACTCTCGATATCCCCAGCTTAACTCCAGGCAGTCCTTGACTTACAATCACTCATTTAGCAACCCCTCGAAGTTACAACGGCACGGGAAGAAATGACTTACGATTGGTCCTCACACTTATGACCGTCACAGAATCATCACAGTCATGTAATCAAAATGCAAGGGCTTGGCAACCAACGTGCATTTAAGACAGCTGCAGCATCCCGAGGTCATGTGATCGCTATTTGGGACCTTGCCAGCCGGCTTCTGACAAAGCCTCATTCACTTAATGACCGCATGATTCACTTAACAACTGCAGTGATTTGCTTAATGGCCATGGTCATAAAACTGGGTGCTATTCGCTTAGCAATATTCACTTGCTTAGCAACAGAATTTGCTTAGTAACAGAATTCTGGTCCCAGTTGTGGTCTTCAGTTAAGGACTACCTATAGCAGTGGTGGCGAACCTATGGCGCGCGTGCCAGAGGCGGCACTCAGAGCCCTCTCTGTTGGCACACGCGTCACCTCCGCCAGCAGCAGGTCCATCAGGCCACCGCCACCCGGAGCAGGAGCCCCACCCAGCACAAAGAAGGCGAAGCGGCTTGAGTAGAGGTGGTAGAGCAGAGGTCACCAACCATTGTCGATTGGTGGACTGGAAGAAAAGGGAGGGGAACACATTTTACATGCACATGCTGCAAATGGGGCAGGGCTAGTGCCTGCGTGAAACTCACTAGCCCTGCCCCGTTCTTGCGTGGTGCAGCACCTTGTATCTGCACCCTGCGGTGCGGCAGCGGCCGTTTTTGCGCCACCCGTTTTTGCGTGCCAGAAGCGGCACTCAGAGGCATCTCCCTGCCCCCCCCCACGGGCACCACAATGCTGATGCAGCCCTGGCACTTTGCGATAAATAAGTGGGTTTTGGGTTGCAGTTTGGGCACTTAGTCTTTCAAAGGTTCACCATCACTGACCTATAGTAATATGGTTAATTATGTCATAGCAGCATCTACAACAGTACACATCATACGTGTGTATGAGTCCTGCAGGTGAGCTGCGCCCTCCGGAAAGTTTCATTTATCACCTCCGTGAACAATAAAACATGTTTTACATCCGTAGAGATTTCCATATCCGAAATGTACGCAGTGATAGCTACAGGTATCCCTCAAGGAAAGATGAACATGCTGGATGTTTTGAGTGTGCACTTTTTTTTATTTAAGTATTGCAACGGAAAATCATGGTTTTTCATTTCGAATCCCCACCCTGTAATGGAGAGGAAAGCGGGAAGAGCAGACAACAAACTCTTATTCTGGATTTAATAGTCAGCTAAGTGACATCCGTAAGATCAAGGGCAGAGAGGAAAGGTGCCAATGAAATACGTTACCTCGGGAAGAGGCAGAACCTTGCGGAATCCGTAGCCTGGATTGCAAAAGGGGGCCACGTCGCATTTCCCCCCGCCCCAAGCCATCATCTTTCACTGTGGTGTACCATGAAAAGTCTCTTTGCCGACCAACAGGTAGATTCTGATTCCCAAGAAGAAAACCTGCCTCCAAATCTTAGATGGTAGCAAGGGAGGACTCTTCAGATGCCCCATCCTGTCATCAGAGCCCATCCGCAGAGATGAAGAAGTGCGGAGTGGCCATCGTGGTGGGATCCGTGTGTGGAACGCGTGAGGGAGGACACCTCCCCTCACCATGCATCTTCAAATGCGTCCAAAGTCAACCAGAGGAAGCTGGGACAAGGCCACAAGATGGGGTTGGCAGTGTGCAAGAAGATGATGGAGAAACAACATTGCTTTGCTTGGATGCTCTTGGTGGCCTTGAGTACTTCCACGTGGAAGGGAGAGAGAGAGATGCTTTGGGTTACTTGGGTTCAAGAGGCCCCACGAGGACCACCAAAGATGCACCAATGCAGGACTAGAGGACGCATCAGGAAGCGGTGTACTGAACAGCAACCACGCAGGAGAGGAAGCCTTCTGTTCCTTTCTCACCCCATCTAGGTGTCCCAAAGGATCAAAGTGCCTCGTGAGGGGAGCATAGCAGATGCTTAGGAATCCAGATGAGAAAAACGGTGGTGGAATCCATGCCAACGTGGGTTTGGTGCGTGGGTGTATTAAAAGCTTTCTCCGGAAGCAAGGAAGGGGTCTTTCTAAATGCGGAAACTCTCCTCTTTGCCATCGATGTGTTTGAGACGGAGGTAGACATCTGTGCCAATGCCCTGCAGGGATTGGAGGGTCAAGGAACCACCTAGATATTCGGCGTAAGCCCGGGACGTTGGCAAGCCAAAGCCGAACCTGTGGAAGAGGGAATTAAAAAGGGATGGAAGGTTTCAAACTCTCCGCAGCTACAAGAACTATCAGTAGCAGAGTCCTCTCTTCGAGGGCCAGTTTTTGGAGGAGACAGACACCGCTTAGATCAGGGCTTTTCAACCTTTTCACCCACTGTTGTAATATGTTGTAATGCATGAGGCCTGGAACAAAGGAACAGGCCATGTGACTTTACCATGCTGTTTTGGAGCAACAGGAAATGGCGAAGCGACAACTGACAAAAGGCTGCCCCCCTTTTTATTCCCTGTTACAGTGGGCGGTTACACAATGCATCACATGGTTACAAACAGCCAATGACAATGTTATTACTTCTGCCAATGACAAGGCTACACCCTGTGGCCAATGGATTCAAATCTTGGTACAACGTCCATCCACCTATTAGCCCCCCTTATTTCCTTTCCCAAGGCCATATGGCCTTTGTCCTTTGTTCCAGAGCACATGGCCTGTGGCCAATGGACTCCACCTCTTGGCTCCGCCTCCATTTCCTGTTACTCCAAAACAGCATGGTAAAGTCACATGGCCTGTTCCTTTGTTCCAGGCCTCATGCATTACAACATATTACAACAACCCACTGTACCACTTTTAGGATATGGCAACGTCTGAGTACCACCAGTCGCCCAAGTACCACCAAATCTCCCTTTAAGTTTCCATCTTAAAACTGCTAAGGATTGTAGAGTAAAACTTTCACACCCTTATTCACCTGCTTTGCTTAGTTCTTATTTATTTGATCTGTATCTTGCCTTTCCTCCAGAGCGAGAAAAAAAAAGGGTTTTGCACGCATGCTCACACATATTCATTCTTTGCCAGGTACAGTAGGTCTTCTACATCAGGGCTTTTCAACCTTTTCACACCACTGTACCACTTTTAGGATATGGCAACATCCGAGTACCACCCGTCGCCTAGCAAGGTGTCAAAAACTTGATGACCAAAAAAAGAAAAAGTGATAAAGTACAGGTAGTTCTTGACTTACAACAGTTCGCTTAGTAACTGTTCGAAGTTACAATGGCATTAAAAAAAGTGCCCCCCAAGCCACAGCCGAGCAAGACACCTGCCTGCCCGCCCGGCCGCAATCTTCCTCCTGTCCGAGGTTTTCATTGTTGTGAGCATTTCTGTTGAGGATTGGCAGCGAGGGTGGGGTGAGGGGGTGTTTGGTTTTTATTCCCCCCGTCTGCTGGGTGGTTGCAGCAGGTTTTGGTCACTTCACATGACCCTGGGACACTGTGACTGTCATAAATATGAATCAGTTGCCAAAGCATCTGAATGTAAATCACAAGACCCTGGAGATGCTGCAACATTTCAGCTGATCAGCACTTCTTCTGGGCTCAGCAGAAGGGCCAGGATCAGCGCCGAACTCCAGCTGAAGCCTGGCGCTGATCCTGGCGCTTCCACTGAGCCCTGATAGCTCCAATCAGCTGGAAAGCGGCACTCATCCTGGTGCTTCCGCTGAGCCCTGACAGCCCTGCAGCTCCAGCCATCTCTCGCTCAGGCTTGTGCGGTGCTGCCACCGGTTCAGCTCACTCCCCTCCCCCGCTGCCCCTTTTTTAGGATGGTCGCATACCACCTGCCAGGTGCCCATGTACCACAGGTGGTACCCGTACCACTGGTTGAAAAGCCCTAATCTAAGAAACCCTACATGGCTTATTCACAGCAAAGTAGCCTCACTGTGCATCAGATTGACTTGCGTGCCCACTTATTACAGTAGGAGATGAGGAAGCCTCCATGGGGGGGGTCACTCCTTCAAGAAAGGTAAGCCCTCCCCCCACCCCCCACCCCAATGCAACCAAACTACTGAGCGATGACTATACAGGTAGTCCTTGAGTTACGACCGTAATTGAGTCATCAGTCGTGACAGTCATCAAGCGGGTCACACCCCATGACCAGATCTGATTTTGCAACCTTTTTTTTTGTTCAGCCTACGGCATCTGGATTATCCCAAAGACGTCCCTTCCCCGTCTATGCAGTGTGCTCACCCGTGCATGGGGCCCGACTGGGCACTGTTCCCCATTTCCACCATGTTCCCGAAGACGCTGTTCAGGCGGGGATCCTGAGTGCTTGCTTCAGCCGTGGTGAAGTGGTAATCGCTGACCTTGTCAACGTGATCGTGAGGGATTCCTGCTCCTCGGTCTGAAATCCTGCCAACAGGAAGAGAGACATGCAGAAGAAGCCAAGTCATTTTATTCCAAATACCTTCGTTTGACCTCCATAAAATGCACATAAGATTACAGCTTAACTGAAAACACCAAATACATCAACCAAAGTATGGAACTGGGAACAGCATTATGACAAGATCCTGGGGCAGAGTGCGTTGAAACACATCTTTAGAAATGCTTCCCTAATAATAATAATAATAACAACGTTGGGCTCAAAATTGTTATTGTAAGTCGAGGGCTGCATGTAAAACATTAAAAAGTGGTTAGTTTTTTTCCCCTCAGAAAGACTGAGACTCTTGTTTCTGTTGAAATAATAATAATAATAAAAATAATAGTAATAGTAATAATAATAATAATAAAGTTGGAAGGGACCTTGGAGGTCATCAAGTCCAACCCCCTGCTCAGGCAGGAAACCCTATACCATTTCTGACAAATGGCTGTCCAGTTTCTTCTTAAAAACTTCCAGTGTTGGTGCATTCACCGCTTCTGGAGGCAGGTTGTTCCACTGGTTAATTGTTCTAACTGTCAGGAAGTTTCTCCTTAGTTCTAGGTTGCTTCTCTCTTTGGTTAGTTTCCACCCGTTGCTTCTTCTTCTGCCTTCAGGCACCTTGGAGAATAGCTTGACTCCCTCTTCTTTGTGGCAGCCCCTGAGATATTGGAACAGTGCTATCATGTCACCCCTTGTCCTTCTCTTTATTAAACTAGACATGCCCAATTCCAGCAATAGTTCCTTATATGTTTTAGCCTCCAGTCCCCTAATCATCTTTGTTGCTCTTCTCTGTACTCTTTCTAGAGTCTCAGCATCTTTTTTACAGCCCGGTGACCAAAACTGGATGCAGTATTCCAAGGGTGGCCTTACCAAGGCATTGGAAAGTGGTATTAACACTTCACGTGATCTTGATTCTATCCCTCTGTTAATGCAGCCTAGCACTGTGTTGGCCTTTTTGGCAGCTGCAGCGCACTGCTGGCTCATCTTTAAGTGATTGTCCACTAGGACTCTGAGATCCCTTTCACAGTTACTACTATTGAGCAAGGTACCCTGTTCAGAATCAGAGTCTATATTTAATATTCTTCAGTAAATTCTTGTGGGCCAAACTGCAGTCACATGTGCTCATTTAAAAAAATAAGTGTTGCATTAATCAGGTGTGAAATGCAGAAGTTCAACATTTTAAGGGATGACAGTTTATATTTTAATCAAATTACAACACTTTTTTAAAATTGCTGTCAGTATTCAAAACTTGCAAGTGCAATTTTGTTTAAGGGGAATCATTTAGGAATATTATTTTTTTCCCTCCTTCAACCAGCTTGAACAATCCTATATTATTATCCCAAACTTGAAAGAAAAGTACTTCATTTCAACAAATAGTAAGAATACATGAAGTTACAGCCAGCCAGTTGACAGTCATGGAATCTTCAACAGTTCATTAGGAATAATGTAGACATTACAGTGTCTGGGTTGCCTTCCTAGAAGACCATCTTGGTCAAAGATCAGATGGAGGGAGTGCAACTCCACTGGTCCTCTTAGGTTTCTCAGGAGCTTTTCATACCCACCAGGGTATCTTCTGGGTCATCCATGGTGGCACAGTGGTTAGAAGGCAGCATTGAAGGCTAATTCTGCTGACTGCCGGCAGTTCGATCATCACTGGCTCAAGGTGGACTCAGCTTTCCATCCTTCTGAGATAGGTAAAATGAAGACCCAAACTGTTGTGGTGGTGGGGGGGCAATATGGTGACTCTGTAAACCGCTTTGAGGGGGATGTAAAGCATTGTGAAGCGGTATATAAGTCTAAGTGCTATTGCCACTGCTGTCTGATAGGGTTCAGCCTAGGATGAAATTTGCAGCAATTCTGGTCTCTTCTGTTGGGACATGCTGAGAAGATGATTTTTTTTTTTTTTGGTATTGATTTATAAAGTCCAAAAGAGATTCTATCTGTCTCCTCAGCTTACCTCTAGAGCAGACATGTCAAACACAAGGCCCGGGGGCCGGATGCGGCCCGCGAAGTGGTTTCATGTGGCCCACGAAGCCATCCTGGAAACAGTGAGACCCCCGCTATCTTGGCCCTGGTCTGTTTTGCTCCCTCCCTCATCTCAAATATTTTCCCACCACTCTGTACTTAGGAAGGAAGGAAGGAAAGAAGGAGAGGGAGGGTCTGAGGGAAGCCCTGCCTTAGTCCTGCCCTGCTGCCCTTTCACCTAACCCTAACCCTTGCCCCCTCCTCCTGGTCTATCCTGGGGGTCTCGCATCCTATTGCTAAGGAAGCTTTGGATACAAACCCGGGTCTCCTCCCATGGAGAGGGAATGGGCCTCCCTCTGACTTCGCCCTGGTACCCATCATGAGCAAACTGGGTAAGAAGAGCAAGCACAGCAGAAGCGGCCTTGAGGAGGAGGTAAGTGCAGCTGGGCACCCCCTTGGGAAGTGGGGCTGGGCTTGGTGCTGCGGGTGCTCGAAGGCCAGGGTGGGCATTTGATCTCTGCTGTCCAGGCCTCCCGGCAGCCCACACCACCATTCAGGCCCCCACATGGCCTGAGAGGAACCATGCCTTGGCCCTTGCCCCGGTCCCACCCCCTTCTGCCAGAGACCCTCAGATCTGTCCCACTCCCTGCCCAGGCCCCCACAGGCACCCTTGATGCGAATGATGTAGAGCTGGCCACGCCCACCCAGCAGGCCACACCTACTCCATCCACGCCCACCCAGCAGGCCACACCCACCCTGGCCACACCCACCTCCCCCCTCCCCCCTTTGAGGGCAACCACAATGTTGATGAAGCCCTCAATGAAACTGAGTTTGACACCCCTGCTCTAGAGCAGGGTTTTTCAAGCAGTGGTACGGGTACCACCTGTGGTACATTGGCACCTGGCAGGTGGTACACGACCATCCTAGAAAAGTGGTAGCGGGGGAGGGGAATGAGCTGAACCGGTGGCAGCACCGCACAAGCCGGAGCGAGAGATGGCTGGAGCTGCAGGGCTGTCAGGGCTCAGCGGAAGCGCCAGGATCAGTGCCGCTTTCCAGCTGGAGCGCAGCACTGATCTTGGCGCTTCCACTGAGCCCAGAACAAGCACCATCAGCTGGAATGTTGCAGCATCTCCAGGGTCTTGTGATTTACATTCAGATGCATGGCAACTGATTCATATTTATGACGGACACAGTGTCCCAGGGTCATGTGAAGTGACCAAAACCTGCTGTAACCACCCAGCAGACGGGGGGAATAAAAACCAAACACCCCCCCACCCCACCCCGCTGCCAATCCTCAACAGAAATGCTCACAACAAAAACATCAGACAGGAGGAAGAGAGCGGCCGGGTGGGCAGGCAGGTGTCTTGCTTGGCTGTGGCTTGGGGGGGGCACTTTTTCAGTGCCATTGTAACGTCGAACAGTCACTAAGCGAACTGTTGTAAGTTGAGGACCACCTGTACTTTATCACTTTTTTCCTTTTTTTTTTTGGTCATCAAGTTTTTGACACCTTGCTAGGCGACTGGTGGTACTTGGATGTTGCCATATCCTAAAAGTGGTACAATGGGTGAAAAGGTTGAAAAGCCCTGTTCTATCATCCATAAACAAAACATAAGTACATTTTTCAATACATCTAATACCGGTACTAATAACTCAACTGAAAATAATCATACCAAACCATTAACATTACTGCTCGGTACCCCCACCACCACATCCCCCCGACCCTAACCTTCCCCCCTCACTTACCAACTAACTACCTACTTTCCTCCCTCCTTCTCTACTTCTCTATACTCCACCCTCCTCTACTTTCCTCCCTCCTTCTCTATCTCCGTCCTACTCTTCCCCCTTCTTATCAACTTCCACTTACATCAGCCTTCACTCCTCCTTCCTCTTTTCCATCAGATGTGGTGCCCAGAGGCCACCCGAGCAACCCCTTAATGACAGTAATTACATATTCTTACATCAACCCCAATTACAGTTGAGAAAACATCGTATATAAAATTATAAACCCTCCCTAACCCTCCCTCCCGACTTCCCAGAGTGAGTACAGGGTAAAACAAAAGAAAACCCACTACATCAAGTAGTGTTATTTTAACACTATGATCTGATTTGAGTAGTTTCTTCTTTCTGTAAAAATTTAAAAAACTAATAAAATATATTTTCAAAAAAAGAAAAGCCCTGCTCTAGAGGTATGTGGGAGGTCATTCAGATCTTGGAGTGGAATGTTATCAGGATGCTGGGGTTAGCCAGCTCTGCTACTTCCTACCATGTAACTCCAAGGAAACCATTTGTACCTTCAGTTGCCCAGCTCAATCATGGGCTGGGTGAGAGAAAATAAGCTGAGACGCAAGCTAGACAAAATAGAGGCAGTGTTGGTGAGCAGAAAGCTGGAGTCGGGAATTGGGGTGGGATCTGCGGTTTGGGAGGACTCCTTCCACCCCAGAAGCTGCATTTACCCACTTACGGCTCTGAAGCAGCTCTCTTGACATTCTTCATGATGTCTCTTAACCACAGTCATAAGGCCGTTTCTTTGGTGGCTTATAGGCTACGGAATGCCCTCAACTAAGAAGGCTCATCCAGTTTCTGCTCTCTTTGTTCCATTTAATTTATCTAATTAAAGGGGGGGGGGAAAGTGCTCTGTAACTTTTGTTCTAAGAAGCCACTCTGAGCATTAGAATAAGCAGAAAGATGAAGTCAAACATTACTAATAAATAAAAATACTTGCCGTATTCCTCCCTATCATGGAGATATTCACCTAGTCAACCTCAAGAGTAGGGCTCGATACAGTATATTCACAAGTTATCATTATATCGGGTCTCTAAGGCAGGGATGTCTAACTTTAGCAACTTTAGGACTTGTGGACTTCAACTCCCAGAATTCTTCAGCCACCATGCCGGCTTGGGAATTCTGGGAGTTCCCATGAAGACTGCAGGCATCAGTAGCCACCTTAAGCCTTTAGTAGAGATTAGACAACCCATGAACTGTTGGGATTGTCATTTCAGAGATATTTCCTCTTCAGATTCCTCAATGTCTACAACCATGACAGAGCTTCTAGTCCAGCGGTTTTGGGGTCAAATGACCATTTCACAGGGGCCGCCAAAGTCCTGGAGTTTTTCCTCATACTTTCTGTTGTGGGTGTCTCTAGACCAGCTTGGGAAATGTCAGAGGATGAGGAGGAGCAGCCAGGCCCCTCTGGGTGTTTTCCCCTCCCGGCAGCCGAGACAGACAGTGAGGAGATTTGCATGCAGTCTGGGTCAGAATCTCAAAGCGGGGAGTCAGATTTGGAACAGGAAAATATATGGCTTGATCCGAGATTCCGAAGGTTTGATAGGCGGAGGTTTCAGTTACGTGGAAAAAGGAAGCCATGGGGGAAGTGACGTAGCGAAAACTATATTAGAAGGTGAAGGAGGGACTAATTCTTTGTCACGAGCAACGTTAATATCAAGTAGTAGCCTGATACCTCGAGGAGTTAGTTTGAACTCAGTTTTCTGGTGTTTTTGGAATCTACGGAAGATTTATGAGGTCTTGGACAACCTGAGAGATAAAGAGTGAGTTATTGGAAGGGGGGAGAGCATGTTTAAGCTGAATGTAAATAAGTCAGACTCGGCCGTTCCGCAAACGAACTGCCAGCATCTTGCTTTGAAGTGAATCTCTTGAACTGTGTTAAATAAAACTCTTAAAGAAATATTCCTGTGGAGTTTACTAAGCTGAGAAGGGCCAGATACAACACTTTCCTTTTGAAACGCAGTCCGGCATATTTTTTTTGGTTCCCCCCCCCCCTTTTTCATGAGCTGTGCTACTCCGTCTTATTCTATTGGCTTTTGAAATAGATACCGAACGGGCGGTGGCCAAGGTAAGGCTAGCGGGGCAGCGGCGAGCGCTGGAAGGCTAGCTGGCACGTGTGGGGCCCGGCGGGTGGCTTACCTCCCTTGGGCTGGGCCAGCTGGTGGTCCAGCCGGTGGTCGGCCTGCGCTGCGGCTGCCGCTTGCCGTGGCTGCCCAGGAGCGCCTGGGCTTGCCTGCCGCCCCCCCGAATGGGCGGTGGCCAAGATGAATGAGAGTGAGCAAACCCCACCCCTCCTCCTTCCCCCGCCCGCAGGGAAATACAGGTAGTCTTCGACTTACGACCACATGGTTGGGGGTCGCGGCATTAGGAAGGTTGAGAACCACTGTTCTAGTCCATTGTCTACACTGGAAAAGTTCTTAAATATTCAGGCAGATATTCAGAGATGTACAAAGCACAGTTAAAAATCAGCAGTTGATCACAGGGAATGATTTATGACATTATTAAATGCTTTATGGTAAAATGTTTTACAAAATTTGCCAAATTTCAATTCCACAGGATTCATGGGTCCTAGATTTGGATGCAGTATGTACGATAGCCCAACTTCAGGTGCCTTGGTTCAAAAACTGTAGCCCTACATGCACTGTTTTGCCCAGTTAAAGTTTCCCACAGAAAAGGCAGGAGAGTTTTAATAGTACATAGATGTGCAAATAGCGCAGCAAAGGCTGCATACCTTATGATGAGGTCGATATCATTGTTGGCAATCGTGATGATAATGTCTGGCACATTGTATGGGGTATCCAGGTGAGATTCCATAGTAGCGCTGAAAGAATCAAAAGCCAAGAAGCTATTATTCCATTAAAACAGCATTTCAGCTGATGGCAAGGTATTGAAAAAAGCGAAGTTAACAATTTCACTTAAAAAAAAAAAGCTTGCAATAAGAACATAAGAAGAGCCATGCTGAATCAGGCCAAAGCCCATCGAGTCCAGCATTCTGTGTCACGCAGTGGCCCACCAATTATACATGGGGATCTTGAGCAGAAAGAGAAGGCAAAACCCTCCCTTTCCCTTGACCCCCAACAAATGGTACCCAAGGGAATCCTGCCTACCTCAACCAACATAGAGGCGGCACATGGACATCCGTTTTAATAACCACCGATACACTTGGCCTCCATGAATCTGTCTAACCCTGCCTTGAAGCTATCAAGGCTGACAGCTGTCACGACCCCTTCTGGAAGTGAATTCCATAAATCAACGACCCTCTGGGTGAAGAAATATTTCCCTTTATTTGTCCTCACTTTCTTAGCTATGAGCTTTAGGGAGTGCCCCCTTGTCCTGGTATTGTGTGATAGAGAAAAGAATTTTTCTCTATCCACCTTTTCTATCCCATGCATGATTTTATACACTTCGATCAAGTCACCCCTTAAACGCCGTCTTTCAAGGCTGAAGAGACCGAGGCGTTGCAATCTGGTTTCATAAGGGAGGCGCTCCATTTCCTTGATCAGAATGTGATAGATTATTTCAAAGCAGTATGCTAACAGACGACTTTTTTTTTTCTACCTCTTTCTTTTCCTGCTACTGGTTTTCATCCTTCCCTTCTCTCTTGGGAAGTCACCTCTTTCAATCTTGATCGTCTCTAAGGTGCTTTGTCCCTATCCAGAAAATATATAGATCAAGGGATAGAATCAAAATCCTGTGAAGTATTAATACCACTTTACAATGCCTTGGTAAGGCCACACTTGGAATACTGCATCCAGTTTTGGTCACCACGATGTAAAAAAGATGTTGAGACTCTAGAAAGAGTACAGAGAAGAGCAACAAAGATGATTAGGGGACTGGAGGCTAAAACATATGAGGAACGGTTGATGGAATTAGGTATGTCTAGTTTAACGAAGAGAAGGATGAGTGGGGACATGATAGCCGTGTTCCAATATCTCAGGGGCTGCCCCAAAGAAGAGGGAGTCAAGCTATTCTCCAAAGTGCCTGAAGGCAGGACAAGAATCAATAGATGGAAACTAACCAAAGAGAGAAGCAACCTAGAACTAAGGAGAAACTTCCTGACAGTTAGAACAATTAACCAGTGGAACAACCTGCCTCCAGAAGTGGTGAATGCACCAACACTGGAAGTTTTTAAGAAGAAACTGGACAGCCATTTGTCTGAAATGGTATAGGGTTTCCTGCCTGAGCAGGGGGTTGGACTCAATGACCTCCAAGGTCCCTTCCAACTTTATTATTATTATTATTATTATTATTATTATTATTATTATTATTATTATTAAGTCAACAGAAACAAGAAGCTCAGACTTTCTGAGGAGAAAAAAAACTAATCATTTTTTACTGTTTTATGTGTAGCCCTCGACTTACAATAACAGTTTTGAGCCCAACGTTTCTGTTGCTAAGCAAGGCAGTTGTTAAGTGAGCTTTGCCCCATTTTATGACCTTTCTTGCCAGTTATTAAATGAATCACTGCTAGTTCTTAAGTTAGTAACACAATTGCGATGTGAGTCTGTCTTCCCGTTGACTTTGTTTATCAGAAAGTTGCAAAAGGTGATCACATGATCCTGGGACACTGCAACCGTCATAAATACATTCCCGTTGCCAAGGGTCTCAATTTTGATCACGTGACCATGGGGAGGCTGCAGTGGTCATAAGGGTAAAAACTGTCATTAAGTCACTTTTTTCAGTGCCGTTGTAACTTTGGTCACTAAATGAATGGTTGTTAAGTTGAGGACTACCTATACCAGTGGTTCTCAACCTGTGGGTCGCGACCCCATTTGGGGTCGAACGACCATTTCACGGGGGTCGCCAAGCACCGCAGCCCGCCATTTTTTGGGTCGGCCATTTTTTTTTGGTCAGCCATTTTTTCCCTATCGCGATGCGGGCTGTCGCGCCATGCATGCGTGATGCGCCCCATCGCGCTGCGCATGCGTGGTGCGGGCCCGCCATTTTTTGGGGGGTCAGCCATTTTTTTTTGGGCCGCCGCGCATGCGCGATGCGGGCTGGGGTCGAGCCCCGGAAAAGGTTGAGAACCGCTGACCTATACTGTTGAATGCTTTAGTGTTCCAATGCTGGAGTTTCTATTGCTCTTTTCAAATTCCACAATGATAGTTCTGCAGTCAAGATACAGCCCCCAGATTGGCTCTTTCCTTTAAGTCAGGGGTCTTCAAACGTGGCCCTTTTATGACTTGTGGACTTCAATGCCCAGAATTCCTCAGCCAGGCATGCTGGCTGAGGAATTCTGGGAGTTGAAGTCCACAAGTCATAAAAGGGCCACGTTTGAAGACCCCTGCTTTAAGTCAACTGTCCCCTTTCTTCTTAGGTTATAACTAGTTCTTCTAAGAAATCTCAGCCAAATAGAAAGCGCTCATCTATCAATTAACCTTTAGGAAAACAAAATGTATATTCATTCAAGGCCACAAAGATCTCAGTTTCTTTAAACACCTAAAGCTGATCTTCTTTTTCTGTATGGAACAGGGAAAAAGATGTAGCACTCAACTCACTCCCTTTAAAGTGGAAATATCTAGGAATTAATGACTACAGTGGGGACCAGAAATTCAGTTGCCGTCATAAATCGAGGCAAGCATAGGACTGGACGTGATTTTTCAACTCTTTTTAGGACATTCGTGAAGAAAAATATGCAGTTGTAAATCCGAATCACATGGTTGATAAGCAAACCCATTCTCCTGAATCAACAAAAAAATGCCAAACACCTGGCAAAAAATAAATAAATAAATCATTGCAAATCGTGGTCACGTGACTGTGAGGCCCTGCAGCTGGTTGTAAATGCAAGCCGCTGCCTCAAATGCAGTCATGCATCCACAGGGAAGGGGGGATGGTGCAACATTTTACAGTGTCCAGAAGTGCTTTGCGGGCCATGAAACATGCTTTCTGAGACTGTCGTAATTTTGAATGGTCCTTAAACAACCAGTCATAAGTATAAGACCACTTGAATGTAGTGTTAAAGAATTCCAGAATTTGAAACCATCAAATAATGGTTCTGTTAAGCAAGCTGGATGGATGTGTAGGAGGAATGGCAGAATCTGGGGGTGAAGTCAAAAGAGGAACCAGCCTAGTACCCCTAGGTAGCCACAAGTGGACTTAGCCCAACTTCTCTTGAATCCAGCCCTTATTTAACGCCAAGATAGTGCTAACATTAGTTGAGTAGATTCCTATGCTTAGACATGATTGGTAATAAATCGGTTTAATTGGAATTTCATTGGTGGCCCTGACCTTTCCTGTCTGTCAGGAGGGTTCAGAATTTAGACCTGGTTCAATCTCAACTACTATGCACTCTCTTTGAGTGCCACCTTCGTATGTGGGATTTCCTCTCCTCACTCAGGTATAGCATAGGGGGTACCTTGTTCAATAGTAGCAACTGTGAGAGGGATCTTGGAGTTCTAGTGGACAATCACCTAAATATGAGCCAGCCGTGTGCTGCAGCTGCCAAAAAAGCAAACACAGTGCTAGGCTCCATTAACAGAGGGATAGAATCAAGATCACGTGAAGTATTAATACCACTTTACAAGGCTTTGGTAAGGCCACACTTGGAATACTGCATCCAGTTTTGATCATGATGTAAAAAAGATGCTGAGACTCTAGAAAGAGTACAGAGAAGAGCAACAAAGATGATTAGGGGACTGGAGGCTAAAGCATATAAGGAACGGTTGCTGGAATTGGGTATGTCTAGTTTAATGAAGAGAAGGACGAGGGGGGACATGATAGCGGTGTTCCAATATCTCAGGGGCTGCCCCAAAGAAAAGGGAGTCAAGCTATTCTCCAAAGCAACTGACAGGCAGGAAAAGAAGCAATGGATGGAAACTAATCAGTTAGAACAATTAACCAGTGGAACAACCTGCCTCCAGAAGCAGTGAATGCTCCAGCAATGGAAGTTTTTAAGAGACTGGACAGCCATTTGTCTGAAATAGTATAGGGCTTCCTGCCTGAGCAGGGGGTTGGACCAGAAGACCTCCAAGGTCCCTATCCTATCCTATCCTATATTTTCACTTAAGGACTGTGGCAATAAAGGTTCTAAATTTGGATGTGATTCACTTAATGTCTGCATTGTTCAGTGATAGAAGCTCCAGTTCCAATTGTCATAAGCTGTGAATGCTCCAACACTGGAAGTTTTTAAGAAGAGACTGGACAGCCATTTGTCTAAAATGGTACAGGGTTTCCTGCCTGAGCAGGGGGTTGGACTAGATGACTTCCAAGGTCCCTTCCAACTATTATTATTATTATTATTATTATTATTATTATTATATCCATTATCATCATCATCATTACTCTCCCTCGTGATATCCATCCATGACAGATGCCTGTTTACATCCTTGACATTCCTGCCCTCTCATGCAGGTAAATCTTCCAAATTAGGTCCAACCCCCCCCCCCCCATTAACAGAGCTCCGGCACTCACCGCATTGCGTTCTTGAGCAATTCTGGAAGGATGTAATCCAAGGGCATCGGAATGAAAGGGAAGCGAGCCGCCACGTGCCCATTGATCCGCACCTGAGGCGCGTTCCCATACTTGTGTTCACACAGGCGCCTGTGGAAAAATTGGAAAGGGGATAAAATGGAGACCCACGCTTCTTATTAAGTGATGTTTCTGGGGACAACCTGCACTAGAAAGAGACCGATTAGTTTCCACCATTCCAGGCAGGCTGACTAAACCAATCCCGTGGTTTTGGCGTTCATTCCTGATTATTTTCTCTTTGACTAATGGAACAGGAGCAGCGTTGTGTCAGTCATCAGGGCACCAATGCCATCCTCACCCATATACTGAAGAGGTTATAGTCCAGTGGTGGCAAATCTATGGCACGTGTGCCAGAGGTGGCACTCAGAGTCCTCTCTGTTGGCACACGCGCCACCGCCGCCAGCAGCAGGTCCATCGGGCCGCCACCACCGCCCAGAGCCGGAGCCCCGCCCAGCACAAAGGAGGTAAAACTAGCAAGCTTGAGTAGAGGTGGTAGAGCAGAGGTCACCAACCACTGTCAATAGGTGGATTGGAAGAAAAGGGAGGGGGAAGCATTTTACATGCGTGCATGCGCGCATGGGGCCGCGAGCATGCACATGCTGCAAATAGGGCGGGGCTAGTGCCTGTGTGATACTCATTAGCCCTGCCCCGTTCTTGTATCTGCATCCCGCAGTGTGGCGGCAGCCGTTTTTGTGCCTTGCAGCACAGTGGCCCATTTTTGCGCCACCAGTTTTTGCGTGCCAGAGGAGGCACTCAGAGGCGCCTCCCTGCCCCCCCCCCATGAGGGCACCACAATGCTGATGCAGCCCTGGCACTTTGCGATAAATAAGTGGCTTTTGGGTTGCAGTTTGGGCACTCAGTCTCTAAAAGGTCTGCCATCACTGTTATAGTCATAAGCAAATTGGATCCACCTTTTAATCCAGCGGTTCTCAACCTTTTCCGGGGCTCGACCCCGGCCTGCATCGCGCAAAAAAAAATGGTGGGCCCGCACCGCGCATGCGCGGCGCGACGGCCCGCATCGCGATAGGAAAAAAAAATGGCCGACCAAAAAAATAAATAAAAAAAATGGCCGACCCCCCCAAAAAAGACGGACTGCGGTGCTTGGCGACCCCCGTGAAATGGTCGTTCGACCCCAAATGGGGTCGCGACCCGCAGGCTGAGAACCGCTGTTTTAATCGGTCTCCAGTGATTACACCGTCCAAATGTTCGAATTTTAAATTTATTTTTTAAATTCAACTCAACATCTTTTAGGGGATTATTTTGTGCTTCCATTGAGTTTAAATGCCTTTTAATTTAAAGCTTGATGCTATGGCATGATTCCGACCGATCTGCAGTTAGCAGAAGAATTGCAGGGTGGGGGAAGCTAACAGTTACAGGTAGTCCTCAACTTACGACCACGATTGGGCCGCTATTTCTGTTGCTAACAAGATGATGGTTAAGAGTCAGTTTTTACGATCTTTGTGGCGCGGATGAATCACTGCCATTGTTAAGTGAGTCATGAGGTTGTTAAGCAAACCTGGCTTCCCCTAGTGACTCCAGAGTTGTCAAAAGCCAACCGGGAAGATCGCAAGCGGCAATCTCATCATCCCGGGACGCTCCAACCATCATAAAAATATGCCTTTGGCCAAGCTCCCAAATTTTGATCATGTGACAACGAGGATGCTGCATGGTTATAAATGTGAGGACTGGTTGTAAGTCACTTTTTTCAGGGCCGTTTTAACTTAGAACGGTCGCTAAATGAGTGGTTGTAAATTGAGAACTACTTGTAATCTATAAAGCCTAAAGCCCTAAACCAGTGGTTCTGACCAGCTGGAGCCGGGCAGGCCGGTGACCTTCGGAAGTGAGGCGAGGACAGACGAGGCACGCTGAGCCCCGGGCGCAGCAGGTGAGTGGCCAGCGTCGGTGCACACTTGGAGAGCTCTTAGGGTTGGGGGGTCACCACAACATGAGGAACTGTATTAAAGGGTCGCGGCATTAGGAAGGTTGAGAACCACTGCCCTAAACAAACAAAACAAAAAAGAACTATCTAGTATGGCCACTATTATTATTATTATTTATTATTATTTATTAAATTTCTATGCCGCCCTATTCCGAGAACTCAGGGCGGCTCACAGCATAAATAGAAATCCAATATTAAAATACTACATAATAAATATATAAAAATACATATATAAAAAGAAAACCCCTAAATTTAAGAAACCATTCATTCAACAAATGTACACACAAACATACACTGGCTAGGGACAAGATGTCAACCGCCCCAGGCCTGTCGGCAAAGATGTGTCTTAAGGAGTTTACGAAAGGCGGAGAGGGTGGGGGCGATACGGATCTCCGGGGGGAGTTGATTCCAGAGGGCCGGGGCCGCAACAGAGAAGGCTCTTCCCCTAGGCCCCGCCAGGCGACACTGTCTGGCTGACAGGACCTGGAGAAGGCCGACTCTGTGGGCCCTAACCGGTCGCTGGGATTCATGAGGCAGCAGACGGTCCCGTAAGTAACCTGGTCCGATGCCATGTAGGGCTTTATAGGTCATAACCAACACTTTGAATTGCGTTCGGAGACCAATAGGCAGCCAATGCAGCTCGCGGAGTGATGCCGAAATGTGGGCATTTCTGGGCAGGCCCAACACTGCTCGCGCGGCTGCATTCTGCATTACCTGAAGTCTCCGAACGTTTTTCAAAGGTAGCCCCATGTAGAGAGCATTGCAGTAGTCGAGCCTCGAGGTGATAAGGGCATGAGTGACTGTGAGAAGAGACTATTGAGCTATTGACTGCAGCATCTTATACTACAGGTCAGTCCTCAAGTTACAACCATTCCTTTAATGACTGTTGTTCAAAGTTACAACAGCCCTGAAAAAAAGTGACTTACGACTGTTTTTCACACTTATGACTCTTTTAGCCTCCCCACGATCATGTGATCGGAATTAAGACGCTTGGCAACTGACGCATTTGTGACGGTCGCAGTGTCCTGGGGTCACGTGACCCCCTTTTGCCAGCTTGTGACAAGCGAAGTCAATGGGGGACCCGGATTCACCTAACAATTGTATTACTAATGTAACAACTGCAGGGATTCACTTAACAACTGTGGCAGGAAAGATCGTAAAACGGGGCAAAGCTCTCTGATCAAATGACTCACTTAGAGACATCAATGTTAAGGTCAAGTGTGGTCTACCTGTATAACCAGGGTGAAACCAGATCAACAGCAATAAATAAATTACCTGGCAAAATCTACCCATTTTTCAATTATTTTCTTTGGCGACAAACGGGTGCAGATGATTCCAACAAAGTCTGGCTGCAAGAAAATGCAACAATAACTACAATAAAAATGATGCCTCAGCATCGGAATTAACACCGCTCATCCCAATGAAATATTTAACCTAAAAGCCGTCTTCCCTCAACCCCAAGGCCAAAATCTAAAAGCCAATACTAAAAAACTTTGGGCTGGGCAGGCAAATTCTATGGGCGGAGGAGTCAAAAGCGAAATCTTGAGAACTGATTGCTAATTTCTCCCGCCAGACCATTTCTGCTTCCTTGGTCACTCAGGAATCTAAAACTCTCTTTATTGCTGGAGGAAGGAACGTTTGCTCAATCTGTTCTAAGAAGAAACTCTGCCCGAATTTAGGCCCCAGCATCTAAATTGTTAGATGCTCTCTTGGTATGCTTCCCATAATACTTTGTTTTTTATGTATAAAAAATGTTTTATTAAATGTTTTAAAGACAGCATAAAAGCCAATGTAAAACAGAAACTAGAAAGAAAAAAGAACAACAAAAGTGCAGTAAGAAATACACAGAAAGAAGATTCCTTTGCAGCAACTATAAATATGATTACAAAAGTTATCTCTTACTCTGTGGAAACACAGAATATAGAAAAAAAAACCCTCACCTTTCCCTACCCCCTATTCTCTGGGTTTCTTTTTCTAAAATTATCAGAACCCTCATTCATAACTGAGTCATAGAAATATCTGAAAAATACGGCTTGAAGCTTAACACCTCGACAACCAAGATCAGGGTCATCAGCAAACAACCCGTCAATTTACCACCTATAAATTCAGAAGGAATACCACTAGAAAAAGTTGAAAGGATCACACACCTCGGTTCCAATTTACATGAAAGCTGGGACATGACCATTGAAGTAAAGACAAGGATAGAGAAAGCCCAAACAGCATTCTTCAAAATGAAAAAGGTCTTCTGAAGTCGCGACATAAGCCTAAGACTGAAAATCAGGCTCGTCAGATGCTATATTTTTCCTATCCTGCTCTATGGAGTAGAGAGTTGGTCTCTGACAGAAGGCCACCTGAAGAGACTGGAAGCATTTGAAATGTGGATTTATAGGTGGCTGTTACGTATAAGCTGGGTTGACAAGATCAGACATGAGGAGGGGATAAGCCACCTGGGAAAGCCAAGGGAACTCATCCAAACAATTAAAAAACTAAAGTTAGATTTCGGACATGGGATGCGACACCTAGAAAAATACGGCATACTCCATTTAATCCTCCAGGGAAAGACTGAAGGCAAACGAGGTCCAGGCAGAAGAAGAACATCGTGGCTTCAAAATCTAAGGGACTGGTTGGGACAAAACTCAGCAGCACTTTTTTGTGCGGCTGCTGATAAAAACAGGATCGCCAACATGATCGCCAATGTCTGATAACGGATATGGCACAAGAAGAAGAAGAATTCATAATTGCATTTTTTCCATTTCATGTGTTTATAAGAGGTTTCCAGTTCCCTTATGGAGGGAGGGAGGGAGCTAGCTAGCTGTGGGACTGTGAAACTAAAAAGGGAAGGAAATAATAGAGCTTTATGAAGGTGACCTGATATTATAAAGTTGAGAAATACCTGAAAGAGCATGAAGATACAAGTGTAATTATGAACGAAAAGGCTAAATTATATGGTGTTATCTAGGTTGTTGTGGCTGGCCTGAAAACAAACATTTAGGTTAGTGAGACAAGCAAATTATGCTCCAGAGATTGATGATAATGGAGCAACTGAACTTGAATTGTGGGGAAATTGTGTAATATTCTTAAGAAGTAAAGAACTTGAGGCAAAATTATTCTGTTAGATGATATGAATCAATGGATGAGAAAAGGAGTAAAGACGTACAAAAAGAGTGACTGGGCCATTTGAAGCTGCATGAATGAATCGGAATGACAAAGAATACATAATACAAATAAACATTGTTCTATTCAAGACAAAGAAAGGCATAATTGATCTGATTGTTCATGAAGTCTGAGAGAATTAGTCAGGGATGAAAGAAGTCATTATGTACTGTGCAGAATAGATCTTGGGGGGAAAATAGAAAAGAAGAGATAAAAGAAATAAAACTAAACTGGCAGGAATAGCCAACACCCCAGAAGACAAGCTCGGGATCCAAAAAGATCTTGACAAATTGAGCAATGGGCCCTATCCAACAAAATGAGTTTTAATGTGCAGAAAAGCAAAGTTTTACATTTAGGCAGGAAAAGTCAAAGGTACAAGTACAGATTAGGCGAGACCTGGCTCAAAACCAGCAACTGTGAGAGGGACCTTGGAGTCCTAGTGGACGATCACTTGACCATGAGCCAGCAGTGTGCAGCAGCAGCCAAAAAAGCTAATACAATCCTGGGTTGTATTAAACAGAGGCATAGAATCAAGATGATACGAAGTATTAGTACTGCTTTATAAAACCCCAATAACACCACACCTGGAATACTGTAACCAATTTTGGTCAACATATGAAGAACAGCTGCAGGACTTGGGTTTGGCTAATCTAAAGAAAAGAAGAAACAGGGGTGACATGATAGCAGTATTCCAGTATTTGAGGGGCTGCCACAAAGAAGAGGGTGTCAAACTATTCTCCAGAGGGCAGGACAAGAAACAACGGTGGGAAACTGATCAAAGAGAGAAGCAACCTGGAGTTAAGGAGAAACTTCCTGACAGTGAGGACAATTAACCAATGGAACAGCTTGCCTCCAGAAATCGTGGAAGTTTTTAAGAAGAGACTAGACAGTCACTTATCTGAAATGCTATAGGTTCTCATGCTTGAGTAGGAGGCTGGACTAGAAGACCTCCAAGGTCCCTTCCAGCTCTATTCTATTCTATTCTATTCTATTCTATTCTATTCTATTCTATTCTATTCTATTCTATTCTATTCTATTCTATTCTATTCTATTCTATTCTATTCTAAATAAATAATAAATAATAGAAGCGCAGGAGGAGAAAAGTCCTTAGAAGAAAACATTACAAGACAGATGAATTTTCCTACAGAAAGAATGGAAAGTGGACATAATAGAAGAAGTTGTAAGAATTGCCTGGAACAGTGGGAAAAATGCATCATTTTTTTTAATTATTTATTTTGCTCTTCTCTCTTCTGTTCTGATTTTTCATGCTTTTCTACGAACTTGGAATTTCACTTTTTTCCCCCTCCCTATTCTCAAACTGCCCTCAGAATCAACTCTGTTTTCTGTACTTCTCAAAATCCACCTCTGTTCTGAATTCTTCATTGCTGAAAAGGTCTGCAAACAGCTGAAATTGGCCAATTCCTTTCATTGTTATCAATGCTTTTGGAGGTGTCCAAAGAGACAAGAATTTCTGAATCAGGAAAATAATATTTCTAATTTAATTTGTGACAGTCTGGACACCACAGCATGGGAAGGATTAGGGCAAATGGCACAGATTTAAGGAAGGTTAGTAGGGATGATCAGAAACGAGAAACTTCGTGGAACATTGTTTGAGGACATGTTTACTTTGAGAAGATTGAATGGCAATGTGAATTTTTAAAAAAAGGAAGAAACTTTGAGTCCACCAGACTTCATCTGGCTATTCTTAGCAACAATGCAAAGGTGAGTTGCTACTACTTCTTCCAGCAGTTTTTGTCTTCTTGTTTTGGCCTACTACAATCCTAAGATTTCCTAGTGGCCTCCCCTCCAACCTGGCTTAGCTGCCAAGATCAACCAAGATTGGCTAGGTGCTGCCAACTTTCTGTGACCTGGCAGAACTGAAAAAGCTTCTTGGAGGAGAAGCGAAACTTCTTCAAGGAAAAACAAAGTCCATGGTCCTTCTGAAAAAAAGCACTTTTGGGGTAGTCACAAGGCTTGTGTTTTGTTTTTTTTTAACCTTGGAGAAAGTCTGGTTGAACAGGAAAACACCATGTTTGCAGCCAGTCCTAGATTAAAGGATTTTTTCCCCCCCAATCCAAGGCCAAGAAAAACCTTTTGGGAAAAAAGCTATTACAGGGCTGAGCCATAATGCTGGCTTGGATGGGGGAACAGCTTCAGACCCCTCAAAAACGTGAATCAAAATCAAGCCTAGCTTACTAACAAAGAGGTTCTGACTCCTGCAACTCAGATCTAATTTTCCTGATCATAAAATCTCAGTTCAATTCAAGAAAGACTGTACTTTGTCCTCATGCAAGGCCAGGTGGTGAGTAGCCAGCATCCGGATGCCTAAACGGGATGTGAGAGTCTTGTCCAGAAAGGAACGGATCACCTTCTCGTCCTGGAAAGAAACAGGAGAACTTCTGAGATTCAAAGCAACTGAAAAATCCTTTCCTCCCACTCAACCTTCCTCAAATGTTCTTCCCCTTGAGGGGCATTTGCTGTTAAGAACATAAGAAGAGCCATGCTGAATCAGGCCAAAGCCCATCGAGTCCAGCATTCTGTGCCACAGTGGCCCACCAATTGTACATGGGGATCTTGAGCAGAAAGAGAAGGCAAAACCCTCCCTTTCCCTTGACCCCCAACAAATGGTACTCAAGGGAATCCTGCCTGCCTCAACCAACATAGAGGCGGCACATGGACATCCGTTTTAATAACCACCGATACACTTGGCATCCATGAATCTATCTAACCCTGCCTTGAAGCTGTCAAGGCTGACAGCTGTCACGACCCCTTCTGGAAGTGAATTCCATAAACCAACAACCCTCTGGGTGAAGAAATATTTCCCTTTATTTGTCCTCACTTTCTTACCTACGAGCTTTAGGGAGTGCCCCCTTGTCCTGGTATTGTGTGATAGAGAAAAGAATTTTTCTCTATCCACCTTTTCTATCCCATGCATGATTTTATACACTTCGATCAAGTCATCCCTTAAACGCCGTCTTTCAAGGCTGAAGAGACCGAGGCGTTGCAATCTGGTTTCATAAGGGAGGCGCTCCATTTCCTTGATCATTCTTGTTGCCCTTTTTTGCACCTTTCCCAGTTCCATTATATCCTTCTTGAGGTGCGGTGACCAGAACTGTACACAGTACTCCAAGTGTGGTCTCACCATCGATTTGTACAGATTTGTACTTTAAACAGGCGCAGGTGGGATTGAAATGTTTTCCCTCCAAGAGAGGTCCGAGAATGAGCTGCCTTCATTATATCATCCATTTCCCCAAAATTAACTCGGTGGTTCAGATGATTATAGCGACAGGAGTGAAATCGGAAAGGTTTTATAGCATGGAGCAGGCTTGGATAAATAATCTCTCCTCACAAACTTATTCTCTAATCAGCGCTTCTCAACTTTAGCAGCTTGACGAAGGTGGACTTCAACTCCCAGAATTCCCTAGCCAGAATGGCTGGCTTGGGGAATTCTGGGAGTTGAAGTCCACCCTTTGTCAAGGTTGAGAAACATTGCTCTAACTCAGGGGTCTTCAAACTTGGCCCTTTTATGACTTGTGGACTTCACCTCCCAGAATTTCTCAGCCAGCGTGCCTGGCTGAGGAATTCTGGGAGTTGAAGTCCACAAGTCTTAAAAGGGCCAAGTTTGAAGACCCCTGGTCTAACTTTTCTAAACTCCTATCAGGCATCATCTACATATGAAGGGGCTTTCAAGCCCAATTCTTATGGAAATCTCTTGTGAAGTTTTATTGAGAAGAAAATCCAGTTTATTGGATAGATTTCCAAGAATCCCATCAATTCAACTATTTCCCACTTGAAGTAAACACACCCCGTTTTCATGAGGGGGAAGATTTTGGGGATTTCTTTCAAACATCCTTGTGAGAAGAAGGGTCTTTTCATTGGTAATGGAGAAGCTACCTCTTCACAATCTCCTGACATTTTGACAGCCTTATCTCCGTCCCTCTCAAAATAAGGCCTTCAACCACGGACTTCTTTGGCTGTTGCCCAACAGCTTCACCAACTTGGGCAAACATCCTCCCAGTTACCTGGATGTGTTTGCGACATTCCCGCAAGCCCTCCGCCAGCAGGGTGACAATGTCCTTGTGGTCATCCAGGAGCTGTCGGACCAGTTTGCAGTACTGGGCCTCTGATTCTTGGTCTTTGATCTTTTAACACAGAAGAAGAGATGGAGGGAAAGCATTCAATAAGGGAACTGGGGCTATTGAATGAAACGGGGGGGACTTGTTTAATTTGTCAGGGTCTTAAGCCAACAGTACAATTCAATTTAACCAATGTCATTTATTTTATTTATTAAATGTATTGGCTGCCCATACCACTATCAAGTGGTTCTGGGCGGCTATTTTTTAATCTATTTTGACATAGATATACTGTTTCTTCTCATGGCTATAGGGCAGGATTCCCCAGAGTGGACAATATTGACCCCAAAGAGCCAATACCATTATTATTGGGAAAGTAGTTATTATTAACTACTATTATTAGTACTATTAATTACAGTAGACAGACACAATTTTATTTTAGTCCTGGAGCAATAAAAATACAATCAATAAAATGAACAACACAAAACTATCCCCTACCAACAAAAGAAAAAACCACAAACTATTAGCAACCATCTGTGGGCAAAGCTTATACATCATGTAGCAAAATTTGGCTACTTTTAGAGAAATAAATTTGCCTTGATTATTTTACACCACGATGTAAAAAAGATGTTGAGACTCTAGAAAGAGTACAGAGAAGAGCAACAAAGATGATCAGGGGACTGGAGGCTAAAACGTATAAAGGACGGTTGCTGGAATTGGGTACGTCTAGTTTAACGAAGAGAAGGACGAGGGGGGGACATGATAGCAGTGTTCCAATATCTCAGGGGCTGCCACAAAGAAGAGGGAGTCAAGCTATTCTCCAAAGCGCCTGAAGGCAGGAAAAAGAAGCAATGGATGGAAACTGATCAAGGAGAGAAGCAACCTAGAACTAAGGAGAAACTTCCTGACAGTTAGAACAATTAACCAGTGGAACAGAAGCGGTGAATACTCCAACACTGGAAGTTATTAAGAAGAGACTGGACAGCCATTTGTCCGAAATGGTATAGGGTTTCCTGCCTGAGCAGGGGGTTGGACTAGATGACCTCCAAGGTCCCTCCCAACTTTATTATTATTATTATTATTATTTTCACAGACAGTGCAGATAAAAATGATTAAAGTTCCCTAGAAATTTAAATTAAAAAGGTATAATCAACTTGTGGCAAATAACCCTGTACAACTGGCAATACAGAAGAATGTGGGTTGTTAATTAAAGTAATAATTATTAAATTAATTTCATATAATAAATGTTGTGGGGAGTCAATGAACAATCTGAAACTTCACGAAGGGGTAGATGAGCTGGAGAATGTATATGCACAATGGCAAAAATAAAACATTTTTGTTTCCAACGATACTTACTGGGGGAAATTCACTCAGTTTCTGGAAGGCTCGGATGTAAAGCTCATGCTGAAAATAGAAAAGACGGCAGGAATGAGTGACGCAGAAGGGCCATCAACAAAATCATGCAATGTGCGCTCTCCCCAATTCCCAGTCTCCCATTAGATTTTGAGAAAGAAAGAATTGAAGTGGGTTAAACACAAGGGGAGAGAGACCCATAGTGAGATCTCAGCATCTACTTCTGTCCTACTATCACAGCACCATTGAGAGTGTCCTGACAAACGGCATTCTTGCATGGTATGGGATCAGCTCTGTAGCGGGCAAAACAGCTCTACAGAGAATTATTAAAATTGCCCAGAATATTATTGGACTCCAGCTACCAACCCTGGACAACATCTTCGAATCTTGTTGTTTGAGGAAGTTGCGTAACATTCTGAGAGATTCTTCCCATCCTGCTTACAATCTCTTTGGACTGTTGCCTTCTGGCAGAAGATATAGGACATTTAAAACTCGGACCACACGTTTTCTGAATAGTTTTTATCCCAGAGCTGTAGTTGCACTTAATAATGAACTAAAGGGCCACCATCAGTGAACTGTTGGACAGTACTACTTGGTCTTTTGGGTGGATGTTGGGTAGTTTAGGGGTGGGGAATTGTGGTGGGTGGGAGTGTTTTGGGGATTATGTGTGTGGGACCTGGTCTTTGGGTGTCATGTAAATTTCGTTGTATGTGTATACTACGTATACACAAACAATGACAATAAAGTTGTTGTTGTTGTTACTACTACTACTACTACTACTACTACTACTACTACTACTACTACTATTATTATTATTATTATTATGTACAGGGGTTTTTCCCGAGAGCTCGGAGTAGCTTACAAAATGGCGTTCGGCGACATCTATTGGCCTACACTGCAGGGCTGCTGTAAAAACAGTAGTCACTGGTGTTATAATGCTGCCTCTGAGGGAAAATGAAATCTTGAGGCCATGTCAACCAGCACAGGGGTCCTCAACCATGGCAACTTTTAGACTTGTAGACTTCAACTCCCAGAATTCCAGGAGTTGGAAGTCCACAAGTCTAAAAGTTGCCAAGGTTGAAGACCCCTGAACTAGCAAGTTAAAAATGTGCAAGTCACCAGGCAAACAGTTTAGTTTTCTAGCCATTGTTGAATGGAAGCAGAATCCAGTACAGCATATTGAAGAAAAATGATATTCAAGGGAAGACTCTGGCCAGCAAATCCCTTTGGGGAAAGCAATAGAACCAATTATTTGATCAGTTATTCCTATCATTTTTTACTATTATTTTTACTATTACTACTATTTTTATTCCCACAAAACCTCACCCTCCAAGAAAGAGTAAGCTAGGCTTACAGCAGGGGTCCTCAAACCTGGCCACTTTAAGACTTGTGGACTTCAGCTCCTAGAATTCCCCAGCCAGCCATGCTGGCTGGGGAATTCTGGGAGTTGAAGTCCACAAGTCTTAAAGTGGCCAGGTTTGAGGACCCCTGCTCTAAGCCATTGATTTCTTAAGTTCCCTGTATGGGTAGTCCTCGGCTTACAACCTTAATTGGGATCAGAATCTCCCCTCCTAGGCAAGGCCGTTGTTAAGTGGGTCGCACCCGATTTTCCAACCTTTTCTACGCCACGATTGTTAAACGAATCACTGCAGTTGATCAACTGAATCCTGAGGTCACTAAGCGAATCTGGCTTCCCCCATGGACTTTGCTTATTCGGAAGCTGGCTGGGAAAGCGGCAGGCGTGATCCCGTGACCCTGGGACACAGCAACCGTCGTAAACGCATGCCGGTTGCCAAGGGCCTGGGTTCTGATTGCGTGGCCATGGGGATGCTGCAATGGTCGTAAGACACTTTTTATTTATTTATTTATTTATTTTATTTAATTAGATTTCTATGCTGCCCTATTCCAAGAACTCAGGGCGGCTTACAACATGGATACTCAAAAGAAATCTAGCATTAAAATACATTGTAAAAAACCCCTTAATTAAAAACCAATCATCCAAGACAGACATGCAAACAAACATACACTGGCTGGGGCAAGGTGTTAACTGCCCCAGGCCTGTCGGCAAAGATGTGTCTTCAATAATTTTCACTGCTGTTGTAACTCCAAAGGATAGCTAAATGAACGGAAGTTTTTAAAGTGACTGGACAGCCATTTGTCCGAAATGGTATAGGATTTCCTGCCTGAGCAGGGGCTTGGACTAGATGACCTCCAAGGTCCCTTTCAACATTATATTATTATTATTATTATTATTATTATTATTATTATTATTATTATTATTATTATTATTATTATTATTATTATTATTATTATTATTATTATTATTATTATGTCAAGGACTATCCGTAACCCAGTGAGTGAGTCGACTCGTTCTTCCTGTTAGCGAAAAGCCCTGTCTGTCTTTACGGTAAAGGCAGAAAGAATGTAGCATCTGCTTCCCAAACTTCAGCTCTTGCCCATGGAAGCAACATCCAAGGAATATCTTCCCTGCTGAAATAATCCTCAGTTCCGACTCTCATCGGAACCGAGATTTGGGAATAAAGACAAAATCGTCACTAAAACAGAGGTCAAAGGTCTCCAGACCTGTCTGCGTAACTGTGCACGCGCAAAAAATTTTTTCTCTTTGATTCTGCATTACAGATAGCCCTTGACTTGCAGCCATTCATTTAGCGACCGTTCAGAGATAGGACTGGTCCTGGCACTTTGCACCATCCCCCAATCACATGACCAGAATTAGGGTGCTTTTGGCAACCAGCACATATTTATGATGGCTACAGCGTCCCAGGGTCATGTGATCGCCATCGGCGACCTTCCCAGCCAACTTCTGACCAGCAAAATCAATGGGAGAAGCTGGATTCGTTTAAGGACCATGTGATTCCCTTAACAACGGCACTTAATCGGCGCAATAAAGGCCGTAAAATCGGATACAACTTGCTTAGCTGAGCCGTGGGGGTGCAGTGGCTAGAATGCAGTACTGCAGGCGACTTCTGCTGACTGCCGGCTGCCAGCAGTTTGATTCTCACTGGCTCAAGGTTGACTCAGCCTTCCATCCTTCCAAGGTTGGTAAAATGAGGACCGAGATTGTTAGGGGCAACAGGCTGACTCTGTGAACTACTTAGAGAGGACTGTGAAGCGGTAGCTAAGTCTAAGCCAGTGGTTCTCAACCTTTTTCAGGTTGAGACCCCACTTGTGCCGCCCATGCGCGGCGCGACCCCGACCCGCGCTGTGCATGCGACGGGCTGATCCGCACATGCGCGCGCGACGGGCCAATCCGCGCATGCGCACTGTAGCCCGAGCCGCGCATGCGCGCCGTGTGCGCGACAGCCCGAACCGCGCATGCGCGGCGGGCCGAACCGCGCATGCACGCGCGACGGCCCGAACCGTGCATGCGCACGCGACAGGCCGATCCGCACATGCGCGCGCGACGGGCCAATCCGCGCATGCGCGCCGTAGCCGCCGTAGCGCGCCGTGTGTGCGACAGCCCGAACCACGCATGCGCGGCGCGATGGGCCGAACTGCGCATGCACGGCATGCACGGCATGCACGCGACGGGCCGAACTGTGCAGGCACGGCGCGCTCACAACAGGCAAAAAAAATGGCGGACCGCGGTGTCCGGCAACCCCCGCGAAACGGTCGTTCGACCCCAAATGGGGTCACAACCCATAGGTTGAGAACCGCTGGTCTAAGCGCTACTGCTATTGCTATTAACAACTGTTTTGTTTAATGGAAATTCTGGTCCCAACTGTAACCGTAAATTGAGGACTACCAGCCCTGCGGGTCTGAGAAATAGTTGCTTGAAAAAGCAGGTAATGAGATCCTTGTTATATAATGTGAAGGAAGCAATTATGACACCGTTGTAAGGGTGGATTATCAGAACATCAACAGCCTTAAAGGCAGGGATGTCAAACTCAATTTCACTGAGGGCCGCATCAGCATTGTGGTTGCCCTGGGGGGGGGGCGGGGGGGTGTAGCCAGAGTGGATACACCCTAATGGGTGGGCGTGGATGGAGTGGGTGTGGCTTACTGGGTGGGCGTGGCCAGTTCTACATCATTCGCATCAAGGGTGCCTATGGGGGTCCTGGGCAGGAGTGGGACAGATCTGAGGGTCTCTGTCAGAAGGGGGTGGGACTGGGGCAAGTGCCAAGGCATGGTCCACTGCGGCAAGTGCCAAGATGGCCACCACAAAATTGTACATTGGTTCCCGGCTGGCTTGGGCCAGGGCCAAGGCAGCAGGGGCTGTTCCCTCACTGTTTCCAGGATGGCTTCGCGGGCCACATGAAACCACTTCGTGGGCCGCATCCGGCCCCCGGGCCTTGTGTTTGACATGTCTGCTTAAGGGCCTCGTCCGTTTCCCTGTTTTAGATCCAACGCCAGTTATGGGTCATCTCTTTCCGATGCTTCCCCGCAGACCTTGGTGCGCCTACCACATGGAGGATGGTGGGGTTGCAGCCAATGATGAAGGGAAGGCTTCGAAACCCTTTGATGCGGTGAGCAATACGGACCGGCAGCTCATGGTGCAGGTAACGGGCGCTTTTCTGTAGCAAAACATAAAAGGGAGATTGTAGATCAGCAGTCTCCAACCTTTCTGGCTGGGTGGACCGGCGGCGGCAGTGGTGGTGGCGGTGGGGGCGGGGAGAAAGAGAGGGGTTGGTTTCAGCACGTGCACTGCTTTCACCAATGCAGCTTCGCATGCCCAGCATTTCCACAGCACAGTTCCGAAAATGGAGAAAGAAGTATTAGTCCGAGGAAAATGGAGAAAGGAGTATTAGATATGTTTCTCACCTTGAGTTACTTATAAATTGATAAAAGCAGGATAAAAATAGAATGAAAAAGAAAGAAGAAGGAAGGAAGAAAGAGAGAGAGAGAGAGGGTGGGAGGAATAAAAAAGGAAGGAAGGAAGGGAGGGAGGGAGGGGAGGGAGAGAGAGGGAGGGAGGGAGGAAGGAGAGAGAGAGAGAGAGAGAGAGAGAGAGAGAGAGAGAGAGAGAGAGAGAGAGAGAGAGAGAGAGAGAGAGAGAGAAAGAGAGAGAGAGAGAGAGAGAGGGAGAATTGGAATTTCCTATTATAAATTTAGAAGTCCACAAGTCATAAAAGGGCCAAGTTTGAAGACCCCTGCAGTATAGGTTTAAACCAGAAGTGTCCCAACCTTGGCTACTTTAAGACTTGTGGACTTCAACTCCCAGGATTCCCCATGCTGGCTGGGGAATTCTGGGAGTTGAGTTCCACAGGTCTTAAAGTTGCCAAGCTTGGACCCCTCTGGTTTAAACCATCTCAGAATATCTTTTGGGGGAAATTATTTATGCTTGATGGGCCAAATAGCTCTAAACCTAAGAAATAGAACGACAAATTAAGCTTGACGTAAGGGAGGGAATTTTGAAGCAGGAGCTGCTTCTTTATCAACAGATTTTCCATGTGCTAGATTGTGTCACCTGAAAAAGAGAACGTTTCTGTTCTAGAGCAGGGGTAGGCAACCTTGGCTCTTTTATGACTCGTGGACTTCAACTCCCAGAATTCCTCAGCCAGCATGATACATAACAGAACCATACGATGCAGCTTTACTAGGTCACACCTATGAGGTATACACTCTTGGATACCGTCTCCCAAAAGAGACTTCCTGCACTTAAAGAGTTAGCATACAAACCAAGATTTCTCAGTATGTACAGCAGCTCCTGAAGCAGCTATAAATCCCATAATTCCAAACGGGTGGGAAAGGATGAAAAACAGATCTAGATAATTGGCAAGTAACAACATGGAGGTAATCTCACACCTACCAACAGGTGGCTGCCATCTTGAGAACGTCCAGAATACAACATGGTGGTGGGTGTCAACCTCACAGAGGGCTGCAAAGAGAACAGAAAGCATGTTGACAAAATCTTTAGAGGCCCCCAGGAAGGCAATAAGCACAGCATCAAGGGTCCCATGACAAAAAAAAAAAATGTCATTATACCCTGCCCTGTAGTACAGGGGTCTCCAAACATGGCCTCTTTAAGACTTGTGGACTTCAACTCCCAGAATTCCTAGCCAGCACGGCTTGCTGAGGAATTCTGGGTATTGAAGTCCACAAGTCTTAAAAGTTGCCAGGTTTGGAGACCCCCTGCTGTAGTTTAAAGCTTTTTCTCAAATTCACGAGGCCCTCAAAAAGTTTTGAGGGTGACCCTCTTCTGAGCATGCAGGATTAGAAATCAAATTCATTCCGTGATGGTACGTTAAGATGGATTGGCGCCAGTTTTTTTTGTGATTTTTAACTGTTTTATGATAGCGTTTTAATAGTTTTTAAAACTATTTTATACGTTTTCTTAATCTTGATGGGGAACTGCCCAGAGCTGGCTGAAAGATGGACGGCTATATAAATGTTTTAAGTAAATAATAAAATTTCCCAGACACAAACTAAACCCTTAGCCAGTTATAATGGCCATCAACTCCCTTGCTCAATCTACAACTTATTTTTATCGCCCGTCCATAAATTGCCCCAGCATCTGATGTGGAGAACCACAGAGATATAGAGGACCTTGGAGAAACTATGCAGGGATGATGGTTTACAAAAGCATGCTTCAAGCTCAGGAAACAGGGAAAATGTGAATAAGGAGTCCACTCGGATTCACTCCTAGAGCAATGTTTCTCAACCTTGGCAACTTTTAAGATGTGTGGCCCCACAGTGGATGACTGGCTGCAAAAGCTGATGAAGTTAGCAGATAGGGCTGAATTGACTACTTTAATCAAGGAAAAGAGTACACCTAACTTTATATTTTACTTGGAAACCACTTCTGGGCTTTGTTTTTGAGGTGGGAAAAAACCTGAAACTTTGATTTTGGGTTTTACTGATTAGACAGATTTGTCGTTATAGAAATGGCTAGTATCTATCACTATGTAAAAGTAAAAAGTCGAGGCCGTATGTTATTACTTTATTCTTCTGCACTATATTATTATTATTATTATTATTATTATTATTATTATTATTATTATTATTATTATTATTATTATTATTATTATTATTATTATTATTTATTAAACTTATATGTCGCCCTTCTCCCAAGACTCAGGGCGGCTCACAACAAGAATACAGGTATAAAAAACATAACATAAAACAATTAAAATTACTAATTTACAGTATAAAAACTAGGTAATTTATTTCACTCATACCACACACAGTCACAGTCAAAGGCCCAGGGGCAGAGTGCAACTCACACGCCCCAAATCTGTCTGCATAAATGAGTTTTCAACAGTTTTCGGAAAGCTAGGAGGGAGGAAGCAGTACGAACCTCCGAGGGAAGCTGGTTCCAGAGGGCTGGGGCAGCAACAGAGAAGGCCAACCCTGTGTGCCCTAACCGGTCGCTGGGATTCATGAGGCAGAAGACGGTCCCGCAAGTATCCTGGCCCATTGCCATGAAGGGCTTTATAGGTCATAACCAACACTTTGAATTGTGTTCGGAGACCAATTGGTAGCCAGTGCAGCTCACGGAGGGCTGGAGTGATATGAGCATGTCTTGGGAGACCCAAGACGGCTCGCGCGGCCGCATTCTGGACTACTTGCAGTCTCTGGACATTCTTCAAAGGTTGCCCCATGTAGAGAGCATTACAGTAGTCGAATCTCGAGGTGACAAGGGCATGGGTGACTGTGAGGAGTGACTCCCGGTCCAAATAGGGCCGCAACTGATGCACCAGGCGAACCTGGGCGAAAGCCCCCCTCGCCACAGCCGAGAAATGATGTTCTAGACTTAGCTGTGGATCGAGGAGGACACCCAAGTTGCGAACCCTCTCCGAGGGGGACAAAACCTCTCCCCCCAGGGTAATGGACGGACAGTTGGAATTGTCCTTGGGAGGCAGAACCCATAGCCACTATAAAAGGAGTCGGTGTTTTTTTTTTCTTCCCCCTTTTACCCTATGTTTTTCCTCTTTCCTTTTTCCTCCCCTACTTTCCCATTATTTTCATTTTTCTTTGTATTTCATGTTTCGATAAACAAATATAATCTGTAATAATGAGAAAATGGTTGCTGGTTGTTGATTGCATGTGAGTTGGGGCATTCTGGGAATAGAAGTGCTCCCCTCTTCAAGTTGCCACGGTCGAGAAGCACTGTGTTGTGCTGGGCGGAATCGTTTCAGCTGGGAGCGAGCAAAACAGGATTTTCTGTCTGCGGCCTTCAAAGCTTATCGGCCGTCTTCCAAGGAAATGAAGTCTAACTCCACCCAACCTCCTTGCCATGAACACCGAAAGGGCATTAACTATGCCAAAACCAACAGATCAGTGGCCAACTAGGTCAGGCACCCTCCAGGAATGTAACATGCGTGCTCCAACCTGTCGTTTTATTTTAATCCTGGGATAACCATGTTCCTGCTGTCAGAGTGCCCGAGCTAGTTCTGCTCCAGTCTCAAGGCAGAGGTTTTATTGAAAAGTGCTGGAGAAACAGGAATGGCTGCCTCTTCGCCTATGCTTTGTTGCAAGGGTCTTCAAACTTGGCCCTTTTACGACTTGTGGACTTCAACTCCCAGAATTCTTCAGCCAGCGTACTTGGCTGAGGAATTCTGGGAGTTGAAGTCCACAAATCGTAAAAGGGCCAAGTTTGAAGACCCCTGCTTTATTGGGTTTCCTCTGACCTATGAATAGGGACTCGGTTGCAATATCTATTCTCAGTCACCTTTTGAAGGACTTTAATGCCCATTCACCTGCAGGCCACACCCTCCACATATCTTGAAGGGAGATTTTGCAAGCACCCTGTGGAACAATGCCTCTGTCCTTGCGACAGTGGCCAAGTGGAGGATATTCTACATTATGGCCTTCACTGACCCGTTCACAATGACATCAGGGCCAAATCATTAATGGCTGATGAATTCAAAGGCTCTGACTAACTTCTTGCATAGGGGGTGGGCAATTATGACAACTTCATGACCTGTGGACTTCAATTCCCAGAATTCCAGAGTCAGCCATACATGGCTGGCTCAGGAATTCTGGAAAGGGAAGTCCACAGGTTGTAAAGTTGCCATAGTTACCCATCCCTGTCCTTGCAGATGTGTTTCCAGCTATCAGCTACCAGTTACTGCCTTGGTTCTGCTGTCACTTAAACTTAGGAAGAAATACTTAAGTCTTTAAGTGTAGCTGGGCTTTATTTGGTTGCAACATTTTAACATCTAATACAGGTAATCCTCAACCTATGACCGGTTGTTTAGCGATTATTTGAAATTATGACAGACCACCTTATAACCTGGTTCTGAAATTCCAATGGCTGCCCCTCCCTCTGCGGTTACAGGACTGCGTTTCGGGTGCTCGGCAACCAGCCCACATTTATGCATTTCCAGTGTCCTGGAGTCACATGACTCCGACTTATGTTTTTTTTGCCCCCCCCCCAAAGCATTTAGTTCCAGTTTGGGGCAAAAACAGCCCATAGTGAACAATGGGTTCACTTAACAAATGCAGCAAAAAAAAAAAAAAGGTTGTGAAAATGCATCCACTCACGTGGTGACCCAACGTATGACTGACAAGCCCAAACGGGCAGGCTCCATTATAGCAATAGCAGTTAGACCAACGGTTCTCAACCTTTTCCGGGGCTCGACCCCGGCCCACATCGCGCATGCGTGGCGTGGCGCATCGCGCATGTGCGGCGTGGCGCATCGCACATGCGTGGTGCGACGGGGCGCATCGCGCATGCGTGGTGCGACGGGGCGCATCGCGCATGCGCAGCACGACGGGGCGCATCGCGCATGCGCGGCACGACGGGGCGCATCGCAAAGGGGAAAAAATGGCCGACAAAAAAAAAAAAAGACGGGCCCGCATCGCGCATGTGCGGCGCGACGGCCCGCATCGCAAAGGGGGAAAAAATGGCCGACCAAAAGAAAAAAAAATTGCGGACTGCAGTGTTTGGCGACCGCCGTGAAATGGTCGTTCGACCCCAAATGGGGTCGCGACCCACAGGTTGAGAACCGCTGAGCTAGACTTATTTAACTCTCCACAGTGCTTTACAGCCCTCTCTAAGTGGTTTATAGAGTCAGCCTATGCTCTGCCCCTAGCAATCTGGGTCTTCATTTTACTGACCTCGGAAGGATGGAAGGCTGAGTCAACCTCGAGCCGGTGAGAATCGAACTGCTGGCAGCCGGCAGTCAGCAGAAGTAGCCTGCAGTACTGCATTCTAACCACTGAGCCACCATGGCTCTTACGATTATGATCGTTAAGTCGAGGATTACCTGAATGTCTATTACTCTCTCTTATAATTTCATTGTCTCATTGTTATTTTACTGTATGATATGGCATTCTTGTGTTATGACCTGGGGTCAAAACAATAAATTCAACTTTATTGATTTCCACTCACCTTTTCAGCGGCTGCATCAATGGCAGATTGATTGTAGAAAGAGGTAACTGTCTTAGATCGCTCCCTGGCCAGTTCGTGGTGCTGATCAATAGCCGAAGAGGACCCATGTCGGAGTCCGGGGAGAAGGAAAGGGAGCACGCAAGGGGCCTGGTTCCCTGCTGCTCCCAGCTCTATCCTCAGCAGTGTTTTCCACATAATTCTCTTTACCAAAGGTGCCTGAAGAGAGAAAAATTGTGCCACCCCACTTCAGAAGTCCTTCTTGTACCAGTTTGACCAAGATCCCGAGTCCTGGCTATCTGTTTTAGTCGCCACGATGTAAAAAAAGATGTTGAGAAGTGCAGAGAAGAGCAGCAAAAATGATGAGGGGACTGGAGGCTAAAACATATCAAGAACGGTTGCTGGAATGGGGTCTGTCTAGTTTAACGAAGAGAAGGACGAGGGGGGACATGATAGCAGGGTTCCAATATCTCAGGGGCTGCCCCAAAGAAGAGGGAGTCAAGCTATTCTCCAAAGCGCCTGAAGGCAGGACAAGAAGCAACGGGTGGAAACTCATCAAGGAGAGAAGCAACCTAGAACTAAGGAGCAATTTCTTGACTGTTAGAACAATTAATTGGTGGAACAACGTGCCTCCAGAAGTTGTGAATGCTCCAACACTGGAGGTTTTAAAGAAGAGACTGGACAATCATTTGTCTGAAATGGTACAGGGTTTCCAAACAGGGGGTTGGTCTAGACAACCTCCAAGGTCCATTCCAACTCTGTTTACTTTACTCTACTGAACTCTACTCTACTCTACATTACTCTACTCTGTTCAGCTGTTCTGGGGACAATCAAACCCATTTCAACTATGAAGGCCATGACTGCTATCTACTGTTTTGACCCCCTTCCTCACCAACATGTCACTGTTCAGCCTTATGGAATACGTTGCACTCCCCCATGCAAAGATGGCTCCCTCCTTGTTAAAATTTAGAAGAGAAATGATGACAATCCTTTCGGATTGTGGTTGTTATTTCTCTCCTAAACGGTAACGTGGAGAGAGCCATCTTTATAGGGGGTGCAATGTATTCCATAAGGCTGGGCAGTGATATGTTGGCATCAAAACAGTCAAAACACCAGCCACGGGTTTCAGATCTTCACCTGTTGGGAATATCAACAACAAGCAGGGTTTTCTTTGATTATGCCTATTGTTTTAAGAACATAAGAACATAAGAAGAGCCATGCTGAATCAGGCCAAAGCCCATCGAGTCCAGCATTCTGTGTCACACAGTGGCCCACCAATTGTACATGGGGATCTTGAGCAGAAAGAGAAGGCAAACCCCTCCCTTTCCCTTGATCCCCAACAAATGGTACTCAAGGGAATCCTGCCTGCCTCAACCAACATAGAGGCGGCACATGGACATCCGTTTTAATAGCCACCGATACACTTGGCATCCATGAATCTATCTAGCCCTGCCTTGAAGCTGTCAAGGCTGACAGCTGTCACGACCCCTTCTGGAAGTGAATTCCATAAACCAACGACCCTCTGGGTGAAGAAATATTTCCCTTTATTTGTCCTCACTTTCTTAGCTATGAGCTTTAGGGAGTGCCCCCTTGTCCTGGTATTGTGTGATAGAGAAAAGAATTTTTCTCTATCCACCTTTTCTTTTTAGTGGTCTTATGATTGTTTTACATGCGCAAGCTGCCCAGAGTTATTTAACCGTGCTGGCAGAGGAGTGGTGCAAAATAACAAATAAGAAACAAAGCAGAAGCAGTCATGAACCACAGAATGTTTCTGTGCCATTGCGAACATTTACTTTCTTTTACCGAATCTTTAGCCTGACCGAAAAATTGTGATCTAGACACAAGGGCGTCCCAGAGGGCAAATTAAAGGCGTGGTTGAAACGAAGAACAAACAGAATAATCTATATAGGGCAGCATAAGCAAACACAGCTTGGTAAACAAACATCAGACTTAATGATAAACAGAATATATCCTTGAGGATGCTCTTCTGAACATTTGTCATGGGGGGAAAAAAAACCTCCAGGGTATAGGTAGTCCTCGACTTACGACCACAATTGAGCTCAAAGTTTCTATTGCTAAGCAAGACAGTTGCTAAGTGAGTTTTGCCCCATTTTACAACCGTTCTTGCCACAGTTGTTAAGTGAATCACTGCCGCTACTAAGTTAATAACACGGTTATTAAGTGAATCTGGCTTCCCCATTGATTTTGTCAGTCAGATAGTTGCAAAAGATGATCACATGACCTCCGGATACGGCAACCGTCATACATACGACCCTGTTGCCAAGTGTCCCGATTCTGATCACGTGACCATGGGGGATGCTGCAACGGTCGTAAGAGTGAAAAATGGTCATAAGACACTTTTTCAGCGCTCTTGTAACTTTGGTCACTAAACGAATGATTGTATGTCAAGGACTAGCTGTAATTTGTTTCCATTTCTTTAAAAAAATAAAAATAAATAGTAGTTCCCTTGAAATGTAAGCCTATATTTCCAGCTCAGGGCGTTACGTTAGGAACAGCTTCTGAGTAGCTGGATAATAGTAAACATCTCACGAGTAAAAATTCAGTAGCCTCCTCAAACAAGGAAGGAAACTAAAGTAGTTGCTAAATTGGGTCTGAAGACAGATGCAGCCAGAATGACTGGATTCACACCTCGGTTTATTTATTAGGCTTATACTCCATCTTTCCTCCAAGAGCTGAAGGCTACATCTAGGGTAGGCGTGTCAAAGTCCATTTCACTGAGGGTCGCATCAATGTTATGTTTGCCCTCAAAGAGCCCGTTGCTGTCCCCTTCTCTCCCCCAGGCTTGCCCCACAGAAGCCTCTCCTCTCCTCTCCTCTCCTATCCCTATCCTATCCTATCCCTATCCTACCCCCTTCTCTCCCCCAGGCTTACCCCACAGAAGCCTATCCTATCCTATCCTATCCTATCCCTATCCTACCCCCTTCTCTCCTAAGGCTTGCCCCACAGAAGCCTATCCTCTCCTCTCCTCTCCCATCCTATCTTACCCCCTTCTCTCCCCCAGGCTTGCCCCACAGAAGCCTATCCTATCCTATCCTATCCTATCCTACCCCCTTCTCTCCCCCAGGCTTGCCCCACAGAAGCCTATCCTATCCTATCCCATCCTATCCCATCCTATCCTACCCCCTTCTCTCCCCCAGGCTTGCCCCACAGAAGCCTATCCTATCCTATCCTATCCTATCCTATCCTATCCTATCCTATCCTATCCTATCCTATCCTATCCTATCCTATCCTATCCTATCCTATCCCTATCCTACCCCCTTCTCTCCTAAGGCTTGTCCCACAGAAGCCTATCCTCTCCTCTCCTCTCCCATCCTATCTTACCCCCTTCTCTCCCCCAGGCTTGCCCCACAGAAGCCTATCCTATCCTATCCTATCCTATCCTACCCCCTTCTCTCCCCCAGGCTTGCCCCACAGAAGCCTATCCTATCCTATCCCATCCTATCCCATCCTATCCTACCCCCTTCTCTCCCCCAGGCTTGCCCCACAGAAGCCTATCCTATCCTATCCTATCCTATCCTATCCTATCCTATCCTATCCTATCCTATCCTATCCTATCCTATCCTATCCTATCCCTATCCTACCCCCTTCTCTCCTAAGGCTTGTCCCACAGAAGCCTATCCTCTCCTCTCCTCTCCCATCCTATCTTACCCCCTTCTCTCCCCCAGGCTTGCCCCACAGAAGCCTATCCTATCCTATCCTATCCTATCCTACCCCCTTCTCTCCCCCAGGCTTGCCCCACAGAAGCCTATCCTATCCTATCCCATCCTATCCCATCCTATCCTACCCCCTTCTCTCCCCCAGGCTTGCCCCACAGAAGCCTATCCTATCCTATCCTATCCTATCCTATCCTATCCTATCCTATCCTATCCTATCCTATCCTATCCTATCCTATCCCTATCCTACCCCCTTCTCTCCTAAGGCTTGTCCCACAGAAGCCTATCCTCTCCTCTCCTCTCCCATCCTATCTTACCCCCTTCTCTCCCCCAGGCTTGCCCCACAGAAGCCTATCCTATCCTATCCTATCCTATCCTATCCCTATCCTACCCCCTTCTCTCCTAAGGCTTGTCCCACAGAAGCCTATCCTCTCCTCTCCTCTCCCATCCTATCTTACCCCCTTCTCTCCCCCAGGCTTGCCCCACAGAAGCCTATCCTATCCTATCCTATCCTATCCCTATCCTATCCTATCCCTATCCTACCCCCTTCTCTCCTAAGGCTTGTCCCACAGAAGCCTATCCTCTCCTCTCCTCTCCCATCCTATCTTACCCCCTTCTCTCCCCCAGGCTTGCCCCACAGAAGCCTATCCTATCCTATCCTATCCTATCCTATCCCTATCCTATCCTATCCCTATCCTACCCCCTTCTCTCCTAAGGCTTGTCCCACAGAAGCCTATCCTCTCCTCTCCTCTCCCATCCTATCTTACCCCCTTCTCTCCCCCAGGCTTGCCCCACAGAAGCCTATCCTATCCTATCCTATCCTATCCTATCCTATCCTATCCCTATCCTACCCCCTTCTCTCCTAAGGCTTGTCCCACAGAAGCCTATCCTCTCCTCTCCTCTCCCATCCTATCTTACCCCCTTCTCTCCCCCAGGCTTGCCCCACAGAAGCCTATCCTATCCTATCCTATCCTATCCTATCCCTATCCTATCCTATCCCTATCCTACCCCCTTCTCTCCTAAGGCTTGTCCCACAGAAGCCTATCCTCTCCTCTCCTCTCCCATCCTATCTTACCCCCTTCTCTCCCCCAGGCTTGCCCCACAGAAGCCTATCCTATCCTATCCTATCCTATCCTATCCCTATCCTATCCTATCCCTATCCTACCCCCTTCTCTCCTAAGGCTTGTCCCACAGAAGCCTATCCTCTCCTCTCCTCTCCCATCCTATCTTACCCCCTTCTCTCCCCCAGGCTTGCCCCACAGAAGCCTATCCTATCCTATCCTATCCTATCCTATCCTATCCTATCCTATCCCTATCCTACCCCCTTCTCTCCTAAGGCTTGTCCCACAGAAGCCTATCCTCTCCTCTCCTCTCCCATCCTATCTTACCCCCTTCTCTCCCCCAGGCTTGCCCCACAGAAGCCTATCCTATCCTATCCTATCCTATCCTATCCTATCCTACCCCCTTCTCTCCCCCAGGCTTGCCCCACAGAAGCCTATCCTATCCTATCCTATCCTATCCTATCCTATCCTATCCTATCCTATCCTATCCTATCCTATCCTATCCTATCCCTATCCTACCCCCTTCTCTCCTAAGGCTTGTCCCACAGAAGCCTATCCTCTCCTCTCCTCTCCCATCCTATCTTACCCCCTTCTCTCCCCCAGGCTTGCCCCACAGAAGCCTATCCTATCCTATCCTATCCCATCCTATCCCTATCCTATCCTACCCCCTTCTCTCCTTAGGCTTGTCCCACAGAAGCCTATCTTCTCCTCTCCTCTCCTCTCCTCTCCCATCCTATCCTACCCCTTTCTCTCCCCCAGGCTTGCCCCACAGAAGCCTATCCTATCCTATCCTCTCCTATCCTACCCCCTTCTCTCCCCCAGGCTTGCCCCACAGAAGCCTCTCCTATTCTATACCCTTCTCTCCTCCCTCACTCCTCCTTCCCGCCAAAACCCCTCCTCTTATATCCTCTCCTCTCCTCTCTCATGTGTTCCCTCACTGCCTAGCTGGCCTTTTCATGCAGCACTCATCAGCTGGAGCTGCGTGCGCTGATTCTGGGGTCCCCACCAAGCCCTGGCAGCCCCACAGCTCTGGCTGACTCTTCCCCCAAAGACTGTGTGCGGCTGCCGGCCACCACCACCCAGGCCGCCTCAGCAGAGTCTTAGCAACACCGCAGCTCCAGCTGACTGTCCCCCAGGCCTCTCTGGGACTGCCACCGCTTCAGCTCCCCCCCCCCACACTACATACTCAATCACCTCCTCCTACTAGTCTGCTCGTGGGCCAGAAGTAAACACATCACAGGCCCCCTGGATCTGGCCTGCAAGCCTTGAGTTTGACATCTCTGACCTAGAGGAAATCTTCATTTCATCCCCACAATACAACCCTGAGAAGTCAGTTGGCTGAAAGAACGGGACTGGCCCTAAGTCACCCAATCAATCTGGATCTCCTCATTCTCAATCCATCATCTTCACCACTTCAGGTCTTGGGTGGAGAAAGGGACTGGCCCAAAGTCACCCAGGGAACGTCAACAGCTGAGGATGGGATTCAAAGTTGGGACTCACCAATGCTCATCCCTTGAGCCAATGCCTTTAATCCAGTATTTGCCAACTTTGGCAATCTCTAGTCGTGAGAACTTCAACTCCCAGAATTCTTCTCCGTCTCTACGCTGGCTGTGGAATTCTGGAAGTTGAAGTCCACATGCCCTAGAAAATGCCACGGCTGGGAAACCTCGCCTTAATCGCCAGGTTATCTGCTCAAGAGTAACACAATCCCACTCCAACCATCCTTGGCATCTGTAGTACTTACTCTTGAGATGACAAGTCACGCAGATGTCTCCGTGGATGCTTCCGTTTTTCGCTGTCCCCTTGGGCAGGACCTTTGCGCATTCCTTAAATGTGACAAGAGATGACCCAATTCACTCATCTAAAGCACGGCTGCTTTATCCCTTGATAGCTGATGGATGGATGCTACTGAAAAACACTTTACATACGTAAGGCACTTTTGTAGAGTGGTCAATGTACACATGCAGACTGTGAGCATCTGAAAGGAGATCCAGCACACTAAAAAGAAGTTAAAATGTTACCTAGTTTGGTAACGAAACGTCTGCAAGACAACCTCCAAGCTCAGAGAGCACCAAGGATTCCATAATGTCTTTTTTGTTTTAAATTAGAGGAAGAAAAAGAGGGGAAAAAAATCTCTTCCTGCACCTAGGAGTTGTTCACTTCTTTTTCTTACACTTATTTAAAAAAAGAAAAAGAAAAAAAGACCTCGTATCTTCTCAATAGGCTAGATCTTGCCCAATTGTCTCATAGCAAAAGCCACGTAGAGCACCAAAAATGTTCCAGGACAGTCTGAGTAACAACTTGCACAGTTCTTACAGAAGTCAAAACCTGCCTGTCTTTTTACAACCTAAGTGTTGGAGATGTGAATGTATGGACGCTACTTATTTTCATGTATGGTGGACTTGTAAAAAAATCAAGGCTTTTTGGATAAAAATTTGGTGGATACTTCAAAATATTCTGAAAAAACTTATTGAATTTTCACCACAGCTATTTGTATTGGGTATTACAAAAGATTTTACCACCATAGAGATGAACTTGATTTTGAACTTGATTACAGCAGCGAGACTGTTGGTGGGACAATATTGGAAGAAGGCAGAATTACCATCTATTGAAGAATGGACTTTGAAAGTTATAAATTTGGCGGAAATGGCCAAAGTATCTGCATATTTGAAAGACTATTGGAATGAAAAATATATGTTAGAATGGAAAAAATGGATAGACTACATTCAAGGGAAATATCAATCTAAGAAATTGTATTTAGCATATAGTTAAATTTTTATTAGGATTTATATAATAATTTTGTTTAATATAGTGGGGGTTTTTTCCCTTTTTTCTTTACCCTGTATTCACTCTGGGAAGTGGGGGGGTAGGTTGGGGGGGTGTAATAATGTACTCAACTGTAATACTTGCAATATATAAGAAAGAAATATTTAATGATAGAAGAGGGGTTGCTCGGACAGTACCTCTGTACTACATCTGGAGGGGGTCGTGAGGGAGGAGTGAAAGAGGGGAAGGAAGTAGGATGGTTGGAGGAGAGGAGGGTGGAGAGAGGGAGGGAGAGAGGTGAGGAGGAGGGAAGTAGGAGATAGGGAGGAAGAAAGGGGATGTGGTGGGGGGGTGCTGCCGAGCAACACCCATAGTTACTTAAAGTACTGTATATACGCATTTAAAAGAATGTATGTTGGTTTTTTGTTTACTGTGGGAGAAAGTTGAAAAAGAATGTATTAAGTTGAGTTGTCTTGTTTTTCTCTTTTTGTTGTTTAAAATTATAAAATCAATAAAATATTTTAAAAAAAAAACCTGCCTGTCTTTCAAAGGCTAAGGTTGCAAATTTCCTCCAAAATATATTTTTTTTTAAAAAAAAAGCATACGTTTCAGAGAACAATTGCCCTCCTTTCAAACTGAGCAGTCCTGCAACCCAGAGGACTGGATAGTTTTACCAACTTGAACACTGAATTTGCTTAACCCAGGGGAAAAAAATGATAGCAATTCTCCATCCAAACCCAACAGAAATTGAAAAAAAAAATTATTTTCCTCAAATTACATTATTGCCTGCCAATTTCCTTGTACTCCAATGATTGGTGCCTCCGTTTCTCTCGGGAAGGGAAAGAAAGAAAAGGAAAATCCACTTACTGATTCAAATTTGATACGTTCTAATGCAGCGGTTCTCAACCTTTTCCGGGGCTCGACCCCGGCCCACATCGCGCATGCGCGGCGCGATGGGGCGCATCGCGCATGCGCGACGGCCCGCATCGCAAAGGGGGAAAAATGGCCGACCCAAAAAAAAATGGCGGGCCCGCATCGCGCATGTGCAGCGCGACGGCCCGCATCGCAAAGGGGAAAAAAATGGCCGACCAAAAAAAAATGGCTGATAAAAAAAAAATGGCGGACTGCGGTGTTTGGCGACCCCCGTGAAATGGCCGTTCGACCCCAAATGGGGTCGTGACCCACAGGTTGAGAACCGCTGTTCTACCAGATTTGTTTATACAGCTATATTTCTTATACAGCTAGTCCTCGACTTACAACCACAACTGAGCCCAAAATTTCTGTGGCTAAGTGAGACAGTGGTTAAGTGACTTTTGCCCCATTTTACAAAATTTCTTGCTACAATTGTTGAGTGAATCACTGCAGTTGTTAAGTTAGTTAATATGGTTGTTAAGTGAATCTGCCTTTCCCATTGGCGTCACTGGGCAGAAGGTCCCAAAAGCGGATCGCATGACTCCGGGACACTGCAACCGTCATAAATATGAATCAGTTGCCAAGTGTCTGAATCTTGATCACGTGACCATGGGGAGGCTGCAGCGGTTGTAAGTGTGAAAAACGGTAATAAATCACTTTTTCACTGCCATTGTAACTTTGAACTGTCACTAAGTGAACTGTTGTAAGTTGAGGACTACCTGTACAGTAAGCCAGTCTTAAACGTAACAGCAATAACGAAGAGATATTTAAGAGGCCTGTAGAAATATTTTCACTGGAGGAAAAAAAAAACCCTTCTTATTACAACAGCTGGAGTTGTTTGTAACATCTGTTCTGGAAAGATGCACATAACCTCCTGACAGTGAGGACAATTAACCAGTGGAAAACCTTGCCTCCAGAAATCGTGGGCACTCCATCACTGGAGATTTTAAAGAAAAGACTGGACAGTCCCTTGTCTGACATGGTATAGATTCTCCTGCTTGAGCAGGGGGCTGGACTAGAAGACCTCCAAGGTCCCTTCCAGCTCTATTCTATTCATCTAACATACCCACTTTTTTCTGTTTGGGTCACCTTCCCCTTATTTCTCTTGTTCTGGACCCTTCCTACTTCAATCTAGGGAAATGCTCAAGAATTCTCTCCCTTTGTTAATTACTAAATTACGTTCTCCCTCCCCACACTGCCTATCATAAAGTGTAAGATGAGTTATGGGACACTAGTATCCACTTTTGCTTCAGTATTTCTCAATCTTTCTCACTTTAGGATAGGTGGACTTCAACGCCAGTATAGCTGGGGAATTCTGGGAATTGAAGTCCATCTCGGAGTCCTAGTGGACAATCACCTAAACATGAGCCAGCCGTGTGCTGCAGCTGCCAAAAAGGCCAACACAGTGCTAGGCTGCATTAACAGAGGGATAGAATCAAGATCACGTGAAATATTAATGCCACTTTACAATGCCTTGGTAAGGCCACACTTGGAATACTGCATCCAGTTTTGGTCACCACGATTTAAAAAAGATGTTGAGACTCTAGAAAGAGTGCAGAGAAGAGCAACAAAGATGATTAGGGGACTGAAGGCTAAAACATATAAGAACGGCTGATGGAATTGGGTATGTCTAGTTTAATGAAGAGAAGGAGAAGGGATGACATGATAGCAGTGTTCCAATATCTCAGGGGCTGCCCCAAAGAAGAGGGAGTCAAGCTATTCTCCAAAGTGCCTGAAGGCAGGACAAGAAGCAACGGATGGAAACTCATCAAGGAGAGAAGCAACCTAGAACTAAGGAGAAACTTCCTGACAGTTAGAACAATTAACCAGTGGAACAACCTGCCTCCAGAAGCGGTGAATGCACCAACACTGGAAGTTTTTAAGAAGAGACTGGACAGCCATTTGTCCGAAATGGTATAGGGTTTCCTGCCTGAGCAGGGGGTTGGACTAGATGACCTCCAAGGTCCCTTCCAATTTTTTCATCATCATCATCATCATCATCATCATCATCATCATCATCATCATCATCATCATTATTTTAAAGTGGCCAAGGATGAAAAATACTGTTCTATTCAACTTGGATTCACAAACAGGAAATTTCAAATATTTCTAGAATTTTCTACCTTCTGTTCCACTATCTTCTCAGCACCAGGAGAAACACTGGAAACCTTTTTCTGGTTTCTAAGATTTACGCCTGCTTGGGACAAAAAGCATTTGCATTCCTTTTTCATATGGGTACATTACTTTGTGTGCTTCAACCATGCGTTCTTTCACTAATCAGCCACTCAAAACAAATATATATTTTCTTTTCTTGCCTTCCCTTCCTCCAAAGCAGATCTTTGTGTTCCGATCGGTGCTAGAGATTTCAGCAGTTACTTTTCAAAATCTATGCAAAAGTTATTGCCGGTGTGTGCCGGTGCAGACCGAAATTGGTTTTGCACCCAGCAAAGAATAAATGATTCAACTACAGGCAGTCCCTCAACGTATAACCCAGTGGTTCTCAACCTGTGAGTCGCGACCCCTTTGGGGGTCGAACGACCCTTTCACAGGGGTCACCTAAGACCATTTCTGATGGTCTTAGGAACCGAGACACAGCTCCTCTATCCGTCTCCGCATGGCTTCTAGCTGGGGGCTGTTGCAGCGCCGGATTTATTTCCGTCAAGCATCTCCTAAGGGAGGCTGCGCTGCTTTGTGGGCCTTTCCACGGAGGAGGCTGAACTAAGTTCTGCTGGTGCTGGTGCTGGTTCTCTCTCTCTCTCTCTCTCTCTCTCTCTCTCTCTCTCTCTCTCTCTCTCTCTCTCTCCCTCTCCCTGCCTGGGTGCTTCTCCAACCAGGCTGGGCGGAGCAGCCTTCCTGACCCCCTCCCCGGCCAGCTGGAGCCGGGCAGGCCGGTGACCTTCGGAAGTGAGGCGAGGACAGGCGAGGCACGCTGAGCCCCGGGCGCAGCAGGTGAGTGGGTAGCGTCGGTGCACACTTGGAGAGCTCTTGGGGTTGGGGGGGTCACCACAACATGAGGAACTGTATTAAAGGGTCGCGGCATTAGAAAGGTTGAGAACCACTGGTATAACCACAATTGAGTCCAAAATTTCAGTTGTTAAGCAAGAGAGCTGCTAAGTATGCCTTGCCCCCATTTGACGACCCTTCTTGCCACAGCTTTTAAGGGGATCACTGCCGTTGTTAAATAAATAACATGTTGTTAAGTGAATCTGGCTTCCCCATTGATTTTGCTTGTCAGAAGGTCACAAAAGAGGATCACGTGACCCCCCTCCCGGGACACTGCAACTGTCATAAATACGAGTCAGTAGCCATGTGTCCGAATTTTGACTATGTGACCACAGAGGTGATTGTTAAGTGTGAAAAAACGGTCACAAGTGGACTTTTGTCAGGGCCATTGTAACTTCAAATGGTTGCAAGTCGGGGACTACCTGTTTACCAAATCTCCCTTTAAGTTTCCATCTTAAAACTGCTAAGGATTGTAGAGTAAAACTTTCACACCCTTATTCACCTGCTTTGCTTAGTTCTTATTTATTTGATCTGTATCTTGCCTTTCCTCCAGAGCGAGGAAAAAAAAGGGTTTTGCACGCATGCTCACACATATTCATTCTTTGCCAGGCACAGTAGGTCTTCTACATCAGGGCTTTTCAACCTTTTCACACCACTGTACCACTTTTAGAATACGGCAATATCCGAGTACCACCCGTCGCCTAGCAAGGTGTCAAAAACTTCATGACCAAAAAAAAAAAGAAAAAGAAAAAAGTGATGAAGTGCAGATAGTCCTCGACTTACAACAATTCGCTTAGTGACTGTTTGAAGTTACAATGGCACTGAAAAAAGTGCCGAGCAAGACGCCTGCCTGCCCACCCGGCGGTGCTCTTCCTCCTGTCCGAGGTTTTCATTGTTGTGAGCATTTCTGTTGAGGATTGGCAGCGGAAGTGGGGTGGGAGGGTGTTTGGTTTTTATTCCCCCCGTCTGGTGGGTGGTTGCAGCAGATTTTGGTCACTTCACATGACCCTGGGATACTCTGACCGTCATAAATATGAATCAGTTGCCAAGCATCTGAATGTAAATCACAAGACCCTGGAGAGGCTGCAACATTCCAGCTGATCGGTGCTTCTTCAGGGCTCAACCGAAGCAGTAGGATCAGCGCTGAGCTCCAGCTGGAAAGCGGCAGTGATCCTGGTGCTTCTGCTGAGCCCTGACAGCCCTGCAGCTCCAGCCATCTCTCTCTCAGGCTTGTGCGGTGCTGCCACCGGTTCAGCTCATTCCCCTCCCCCACTACCACTTTTCTAGGATGGTCGCGTACCACCTGCCAGGTGCCAATGTACCACAGGTGGTACTCGTACCACTGGTTGAAAAGCCCTGTTCTACATGCCTTCAATCATTTTATAACATAATAGTAAATACTGTGAGGGAGGAAAGCTATGGCAAATCTAGACAGCATACTAAAAAGCAGAGACACCACCCTGCCAACAAAAGTGCGTATAGTCAAGGCCGTGGTTTTCCCAGTTGCAATGTACGGCTGTGAAAGTTGGACCATAAGAAAGGCTGAGCGCCAAAGAATTGAGGCCTTTGAACTCTGGTGCTGGAGAAGACTCCTGCGAGTTCCCTGGACTGCAAGGCGATCAAACCGGTCAGTCCTAGAGGAGATCAACCCAGACTGCTCTTTAGAAGGCCAGATCCTGAAGTTGAAACTCGAGTACTTTGGCCACCTAATGAGAAGGAAGGACTCACTGGAGAAGAGCCTGATGCTGGGAAAGATTGAGGGCAAGAGAAGAAGGGGACGACAGAGAATGAGGTGGCTGGATGGAGTCACTGAAGCAGTAGGCGTGAGCTTTAATGGACTCCAGAAGATGGTAGAGGACAGGAAGGCCTGGAGGAACGTTGTCCATGGGGTCGCGATGGGTTGGACACAACTTACAACAACAACAATATTGTGACAGTAATCTCTCTGATATCCACGGTGTCCTTCTGTCAATGCAGGGTATACTAGTAATTTTCTTCTACCCTTTGAATAAATCTGCAAGGTGGTTTGGGCTGAGAGAGAAAGAGAGAGAGGCTGATCCCCCAAATATTCTCTTGCAATTTGGGGATGTTTTATAATGAACCAACAGAGCTTTCCAGACAACCTTATAGGATGACTGTCTTCCTTTTGATAGGTGGAAATCTAATCTAATCTTGTTTTAGAATCACATAGACATGATGGCTCCTCCATACAATATAATAAGCTCTTCCTGGTAGAAACATAGCATGGTAGGCAATGTGTTCCAGCCTTGCCTTCTCTTTTTTTTTAATTATTAAAAATATTTATTATTAGATAAACATTTGTCCATGTAAACAAAGATAAAATTCAAGTTAAATGCCATTCAACTTAATACAATCATTTTAAATTTGTTGACCTTCTTCACTCCGTGTGTCCAAGTTTAACTATAAACCAACTACATTTTAAAAATTGTAACTTTCACTTCTTTTCAGATCAGTCCATTGGATATCAAACAAACAAGTCATCTTATTAAAATTAATAATTTTCATGTCGATACGCCCTTCCCTCTATCAAGTACATTCTTAGTCTATTTGATATATACCTTCCAATAATCAATAGATAAATATTTGTATATGTAAACCAGGGAAAGATTCAAGCTAACTGCTATCCAACTTAATACAATCGATTTAAATTTAAATTTGTAAACATTCTTCACTCCCTGTGTCAAGATTTAACTATAAGCCAGGTACATTTTCTTTGATTGGTGTTTCTCTTGTATGTAGTCTTCTCTTTTGATGTGCTCTCAGTAAAAGAAACTTCCAGCATAGAAGCCCCCACTGGAGCATCTAGAGTGGTACAATCCCCTGGTGAGGATCTAGACCAGGGTTAAAGGCGGAAGGAATACCCTTGAGGAACAGAAGAGTCACAACCAAGACAACAGTCAGATAAAAGAAACCTGAGTCTGGGCCAGAACTGTAACCCGAGAAAACATCTCAGCCAAGAGCCTCCCTAGTTCTCATCAAGGGGTGGGGGAGCATATCTAGACTTGCAAGATTCTGTTTCTATAGCCTTATACTAATAATAGTACAGTATTAGCCTTCATAACTTTGGTTTACTAGTCTGGTCTACTGTGATGGAGATCTGGTGGCCCATCAGAGGTTTCTGAAGTACAATTCCCCTCATACCCAGTAATCAATCAGAGATAATGGGAGCTGGTCCCTAATGAGAGGACTGGACAGCCATAGGACTCAACTGGGCCTTAGAGGAGGGCAAGCAAACAGGTGGAAAGAGAATCAGGATTATTAGGTTGTCTCAAATTTGGAAGGGCACTAAGCCCTAAAGCAGTGTTTATCAACCTTGGCAGCTTGAAGATTTGTGGATTTCAACTCCCAGAGTTCCCCAGCTGGCTGGGGAATTCTGGGAGTTGAAGTCCACACATCTTCAGGCCACCCACTGAGGTTGAGAAACAATTCCCCAGGAACTTGAAAAACAAGACAGCCACAGTTAACGCCAGGGGGTAAATAGTGGCACACAGCTCTATCCCAAACTGGCCAAAAGGCTGAGAAATTAAAGCAAGAGGAAACCAGGATACCTGGCTTGTGCTCCAGAAGGAAGTCATGTAGCTTGGTGACCCTGGAAACCACAATTCAAAGTAGAATCTCTCAGGGGCAGCAAGGAACCCACAAATTAAACAGGGATAGAATCAAGATCACGTGAAGTGTTAATACCACTTTACAATGCCTTGGTAAGGGCACACTTGGAATACTGCATCCAGTTTTGGTCACCATGATGTAAAAAAAGATGTTGAGACTCTAGAAAGAGTACAGAGAAGAGCAACAAAGATGATTAGGGGACTGGAGGCTAAAACATATAAGGAATGGTTGCTGGAATTGGGTATGACTAGTTTAATGAAGAGAAGGATGAGTGGGGACATGATAGCACTGTTCCAATATCTCAGGGGCTGCCACAAAGAACAGGGAGTCAAGCTATTTTCCAAAGTGCCTGAAGGCAGGACAAGGAGCAACGGATGGAAACTAATCAAGGAGAGAAGCAACCTAGAACTAAGGAGAAACTTCCTGACAGTTAGAACAATTAATCAGTGGAACAACCTGCCTCCAGAAGTGGTGAATGCTCCAATACTGGAAGTCTTTAAGAAGAGACTGGACAGCCATTTGTCTAAAGTGATATAGGGTTTCCTGAGCAGGGGGTTGGACTAGATGACCTCCAAGGTTCCTTCCAACTATTATTATTGTTGTTGTTGTTGTTGTTGTTATTGTTATTATTATTACTCCAGAAACCCCAGAATCCATTCACTCACCTCTTCTCCAGGTCTGGCAGAGGTCCCTTCCACACAGCTCCCTTTTTAGTCCCCCCAGGTAACCCCAAAAAGCCAGCATACAACCACTTTATCTCTCCACAACCTTCTCATTCTGGGCAATGCCTATACGTACAAGACAGCTGAGCTCTGCCCGTGTTTTTGGCCTCATTTCACCCCAAGCAGCTGAAACCAGCAAGGAGGGGTAAGGCTACAGGACTAGAAAGGCGCCGGGCAAACAAGTTTTAAAAATCCCAGAGCGCCAGTAAAGTTTTTGGAATCTGGAAAAGATTATGGTGGCAACTGTCTCGTCAGCTGATGCCCCAGGAATCTGCAAGCTTGTTAGGGACTGCAGTCAAGCAGCAGGAAGCCATTAAAATGTGGACCAGGTAGCAAAACGGGGGGGGGGGGGAAGGGAAACTGGAGAGAAAGTATTACACAAGAATCTGCTAGCTCATTTTCAGTGGTGACTTTTAAGCACAGCAAGTGCTGTTACAGGAAATCTATGACCCTAAGCGTGGTTGCTTACACATAAACTTCAGGGTCTTGTGTCTGTAAGCTGTTCACCACTCTGGATGTCAGAATCCAATTACATTTAAATTCTAGCTGCCTACTCTGAAAAAAGATCCATTTCTTACTCTTTGTGCATTCTGTCATACTACGAAAGGGGAGGAGGGAGCAAGGGGGTTTATGACTCTCACTTCCTTCATTTAAACTACAAAGGACTGAATGTGACTCTTTTTTTTTAATAAAAAATTCCTTTATTAAAACAATCAGCATTGTACACAAAATCTTGAGAAGCGATCATCGTAGAACATAACATACAACAATAGGGATACATTCTTCACTCCTCATTTCAAGCCTCTACTATACACCTGCTACATTTTTTGACCTGTGTGGTCCCTAATACTAGATCCTGAGGTACTGAGGTAGATATTCAGTCTGCTTTTTCAATATTAAAAATGTTCAACATTAGCCATAAGATCTTATTAATAAACAATCACCACTTATAACACTAAGTATTAATCTTTGTAAACGTCTGGTTTGGTAAATATTAGAGCATATACATTCAACATTAAATGTTAGTTTTTTGTAAACATTTGATTTGTTATACTTTCTTCCCTCCTCACGTCGAGCCTTAGCTAAACGCCAGATGCATTTTGTTTGATTGGTGTTATCGGGAGGACTGACCATAACAATATGGCCACAGCCTTTCATCTACTATCTCTCTGAAGGGGTGGAAATGTAACGCTTGGGATGTCCCTGGAAGGACAGTGGGGTGGGGGCTGCTTGGGAACACTTAAAACATTGAATGGTAGGGCTTGGCCCCTCAGATCCTGTCTAGAATGCCTGCAACCATCTTCTCTTAATAAAGACGCATGTTGGAAGAGATATTCCAAGAGTTCTGTCTTCTTAAGATGTAAAGTGGGGTGGGTCCTTACACTGGATCTCTTTTTTCACTCTGTTCTTTTCTGTTCATACTGGCTGGATTCACACATCCAGGGTGACGAAACAAGAATGTGATTTGTGTAGTTTGGGTTAAGCATTATGTGTAAATCCAGCCAATTATGGCTTTTTCAATAAACCAGGGCAAAACAAGCCACGATGTGGCATGATATCTGAATTTACTCTTTAGTTTTTCTGAGAAAAGTTTATTTAGCTTTCCTAAATAACATGTCGTTCCTCCTCTTTGCATTTGCCCAAATTTCTATCTCACATTTAACATTTATTTTGAGGATTCCAGCATTTCTGTGTTCCAGGTTCCTGGTTCCAATAAGGGCCAATAAGAGGTTTCTGATTATCAAAAAAACCGAAAGTGCTTTTTCTGGTCTCACTAAGTCTTCAAACTTGGCTACATTTCCTTGAAACAATCTCAACAGGAAGAGTGCCTAATTCCAAAGAATTTGGGAATTAAGATTGCTTAATAGAAAGAATAGTTCAGAATAGTTCAAGAAGCCATTTGTTCCTAGGATAGCAAATATTTAACTAGAAATTACATTGAAACCTGCAGAAAGTTGTAACCTATTAGACTATTATCTTTTTTGTTAATTTTTCTCATTTTACAATTGATAGACACAAGGACAAGATTCTAGTTAAGAGACTAGACCAGCGGTTCTCAACCTTTTCCGGGGCTCGACCAGGCCCGCATTGCGCATGCGCGGTGCGACGGGTGCATTGCGCATGCGCGGCGTGATGAGTGCATCGCGCATGCGCGGCGGCCCGCATCGCAAAGGGGAAAAAATGGCGGACCAAAAAAAAATGGCCGACCAAAAAAAAATAAATGGCGGGCCCGCATCGCAAAGGGGAAAAAAATGGTGGACCCCCCCCCAAAAAATGGCCGACCAAAAAAAATATATGGCGGACTGCAGTGTTTGGCGACCCCTGTGAAATGGTCGTTCGACCCCAAATGGGGTCGCGACCCACAGGTTGAGAACCGCTGGACTAGACCCTGGTGGTGAACCTATGACACATGTGCCACAGGTGGCACACAGAGCCCTCTCTGTGGGCACGTGCGCCGTCGTCCCAGTCCTAGGCCTTCAGCTGGGTTTTATAAAACCTTTTCACTTTAGGCCTCCCCCGGCTTTCTTGCGGGGAAAAAAGAGATCTCACAAAGTTGGAATTGATTTAACTTTTTAGTCCCACCCAGTCTGCCGTTACCACCGAAGCCACGCCCACCCAATGGGCCACACCCACCCGGCACCCGACGATACATAAGTGGGTTTTGGGTTGCAGTTTGGGCACTCGGTCTCTAAAAGGTTCACCATCACTGGACTAGACCCAGTATTGTTCTTCCTGTGTTCAAAACCATGGCTAATATGACAGTAATCAAAGGCACATTTTCACATCAATTAATCACAGGATTTCAGCATATTCTGTTAAGGAACCATAGTGCAGTATTTTTCATCCGTGACAACTTTTAAAATGTGCAAATTTCAACTCCCAGAATTCCCCAGCCAGCAGGGGGAAATTCTTCCTGCAGCCAGCAGGAAGGCTGGCTGGGGAATTCTGGGAACTGAAGTCCACACATCTTAAAGTTGCCAGGGTTGAGAAACACTGCCATAAAGCGTTAATGTATCATTTCCAGGAGCATATTATAAAATGCAAGGCCCAAGCCTTGCCATCTCCTTGAACCGAAGGCCTCCTTTGATGCTCATTACCTGAGAGATTTGACAACATGGGCAACATGTTTTTCAGAATAATTTAGCTGCCATAATTCATCATCCGAAATACCTGCTAATCAAGCTTCAGGGCTAGTTTTTAGTCTGAAACCTACTGCAGTGTCATCTCATCGTTTCTTCGTTCCGCTAGTCTGCATGCCAAGCCAACTAACTTGAAAACACGGCTCACATATTCCAATGTTTATTATCTTGACTTTCGGAAGAGATTTAAAGCAGCAAACACCACATTTTGTTATGAAAACACAATTTCACATTGCCAGCACCGGCCCACAGATCTCAAATACGATAGCTCTTCCAAGAACTGATATATCAAATCTAGTTTTGCCTTTTAGTCTGTCAGGCAATTCTGTATGTAATATAATGTACAATACTGTACCACACATACAATTTACACTGAATTGTATTAGACTGCACTTGGGGGGGGGAATCTCATTGAGGTAATTTTTCCCCCAGTGGTTACTTTCTTTAATATTATAGGTTTGCATTTTTTGGGGGGGGAACAGCTGCCACATACCAAGAATTTAGGGACAATCACCCCTTTCTTGTTTACATTTTCAGGTTAAAGCTAGTAAAGAGAAAACAAGATAGGATGTCTTGGAGGGCGGCCAGAAAAGATCTAATGCCCAAAGGGGAGCCAGTGACCTCTGCCAATCACCAGCTTTGTCATTCTGGTCCTGGCTTAACCAAAGAGGACTGAACCAATTGAAACATTTTCAATTCCAGAGTTGTGATACTAAACCTCTGGATTCCTAGATGCCGGCGGAACTGCTTCTGAACCACTGGGGTGTGGGTGAGATCCACATTTCTAGCCTTCTCTCCCAACACCCCAGTCACTGCCCCAAGGAGTCTACCCTTTGAATGGAATTAACTGGAATGGTATGAATTGGCCTTAACATAAGAACATAAGAAGAGCCATGCTGAATCAGGCCAAAGCCCATCGAGTCCAGCATTCTGTGTCACACAGTGGCCCACCAATTGTACATGGGGATCTTGAGCAGAAAGAGAAGGCAAAACCCTCCCTTTCCCTTGACCCCCAACAAATGGTACTCAAGGGAATCCTGCCTGCCTCAACCAACATAGAGGCGGCACATGGACATCCATTTTAATAACCACTGATACACTTGGCATCCATGAATCTATCTAACCCTGCCTTGAAGCTGTCAAGGCTGACAGCTGTCACAACCCCTTCTGGAAGTGAATTCCATAAATCAACGACCCTCTGGGTGAAGAAATATTTCCCTTTATTTGTCCTCACTTTCTTACCTATGAGCTTTAGGGAGTGGCCCCTTGTCCTGGTATTGTGTAATAGAGAAAAGAATTTTTCTCTATCCACCTTTTCTATCCCATGCATGATTTTATACACTTCGATCAAGTCACCCCTTAAACGCCGTCTTTCAAGGCTGAAGAGACCAAGGCGTTGCAATCTGGTTTCATAAGGGAGGCGCTCCATTTCCTTGATCATTCTTGTTGCCCTTTTTTGCACCTTTTCCAGTTCCATTATATCCTTCTTGAGGTGCGGTGACCAGAACTGTACACAGTATTCCAAGTGTGGTCTCACCATCGACTTGTACAGAGGCAATACAACACTTGCCTTAATTCATTGGAACCAAGGAAGCAGAAATAAAATGAAGACAAGAAGACATCGCCTTCCATTCTCTGCTCCAGATGTTTCACTTTGGGCCCTGCAGTGGCTGCTAGCAGGGCTTTTTTTGCTCTTACCAACCCCACTGTCACATAAATTGTGTCCCAACTTCCTTCCTACCCCATATCCTTTTCATAACCCATGATTATTATGAAGGAAAACCTCTTTTTTTTTAATGTTGCAACGCGTCCACTCAGATCTTTCCCCGGGGGGGCACCTTTCCCTCCTCTCCCACCCACCCTGCCACATCCATCAGGCGGCTTCCTTGGGCCTAAAAGCGAATCCCGGTTCCGTCCCTGCGCCTGCATCCCCACTCGTAATAAAAACCAGGAAGCTGCTTCCTTACCTTCCGTGCCGGGGCAACAAGAAAGCAGGGTCCAGAGCCTCTTCCCCCCCTCCCTGCGCAAGCACAATGGCACGTTCCTTAAATGGCATCTTACCGCTAAGCCGAAACCCCGCCGCTGTTTCCACTCTTTAGGAACGGACTAAACCAGCTGCCTTTTTCTTAGCAGAAAAAGGGGGAACTGATGGCAGGCGGTTTTTTGTTTTTTTTTTGACGGAGATAAAGGCAGCAATGCCGCCTGGGAATTGCAGTCCAGCCAACGAGCTTCCACGCAGCTTGACAGGCGCTCGGAGAAATACGAATCCCAGAAAGCCCCGCGCGACATGGGAGGAGCTTGACGGGAAATGTAGTATTAAAGAGCATCAGCTAACTCAGGGGTAGGCAACCTCGGCTCTTTTATGACTCGTGGACTTCAACTCCCAGAATTCCTGAGCCAGCCAAGCTGGCTCAGGAATTCTGGGAGTTGAAGTCCACGAATCATAAAAGAGCCGAGGTTGCCTACCCCTGAGCTAACTCTATGTAGCGATGGCGATGTGAAGGGAGATCGTGGGAATAACGAAGCAACGGTTTAATTTCAATAACTCGTAACAGTCCTGAAATGCGTCAACTTTCAAAAGCGGTAAAAAATATAGAGACCAGGGTGATATAAGGGTATCTAGTTCCTAGAAAAAGCACATTACAGATAAAAAAAAACCCATATGATTAATCTCTACATTTATTTTCTTTATGTTACAATACTGATGCAAAGAAGCACTTCAGATATAATTGTCTTTGAGGTTTCTGAATATGTACTCCAGAACTGAAAATAGAAATATCACCAACTATGTTTTTTTTTTTTTTTTACCTTTGGTGTTTCTGATCCTGCTTTCATTATCATTCCCAGATATTTTTTTTCCTGCTTGAGCTGTTTTTAGCATAATCCATCAATTTATGCAAATGTTCACTCTTTAAAAAGTACTTATAAATCAATTCCTCTGGGAGAAATTAAAGAAATATATCAGTAGAAATATTTTTTTTTTTAAAAAAAAAAGAAAAGTGGAATTTTAGAAGGTATTGTTTTTCCTTCATGTGAAAGGAAATATTTAAAAGACTCTGGTGTAACTTAAAAACGGGGTTGGTTTTTACATAAGCGTATACGTCATGATCATACAAGTCTTAACTGAGTCAGTTATACAGAAAGCCAATCTGGATTTTTGACCTTGATGTCTTTATTTTTTGGATAAAACATTACAAAAGTTAAACTCAGAGCTGATTGCATTAATAGAAAAACAGCGCCCCCTGCTGCTAGCTGAGAGAACAGTTCTTCCATTTTTTCCAATCTTCCCATTTATTATTTCATCTAAAAATCAACGGGAATAGTTGCTGGTTGTTATAAACATAATTATAATGTTAAAAAAAAGAACCCATATGTTCCTTCTGCCCAACTTTCTCTTCCTGCAACAGGAATAAGCAGCTGGAAAGTGATTCTATTAAAACAAGTGAAATATTAGCCCCAGTGGCTGCCAAATATATTTTGTTATACACATAGAAATGGCTCAGCAATTTTGGTGCCCAAGACAGAAAATCAAAATCAGTGTAGTGTTTAAAATAATAGTAATCTAAACCAGGGCTTTTCAACCTTTTCACCCATTGGACCACTTTTAGGATATGGCAACATCCGAGTACCACCAGCAAGGTGTCAAAAACTTGATGACCAAAAAAAAAAAAAAAAAAAAGGGAAAAAAGGTACAGGTAGTCCTCGACTTACAACAGTTCGCTTAGTGACTGTTCGAAGTTACAATGGCACTGAAAAAAACGCCCCCCAAGCCACAGCTGAGCAAGACACCTGCCTGCCCACCCGGCAGCGCTCTTCCTCCTGTCCGAGGTTTTCATTGTTGTGAGCATTTCTGTTGAGGATTGGCAGCGGGGGTGGGGTGCGGGGTGTTTGGTTTTTATTCCCCCCCCTGTCTGCTTGGTGGTTGCAGCAGGTTTTGGTCACTTCACATGACCCTGGGACACTGTGACCATCATAAATATGAATCAGTTGCCAAGCATCTGAATGTAAATCACAAGACCCTGGAGATGCTGCAACATTCCAGCTGATCGGTGCTTCTTCTGGGCTCAGCAGAAGCGCCAGGATCAGCGCTGAGCTCCAGCTGGAGCCTGGTGTTGATCCTGGTACTTCCGCTGAGCCCTGATAGCCCTGCAGCTCCAGCCGTCTCTCGCTCAGGCCTGTGCGGTGCTGCCACTGGTTCAGCTCATTCCCCTCCCCCGCTACCACTTTCTAGGATGGTCGTATACCACCTGCCGGGTGCCAGTGTACCACAGGTGGTACCTGTACCACTGGTTGAAAAGCCCTGATCTAAACTACCTTTGTAAAATTTAAGTCTAACGTTAAAGTTTTATTTTAAATGGCTGAATATGTCATAATTCAATTTTTGTAAATTCACAATTGAAAAAGAATGCTCTTGGGATTTATTTTTGCTACCAATAAAGGAGAATAGTTGTAGCTCCGAGTTGAAATGAGGGATCCTTGGTGCTCTCTGAACTTGGTTGTTTTCTTGCAGACGTTTCATTGCCCATACCAAGTAACGTCATCAGTGTTCAGAGGGTTGATGATGTTACCTAGTTTGGGTAATGAAACGTCTGCAACAACCAAGCTCAGACCCCTTAATTTTATTAATTTTGGATTTTTGGTTTGCAAGAACATCTCTGTATACCGAAATATTTTTTTTATAACAAGTTTTATTAATTTTTCAGTTTTTACACCCAAGTAATTAGGAAGCAGCGTGGTGACAGGGTAATCAATAGTCCAATAACAAAATCATTCATGTATATCTCAGGTTACATCATTAAAGGTTCCCTATCTATTTCCTTTAATTATTATTATAACATATTCAAGTTAATACATTTCTAGATAAAGCTCAATCAATCAATACATTTATCAATAAAGTTTTACTTATACATATCCAAGTCCTGTTTTTAAGTTTTGCTTAATTCCAATTACCATATTCCAATTTAGCCTTTAATAACCATAATGTTTAAACTTTGGGTAACCCTAATTTCCTTCATTTCATTACAAGATAATTATCATGTCTAGAATACACATATTGTTCTGAAAATTACATTCTTACTTTATTTCACAAATATGCCGAAATATTTTTGAGTTTGCTCCTTACAAGTAGTCTTTGACTTACAACTAGTTGTTTTACAACCAGATGTTATGACAGCCTCATCATGAGAGCTTTGTTGCCTGTACAACAGCCAGCTATCATAAAATGTGCTCACAGCCTCATAATCATGTGACCACACTTTGAGCTCTTAAAAACTGGCTTATATCTACATTACATTTGCAATGTCCCCTGACCATGATTTAGGATATTTGTTTGCTGGTTTCAGGCAAAAAAAAAAACAAACAAAAAACCCAGCAATTCAGAAGGATGGGCTTGTGTAATGACCATGTGATTCTCTTAGCAACTGGGGTGATTTACTAAACAACCACAGTAAAAAATGTGGGGGGGGGGAAGTGATGATGTGGGTGCTTCAGCTTACGACTGGAACAACGTACGACCTGATTTCTAGTCCCAATTGAAGTCATAAGTCAAGATCTACCTGTAACTGTTTATGGATGGGTCTGTTTATAATCTTCATTTCACAATCAACTAAACATAATAATTTGGGCTGTGGACCTAAGATCAGTCTCATATTTATTTTATCAACAAGGTGTAGTCGTGTTTGATCTATAATGAAAATAATTATCTGCAACTATTTTTTTGCAATTATGCTTCACTGTCTGCTGTTCGGAATAAATAAATAAATAAAATTGAACAGGGGCTGCTTAAACCAGCACCGTTTCAGTGTGCCAAATAATGAGGTCAGCTTAACACGGGGCAAAGGAAATTAATGATGGGAAAAGTCAACCAAGCCTGATTATCAGTGTGAAACGGTGCTGGTTTAAGCAGCCCCTGTTCAATTTTATTTATTTATTTATTTAATTTGGGTTTGTATGCCGCTCCTCTCCAAGGGACTCGGAGCGGCTAACAACATATATATAACAGTGAAGTACCATAAAAAACCCAAACAAATATATCTTAAAAAAAATCAATAAAAAACACACACATTCAATTCAACAATCAACCACAGTCATCCCCAGGCCTGCCGGCAAAGATGAGTTTTTAGATTTTTCCGGAAGGCCGGGAGAGTCGGAGAAACGCGGACTTCAGGAGGCAGTTGGTTCCAGAGGGCGGGCGCCACAACAGAGAAGGCCCTCCCCCTAGGGCCCGCCAAACGACATTGTTTTGCTGACGGGACCCGGAGGAGGCCAACCCTGTGCGCTCTCACCGGTCGTAGAGAAGTATGTGGCAGAAGGCGGTCCCGTAAGTATCCTGGTCCCATGCCATGAAGGGCTTTATAGGTGATTGGGGAGATGCTTTTAATATCGTGGTCCAAAATCCTTAAAAGTTTATATTAAGTAGGGCATCAAAATGGCAGGTGTAACTGAATGATAAGCCCCTGCCTCTTTTAACACGCATGCGATATGTGCCATGCATATAAAAAAGGATCAGGTATCGATCACCTGGTTGCCCATATTATGTTGATGTTACCTATCCCTATATTAAACCTTCCCCTACACTTTAATCCATTAATAAAACTTCTCCATTTATCATTTTCTACACATCAAGAATAACCTCTAATTGTACAAAATGAGTAGACATATAAAACAATTTAAGAGAGCCAAGGAAAAATGCAACTTCACAAGTTGTAAAATCAAAACAGCTCAATTTTGCTTTGCACCACGCAAGGTAGCTTCCATTTTAGATCCAGGTAGTAGAAATCATGTAGCTGAGATGTTTGGAGTCTGAAGGATGATGGGAGACGTGCTGAAGAACATGGCTTCCTGGGCAGAGATGATAAAGATGGTGTCTAAACGATCTAAGTCTACTTGGTCATCTTCAAAAATAAGGTCCAGGGGTTGTCCAGGCCTAAAGGACATGGAGTTCAGCGCCTTTTAGCTTTTGCCTTCGGCTGGGGTGGACGGTTGAGGTAGCCGAGGCGCATGTAGTTTATAAACAGGAGGGCAAAGTTGAGGATGTAGGTGCTGATGCAAATCACACAGAAATCATGGAGCACATAAAAGAGGATGTAGGCCAAGTAGAGAGATCCAGCAATGGAGACCAACGAAGAGCCCACTAGAGTAATGGCTGCCAGCTTGTGGTTAAAGAAACCTATGAGGAGGAACCAGGGTTAGCTTCTCTTCAGCAATTTGACAGAAATGCTGCTATTAGGAGTTAATAATAAAAACAGGACTTGATCAATGAGCTCACACCCTAGAGCAGGGGTAGGCAACCTTGGCTCTTTTATGACTTGTGGACTTCAACTCCCAGAATTCCTGAGCCAGCCATGCTGGGAGTTGAATTCTGGGAGTTGAAGTCATAAAAGAGCCAAGGTGGCCTACCCCTGCCCTAGAGCAAGTGTCTTCAAACTTGGCAATTTTAAGACTTGTGGACTTCAACTCCCAGAATTCCTGGCTGGTCGAGGAACTCTGGGAGTTGAAGTCAACAAGTCTTAAAGTTGCCAAGTCTGAAGAGCCCTGCCCTAGAGAAGTGTTTTTCAATCTGAGCAACTTTAAGTTGCATGGACTTCAACTCCCACAATTCCCTAGCCTGCCATGCATGCTGCAGGAAGAATCCCCCCTCCCCCACTGGCTGGGGAATTCTGGAAGTGGAAATCTGAACATCTTAAATTTGTCAGTGTTCAAAAACAGTGTTAAAAGTTGCTCAGATTGAAAAACACTGCACTAGAGAAAGACTTAAAAGGTGGCTTGGCTCGAAGGTTTGCGTGAATCATGGTTCAGGGCTTACCACGGTTGTGTGAATTTACTTCATGTTTGATTAAACTATGGTTAAGCAAGCCATGGTTCATCATAACATGTGAGCCCAGCCTACATCTGTTTCTCACTTGTCCTTTCCTGTGCTAACTACGGGGTGCCAGTCCCCACCTATCCCTGTAAAATCTCCCTCCAAAGATCACTTCCTGTTCTTCATTTTTGGTGTCCCCATAGTTCAACTCTTGTGCAACTCCTGTATCACATTCCTTAGCTACTAAGCACATTCTGTCCTGCAAAAAAAAATTTTTTTGAAGTTTTTTTCTTCTCTGCATTTCTGCAGACCTGGGATTTTACCCAGCATTTATCATCTTCCATTTGTTTCCCACGCCTCCTATTCCAAATCCTTTTCTGTCGGTGCTCACGATTCAAGCAAGAATAATACAAGTAGTCCTTAACTTATTATCCATGATGTTTTTGCCAGAAACTAACATTAATTCCAGTTTCTGGCAATCCCCCCCACCTATGGGCTAAAATGGATTCTCTTAACCACCTCTACCAAAAAGCTTGTAAAATTGGGCACAGCCACATAATGACCTACTTAATGACTAGCCCGATGATGGCGAACCTTTTAGAGACTGAGTGCCCAAACTGCAACCCAAAACCACTTATGCATCGTTGGGTGCCGGGTGAGTGTGGCCCATTGGCTGGGTGTGGCTGCGGTGGTAACGGCAGACTGGGTGGGACTAAAAAGTTTAATCAGTCAATTCCAACTTTGCAAGATCTTTTTATTCCTGTGAGAAGTTGAAATTGACTGATTGATTGAACCTTTTTTTTCGCACACTGTGACAGAGGTCTAAAGCGAAAAGGTTTTATAAAACCCAGCTGAAGGCCTAGGACTGGGGCGATGGCGCGTGTGTCCACAGAGAGGACTCTGAATGCCACCTCTGGAACCCGTGCCACAGGTTCGCCACCACTGGATTAGCACAACTTACGACTCTAACTCTGAGCTCAATTATGGTCATAAGTTGAGGACAACCTGTATTATGAATATTTGAGCAAGCCTGAAGATAAAGCAGCCCGCTGTTTCTTCTGCCAAGGAAGACAATGAATGAACGCTGGCTAGGGGGCTGCATGAAGAAACTGCACTAGCTAAACCTGCTTGGATGAGCATTTGTGAAGGCAACCTAGGTCAGTGATGGCGAACCTTTTAGAGAATGCCCCAACCCCCCCCGCCCCATCCCCGCTCCGCCCACTCCCACTCCATGCCCTGCCCCACCCACCACCTCCATGGCCCGCCGCAGATTGCCCAGGCGGCCCTGCAGCGCCATGGTGGCCAGCCCTCCACCTGCGCCCCGCAGCATCATCTGCGTGCGACAGGGCACAAAGGCCAAGTCTTGTCCCTGCTGCCCAGCTGTCATGTCCTTGGCTGCGCTGCTCCGCGCTGCCCACGCCTAGGGGCGACTCTCCTCTGGGGGGGCTGCTGGTGAGGAGGGAGCCACAGGGGGAGGCGGGGCTGGGGCGACGGTGTGCGTGCCCACAGAGTGGGCTCCGAGTGCTGCCTCTGGCACGCATTCAAAGGTTCGCCACCACTGCCTAGCTCACAAGAGCCCTATCAACTTCCAGCTCAAGTTTCCAAGGATTATTTTCATTTCTGAAGGGCTTACTGTATATCAAATACAAGGCCTAGTAAAGGCGAGGTAAAACTAACTCTAAAAATCCCAAGGCATCAGACCGTACCATGTAACAATAACTTTCTCAGCCAAACCCCACCAGGCATAACGTAGCTCATGCAAACATGTTCTCTTTTTTATGAGACCCGTCTGCTATCTTCTTCACACCTGCTAGAAAGTCCTTGAAAGGTTTCCATGCTGCCGACTTTCAGCAACCTTCCGTAGAACTGCGAAGGTTTACTTTCTCTAACTAACCCATTCAAAAACAACACCTCCCCCCCCTTTATTCTAATGGCAAGAGGAAAACAGAGAGGCACGTAGCTGCCAAATTTTCACTCTTGACAACCCCAGTGTGAAGAGTTCTAAGCGGTTACAGCAGCGCTTCTCAACCTGTGGGTCACGACCCCTTTTGGGGACGAACGACCATTTCACAGAGGTCGCCAAAGTCCTGGAGTTTTTCCTCATAAAATCGCAGTCCGGCATTTTTTTGGGGGGTTTCCCCCCCCTTTTTCATGAGCTGTGCTACTCCCTCTTATTCTATTGGCTTTCGAACGCCAATAGAATAGACTCTCTTGAATAGAGTCTAATTCTATTGCCTTTCAAAAGCCAATAGGAATTGTCCAGGCTGTCTCTGCCCTGCTGAGCCCGCCAAAAGTCCCAGTCACCAAACGTTGCTGCAAGTTGAAGTTTCCACCCCTCCCTGCTGAGCAACTACTAAATGTAAGTAAAAGAGGGCCGGGGGGGGAGGGCCGCCCAGGAGCGCCTGGGCCTGCCTGCCACCACACTGAACAGGCGGTGGCCATGGTGAGGCTAGCGGGGCAGCAGAGGGAGCTGGGAGGGTAGCTGGCGTGCGTGGGGCCCGACGGGTGGCTGACCTCCCTTGGGCTGGGCCAGCTGGTGGCCCAGCCGGTGGTCGGCCTGCACCGTCACTGCTGCTTGCCATGGCCGCCCAGGAGTGCCTGGGCCTGCCTGCCACTGCTCCGAAGGGGCGGTGGCCAAAGTAAAGCTAGCGGGGCAGCGGCGGGCGCTGGGACAATAGCTGGCATGTGTGGGGCCTGGCAGGTGGCTTACCTCCCTTGGGCTGGGCCAGCTGGTGGTTGGCCTGCGCCATCGCTGCCACTTGCCATGGCCGCCCAGGAACGCCTGGGCCTGCCTGCCGCGGCACCGAATGGGCGGTGGCCAAGGTAAGGCTAGCAGGGCAGCGGCGGGTGCTGGGAGGGTAGCTGGCGCGCGTGGGGCTGACTCTAAACTGGCTGTCGGGAGCCGGGCAGTGTGTAGCAGCCCCGCCGGTTCCCCACTGATATCCGGATGCCGACCCAACTCCCAGCTGACTGTCAGGAGTCGGGCTGTGCTCCTGGGGGCCATGTGGACGTCGGCCGGCTGCTGGCTGCATCCTCCCCATTTCCCAGCTCATAGCAAGCCCAGGGGCTTGAAACGCCCCCCCCCCCCCGACGACGCCCCGGGCCGGCTCAGCTGCGTGAGAGGCCGGTCCGAGCCGAGCCGGGTCTGGGCTGCTGCTGGCGCTGCCGCTGGGCTGCTCTGCCGCTGCCGCCACTGCTGGCTGAGCTGCATCGCCGAGCCGGTCCCCACGCCTTCTGGTTGCCCAGCCGTGCTCCTCCCCTGGCCGCCCTCCGTGCCGCGCCGGAGCTTCCCCCCTCACCGCCCAGCCCACCTCCCTCACCGTTGGAGGCCGCCTTGGCCCTCTGGCACCCGGCGCAGCCCTGGGTCTGGCTGGCAGGGGCGGCTCCTTCCTGGCTTGCCGGGCTCCGGGCCTCGGAAGCGGCCAGGTGGCGAAGAAGAGGGCGATGCCCGCATGTGTGTCGGAGGCCAGACGGACGGGACGGGAGTGGAGAAGCGGTGCCTTCCAAGCAGGAGCTGGTGCTCCGGCCGTGCCCCTCTCCTGTCTGACGAATCAGGAAAGGCTTTGGCGGTGAAGGGCTGCGCAGCGTGGAAAGGGGCTCCCACGATCCCGCCACTGCAATGGCGCTCAGGAGGTTGGAGGGACGAGCAGGTCCTGGGGGGGCAGCTGGGAGAGGGCAAGAGGTGCCGTGATGAGGATGGGGGGCTCCAGACTACCATCCCCAGCAGCTGTAAAAAGTACTGTGGAAGAGTGGGGAATGCTGGGAGTTGCAGTTCATCACCATTTGGGAAAACATGACTCTCCAAAGATCAATCCTCTCCTTCCTTCCTTCCTTCCTTCCTTCCTTCCTTCCTTCCTTCCTTCCTTCCTTCCTTCCTTCCTTTCCCCTTCAATCTCCTTCCTTCTCCATCTCCTTCCTTTCCCCTTCAATCTTCCTTCCTTCCTTCCTTCCTTCCCTCCCTCCCTCCCAACATTTTTGAGCAAGGAAGAGTAAGCTTCTCCAGTGAGCATTGCTACCGGTATATTGTTTTTGTAATTAATCACTATGCTTTAATTATGTTCAATTTGTAACAATGAAAATACACCCTGCATATCAGATATTTACATTACGATTCAAAACAGTAGCAAAATTACGGTTATGAAGTAGCAATGAAAATAATTTTATGGTTGGGGGTCACTACAACATGAGGAACTGTATTAAGGGGTCGCGGCATTAGAAAGGTTGAGAACCATTGGCTTAGAGCAAGGGTGTCAAACTCAATTTCATTGAGGGCATCAGCATTGCAGTTGCCCTCGGGGGGGGAGGTGTGGCCAGGGTGAGTGCAGCCTACTGGGTGGGCATGGACAGAGTGGGTGTGGCCTACTGGATGGGCATGGCCAGCTCTACATCGTTCGCGTCAAGGGTGCCTGTGGGGGCCTGGGCAGGAGTGGGACAGATCTGAGGGTCTCTGGCAGAAGGGGGTGGGATCGGGGCAAGGGCCAAGGCATGGTCCACTGGAGGAGCCTCACTGTTTCTCTCAGGCCATGCGGGGGGGGGGGGGTTGGATGATGGCGCGGGCTGCCCGGAGCCCTGGGGAGCAGAGGTCAAACGCCCAGCCTGGCCCTCGAGCACCTGCGGCACCAAGCCGTTTCCAGACGGCTTTGTGGAGCTAAGACTGAATGTGTTTCAGCATAGATGGCCACCACAAAATTGTACATTGGATCCCGGCTGGCCTGGGCCAGGGCCAAGGCAGCGGGGGCCGTTCCCTCACTGTTTCCAGGATGGCTTCGCGGGCCACATGAAACCACTTCGTGGGCCGCATCCAGCCCCCGGGCCTTGCGTTTGGCATGTCTGGCTTAGAGAAAAGACAAGATATACACCTTAACCAAGAGCAACAGGGTTGTGAGGCAATCTGGATCTCAAGAGGGCAAAAGGACGGATCTCTCTTCATCGTGCTTTCTCTTGCACGTCCTCTGCCCCTTACTCACCCAGAAGTATCTGCAGAATGTAGAAAATAATCCCAAAAATGCTGTTTGGCTGATTGAAGAGGCTGTGAGGTCCCAGAAGGTCTGCCACCAAGCCAAAACCACGACCCCACCTGGAAGATATAATGCTGGGTAATGATTACAGTGACGATAAGCAGAGATTGGGAATCTTGACTTGAAGCTAGAGTGGGAAATTAAAACACAACACACAGTCCTGGAAGAGATGCCGGATATAGTCCAGTGATGGCGAACCTATGGCATGCGTGCCACAGGCGGCACGCAGAGCCGTCCCTGTGGGCACACGCCCCATTGCTGGGCTCCTCCCCTCCCCCTCTCCACGCATGCGGAGTCTGGGAAGAGCTGCGAGAGCTGGGCGGGGTGAGGGAACCTATAAAAAGAGCAGTCTTGGCAGGAGAGTGAGTGAGTGGCCTTTGGAAGTGACCAGTGGTGGGTTTAAAATCATTTTAACAACTGGTTCTCTGCCTTGCCTTTCCTCTGTCTTGGTCGGGCTGGGCTGCTCAGAGGGGTCGGCTGGGGCTGGGGCGGGGGCAGGAGGGTGGGGGTCATCAGGTCCTGGCTGGGGGAAGGCGAGGGGGTCTGGCTAGGGGGGATGAGGCCCGGGATGCCTCTGCGGAGGAAAGCCACCACCCCCCGCCGGCCGAGCCTCTCATCCACACTGTGGTCCTGAGGAAAGCCACCACCCCCCGCCGGCCGAGCCTCTCATCCACACTGTGGTCACGTAGGAGTGCATAGAAGGAGCACGGGGCAGGGGGGCCGGCCGGCAGGGGGGAATCAGAGCCGCCATCTCCCTTCCGCAGTGCAGCCCCATTGGCGTGGGCAGAGACGGCCCCGGGACGGGCGGAAAGGAGCTCTCACCCGCCAGAGACCCCTGGATCACCCCCAATCCTGCCCGGCCCCCACAGGTGTCCCTCCCCATGAGCATCATCGAGATGGCCACACCGACTGCGGCCACGCCCACCCAGTCAGCCACGCCTACCCGGCAGCCGGCGATAAATAAATGGGTTATGGGTTGCGATTTGGGAACTCTAAAAGGTTCACCACCACTGATGTAGTCTTTCCTGTGACACTTCACAGAAGGGAAAATGGACTTAGGAGAAACGGGAGAAAAAGAGTACACAGGTAGTCCTCGATTTACAATCGTGACTGGGACCAGAAATTCTGTTGTTAAGCAAGGTGCCTCATGCCCGATTTTATGACTGGCTGTTCGGCCAACCACTGCAGTCGTTCAGTATCATGCAGTCATTAAAGCAAATCTGCTTCCCTCATTGAGGTCGCTTTTTACTGGAAGTCGGGCAGGAAGGTTGCAAATGGTGATCACATGACTCGGGGACGCTGCACCCATCCTAAATGCATCCTGCTTACCAAATGCCCAAATTCTCGGAGATGCTACAGACAATTTTAAGTGTGTCGGGCATGAAGGGTCAGGACGACCTGGCACATGTGCAGCTCCTGTCTATACACAAGAATCTAATCAACTAATAGCCAGCACTAAACTGGTGCTAGATAAGACTTAACAGAATTTAAGGAGGCTGGACTTGTTTGTGGGAACATATCAACTCCAGGCTAATTCCTGTCTTGACTTCACCCCCAGATACTGCCTTGTCTTTTCCTACAGTATGCACAGTAAGTTTTTCTAGGTCCACTGTAACATTAAACAGTCATAAGAACATAAGAAGAGCCATGCTGAATCAGGCCAAAGCCCATCGAGTCCAGCATTCTGTGTCACACAGTGGCCCACCAATTGTACATGGGGAACTTGAGCAGAAAGAGAAGGCAAAACCCTCCCTTTCCCTTGACCCCCAACAAATGGTACTCAAGGGAATCCTGCCTGCCTCAACCAACATAGAGGCGGCACATGGACATCCGTTTTAATAACCACCAATACACTTGGCATCCATGAATCTATCTACCCCTGCCTTGAAGCTGTCAAGGCTGACAGCTGTCACGACCCCTTCTGGAAGTGAATTCCATAAATCAACGACCCTCTGGGTGAAGAAATATTTCCCTTTATTTGTCCTCACTTTCTTACCTATGAGCTTTAGGGATGTGCCCCCTTGTCCTGGTATTGTGTGATAGAGAAAAGAATTTTTCTCTATCCACCTTTTCTATCCCATGCATGATCACCAAACAAATGGTTGTAAGTCAAGAACTAGCTGTATTGACGCTTCTCGACTTTGTCGTTGGAGAAGACTCCTAAAAATACCATGGGCTGGCAAGAAAACAAGTAAATAGAGCATCACTCTGCCCCTCCCTTGCCTCATATTTTATTTTATTTTACAGGCTCCCCAACTCCCACATGCTTCTGGACATCTTACGACAAAAAAACCAGCTTATTAAATGAAAAATTAAACAACGAAGCAGAAGAGCAAAGTATGAAAACCAAAAACACAGTGAAAATAAAAAGGGAGCTTCATGGTCCCTCTGACCCCAAAGTCTGGGAGTCTTCTATAATTTCCAGAATGCCATCAGGCTGGAAGCCCCATGAATCTCTGGTGGGAAATTGGTTCAGAGGGCAGGAACTGCCAAAGCTGACCCGCCCTGCTAAATGAAACCAGACAGGCAGAGATAATTAAAGATAAGCAGTCCCTTATGTAACCAGGCCCTGTGCTATGCAAGTTTTAAAACCAGCATCATGAATTGCATCCAGAAGTCAACTGCCAATCAGTGCAGCTCATGCAATATTTGCAAATGATGGGAAACTGTGCCAACTTTTACATTATCTTTAGTGGAGCATGCAAACCAGCGTTTGCATTTCTTGCGTCAGATAAGGAGAGCACATCTTTCTCCTCCTGTCCTGACCACTTTTTACAAAGGCACGATTGAGAGTGTTTTAACAAACTGCATCACTGCTTGGTTTGGTGGTAGCAGAGCCACAGATACCGTAGAAGGTCCATACAGAGAGTGGTAAGGACAGCTGAAAAGAATATAGGAAGCTCGCTTCCCATAGTTCGGGATATTGCTTATACACCCACTTCACGGTCTGTTTCTGCTGCTCCCCTTTGGGAGGAGGGTTCGAAGTATTTATAACAGAACTACTAGATTCTGTAACAGTTTTGTTCCTTATGCCATCCGTCTTGTAAATTCGCAAAAAAATAATAATATTATGCCATGTATATGTATACATTCGAACTAGACTGTGATGTTTCTCTGTGTCATATATGAGTGCGGGTATATGCATAATGGTATTTTTTTTTGAGAGCTGAATGCTATGAGCTTTCATGTTAATGTATGCTGATTAATGTATATTTAAAGTGACAATAAAGATTCTATTCTATTCTATTCTATTCTATTCTATTCTATTCTATTCTATTCTATTCTATTCTATTCTATTCTATTCTATTCTATTCTATTCTATTCTATTCTATTCTCTTTTGTATCCTTTTCAGTTCTTTTCTCTCTTGGCCTCCAGAAGACACTCATCTGTCATGGGGGTTGAGAGGCATCCAAAAATCAATCAAGGCTTTTTCAGTGGGGCTGGAAGAGAGAATTCATATTACAGCTCAAATGCTAGTTCTGATGGGAAAGACTGTCTTCCCCCAACTCCTCAAATATCCTGGAAATTATGTTCCAGCCTAACCAGAGGCCAAAATGAGAAGGACACTTCAACTAAATTGTAGAGAGTCCTGGGCCAGGAGCCACATATTTACTTATAAACACAACGTAGATGAAGAGACAGAACAGGGAAGAAGAGAACCACAGTATCAAACCCTGTAACAGTTCGATTCTATTCCTGCCTGGGATAAAACTAGCTTTCTCCATAATTAACTTTCTCTGAACGGAAGGGCCGTCCTTTTCATTTGCATGGAGAATTTTTATTTATTTGTATCTCACCTATTTTTTTTTTTAACAAATGATTAATGCACACAACTCCTCTCCTGCAGCTGAGGCATTTCCAAATACAGCACAGAACATTATCCCAGGGAGAATGGAGCCTAAACTCTTGTGTAATTCTGATCCTTTTTTTTTTTGTAAAGGTTCGTTTATGACCACAATTGTGCTCAAAATTTCCATTGCTATGCAAGTCAGTTGTTAAGTGAGTTTTGCGCCATTTTACAGCTCTTTTTGCCACAGTTGTTAAGCAAATCATAACGGTTCTTAAGTGAATCATGTAGCCATTAAACAAATCTGGCTTACATTTATGCACCCAAATTTTGATCACATGACCATGGGGGTGCTGCAATGGTCGTAAGTGGGAAAACCAGTCATAACTTCCTTTTTCAGTGCTGTTGTAACTTGGAATGGTCACTGAATGATTATAAGTCAAGGACTACCTATCATGAGAGAACATATCCAGAAGACTGAAAGCTCAGATCACAAGAGACATTAGTCGGCTCTTATAATATCAGCTGTGCTGGGGTGGCAGTTTGGTCATGGAAGAGTGAGTTGAAATGCATTCTGTGTATGCACAGAGAGCTTCCGGGTGCTTGAAGCTAAGGCAGAATTTCATCTCCTTCTCCAGCCATGGCTTTTCCAAAAGATGGCCCTCTTCAATTCTCACAGTTAACAGCAAACCCCCTTCCTCCAAACTTTTCTCATCCTTCAGTCTTCTGCAACTCTGCAAAGAGAGAAGCAACCTAGAACTAAGGAGAAACTTCCCGACAGTTAGAACAATTAACCAGTGGAACAACCTGCCTCCAGAAGCGGTGGATGTGCCAACACTGGAAGTTTTTAAGAAGAAACTGGACAGCCATTTGTCCGAAATGGTATAGGGTTTCCTGCCTGAGCAGGGGGCTGGACTAGATGACCTCCAAGGTCCCTTCCAACTTTATCATTATTATTATTATTAATTTAGCGACTACCACCTTTTAAAATTCAGCTTCCTAAGCAAAAAGCTGTAGACCAGAGGTGTTTCAACTGTGCCAGCCTGAAGATGCCTGGGCTTCAACTCCCAGAATTCCCCAGCCACAATAGGGGGATTGGTGCCTAAATACCGCCATCTTCCTGATGCACTGGGAGGCTTATCCCCTAAATATAAATCTTTAAAATAAAAGTTATGATATGACATGATAAAATAAAGCCTTTTCCAGAAGAAGGCATAGCAAGGAGGAACAAGAAATGACAGAAACAGCACTGCTCTTAGGGGATGCCAGCTTAACCTCCCTTTTGTACACACACCATGGTGTTGCACACACATCCAACAAGAGTTGCAACAGGATTGCCGCCAGCCACAACCATCCTACATGCAGGGAGAGAAGTAGTTTGAAGAGGCTGCGTTAGCAGAAAAGAAGCACTGCCAAAAGCAAGACCCGATTGGCTTCTCCTGGGCTAAGATCAGGCCAGCTTCATGCAGTATATCAGGGGTCCTCAACCATGGCAACTTTAAGACTTGTGGACTTCAACAATTCTGGGAGTTGAAGTCCACAAGTCTTAAAGTTGCCAAGGTTGAGGACCCCTGCAATACATGGACAGGAGACCACCAGGGGGCCCCAGGGCTGCAGGTTCGACTGGGGGGGGGCAGAAAAATGCCTTAAAGGAGGCAAAAGACCAGCCACTTCCGGATTTTTGCTAGGAAAATTCCCGGCTGTCCCAAAAACCAGGCTCGACTCTAAAAGCGTCCCTGTGCCCCTAAGCCTCCGCCCAGGCGCGGATGACAAGAGCCAAGAATAGGGCAACCTTCCTGCACTCTGAATTCCTGCAGGCCTGGATTTCTTGGTGGTCTCCCGTCCGGGATAAACGTCTAAACCTGGAAAAGGACAGGTCGCTCCGCGCTTGCTCAATACAAAACCTGCCCGGGGCCCGACAACTCCACCCCTTCCACTTAATCAGCAGGGGTTCTCAACCTTGGCCACTTTAAGACTTGTGGACTTCAACTCCCAGAATTCCTCAGCCAGCAAAGCTGGCTGAGGAATTCTGGGAGTTGAAGTCCACAAGTCTTAAAGTGGCCAAGGTTGAGAACCCCTGCATTAAGTGGATGCAAGCGTAAGAGGGCGGAGACGCTTAGGATCCGCTGGATCGGAGTTGGGGCGCCACCGACCTGGAGGTGAAGACGCGGGAGCAGCTGATATCGGGGTTGATGTCGCACATAGCCCGGTAGGAGGCGTCGCGCTCCTTGGAAGTCTCCACGTGCAAGGCGTAAATAGAGAGCGCCAGCCCCGCCGCGCAGAGCAGCAGCCGGGCTGCGCGCTCCCATCCGGGCACCGTCATCCTGCCGTCGGCCGCCGGGAGAGGCCACTGACTGCTTGAGCCAATACCGCTTTGTTCCAGCCTGGCCGTGGGACACTAGGCCGCTTCCCATTGGCCGGCCTTGCCAGCGTTCGAACAGGCATCCCAGCCAGTCAGAGAGCGAAGGAGGGAAAGGAGCAAGGCATGCCGGGGATTGCAGTCTAGCGTTCCCTAAATAGGGCGGGGTGTCTTTCTTCTGCGCATCTCAGATTGGCTGGGGATCAAGGAGGTTATAGACTAGATCAGGGGTAGGCAACCTCGGCTCTTTTATGACTCGTGGACTTCAACTCCCAGAATTCCTGAGCCAGCCATGCTGAGGGGAAAGGGAGAGTTTCCAAGCAGCCATGCTGGCTCAGGAATTCTGGGAGTTGAAGTCCACGAGTCATAAAAGAGCCGAGGTTGCCTACCCCTGCACTAGGAAGATGTGCCACCGGAGGTCTTAAAAGGCAAGGGCTCCCTCGAGTCCGGTGGAAGTCCGGTAATCCCATGGACATGCCTTGAATTAGAGCAGGGGTAAGCAACCTGGGCTCTTTTATGACGCATGGACTTTGACTCAGGAATTCTGGGAATTGAAGTCCATGAGTCATAAAAGAGCCGAGGTTGCCTAACCCTGAATTGTCTTAGCACTGATGAATATTCAAATGTTATTCAACTGTTTATTTATCTAAAACTTTTTTTCCCCCTCAGGGCAACTGACAGCAACAATGAATGCCAATCAGAATTAAAACAAAATGGCAAAAAAACAGCGTTAACAAAAGGCTGGATAAAGCAAATTAAGGCCAAATTAAAATAAACTTGATTTCTGCCTCGTTGCAAAACGGTGTGAAAATACATAGTTCACAGGGAGGGTAGTTTTTAGCTGGAAGCATGGCTAAAACAGCTGTTTGGGTTCAAAGATTTTTTTTCCAAATAGAAGAACCAGGAAAAGAAAATCTTTAAATCTCAACCAAATGATTTAGAAGGGAATTTCCCAACTGTGGCAAAATGTGTTGGCTGAGGAATTCTGGGAGTTGAAGTCCATGTGCCTTAAAGTTGCCAAGGTTGGAAAACTCTGATTTAGAGCCATTGGGCAGCAAGTTGAGAAAGATTTTAAGGCTCCAAAGCAGAATTTAAGATTAAGCTATGAAGAGAAGGTGATCCCAACTACCGGTAGCTAATTCAGCCGTTTCATAGCGACTTGCTGGAGTTTGCTGAGCCTCAATGATTAACCATGCAGCTTTGTTTTAAATAAACAGGAATGTCCAAATAATCCACAGAGATAAATCTCATGGACCATGCACCGCATTCATGCAGCTGGAAGTTTGCCAAGGCCTCAGTAACTTTAAATGTACAAGTAGTTCTTGATTTATGACCACAACTGAGCACAAAATTGCTGTTGCTAAGTTCAGAAAGTCACATAAAGTGATCATATAACCCCAGGACGCCGCACCCATCATAAATATGAACCAGTTGCCAAGTGTTCAAATTTTGATCACATGATCATGGGGATGCTGTGATGGTCATAAGTGTGAAAAACAGTCATAAGTCATTTTTTTTACTTAGGACCATTTTTTTAATTAAAAATTCCTTTATTAAAACATTCAGCATTGTACATAAAATCTTTGTATGCATCAAACATCATAGCATCTGGTATACAACCCTACGTATTATTCTCTGGAAACGTCTGGTTTGGTAAACATTTTTCACTCCTCACTTCGATCCTCTATTATACACCCGTTACATTTTTTATTCTCTATGATCCCTGATAATAGGTCTTGAGGCAGTAGTTAAACATTAAATATAAGATCATATTAATAATCAATCCTCAGAGAACACAGCATATAACACTAGGTATTAATCCCTATAAACGCCTGGTTCGGTACACATTCTCCACTCCTCACTTCCAGTCTCAACTATATGTCTGTTGTATTTTATCTTTTCTTTTATGATCCCTAGCAAAAGATCCCGAGCTAGAGATTCAACAACCCGGGTCAAAGATTCAGTCTGCTTTTTCATTATTAAAGTAATCAACATTAAGCATAGGATCATGTTAAGAAGCAGTCATATTAAGAAGCAATCACCGTAGAACACAACATACAACAATAGGTAGACATTCTTCACTCCTCACTTCAAGCCTCCACTATACACCTGTTACATTTTTTTTTTAACCTGTGTGGTCCCTAACAGTAATAAGTCATTTTTTTCAATGCCATTGTAACTTTGAGCAACCACTAAACAAGTGGTTGTAAGTCGAGGACTACCTGTATGTAATTATATAATAATAATAATAATAATAATAATAATAATAATAATAATAATAATAATAATAATAATAATAATAATAATAATAATAATAATAATAATAATAATAATAATAAATTGGAAGGGACCTTGGAGGTCATCGAGTCCAACCCCCTGCTCGGGCAGGAAACCCTATACCATTTCGGACAAATGGCTGTCCAGTCTCTTCTTAAAAGCTTCCAGTGTTGGAGCATTCACCACTTCTGGAGGCAGGTTGTTCCACTGGTTAATTGTTCTAACTGTCAGGAAGTTTCTTCTCGGTTCTAGGTTGCTTCTCTGCTTGATTAGTTTCCATCCATTGCTTCTTGTCCTGCCTGTCAGATGCTTTGGAGAATAGCTTGACTCCCTCTTCTTTGTGGCAGCCCCTGAGATATTGGAAGACTGCTATCATGTCCCCCCCCCCCGTCCTTCTCTTCATTAAATTAGACCAGCGGTTCTCAACCTGTGGGTCGCGACCCCATTTGGGGTCGAACGACCATTTCACGGGGGTCGCCAAACAATGCTGTCCGCCATTTTCCCCCCTTTTCCTTAGCTGTGCTACTCCCTCTTATTCTATTGGCTTTTGAAAGCCAATAGAATAGACTCTCTTGAATAGAGTCTAATTCTATTGGCTTTCAAAAGCCAATAGGAATTGTCCAGGCTGTCTCTGCTCTGCTGAGCCCGCCAAAAGTCCCAGTCTGCAAACGGTGCTGCAAATTGTACCGTGTTTCCCCGAAAGGAAGAAGTGTCTTACTTTCTTTTTATCCCCAAAAGCCCCACTATGTCTTACTTTCGGGGTACGGCTTATATTGATTGGAAAACAATTGTCAGTTTTATTTTAAGTATTTTAAGTATATTAAGTATTTTAAGTATTTTAAGTATTTAAGTATTTTAAGTATTTAAGTATTTTAAGCAGGAGGCGGAAGTGGGCAGGAGTAATATGTCTTACTTTCGCGGTACGGCTTATATTAGCCGACCCCCTGAAAAATGTAAGTAAAATGTAAGTAAAAGAGGGCCAGGGGTGGGAGGTGGGAGGCTGCGCCCGGCGGGTGCCTTACCTCCCTTGGGCTGGGCCAGCTGGTGGCCCAGCCAGTGGTCGCCCTTGCCAGCTACACCTCGGCTGGAGCAGGGGCCAGCACCACGCATGTACGTCGCTCCTGGGCAGGGAAATAGTCCTCGACTTACGACCGGTTGGGAAGTCCTCGACTTACGACCAGTTGGGAAGTCCTCGACTTAACGACCAGTTGGGAAGTCCTCGACTTATGACCGGTTGGGGGTCGCATTAAAAAGGTTGAGAACCACTGATTTAGTATCTGCATTACAATGGACATAAAAAACAGGCAGAGTTCCAACTATATTGTGGGGCCATCATCTTGACTTTTTTGATCAAATCCTGGAGACGTCCTGGTATCTGAGTTCTCCATCCTCATGTGCTGGCTTCTGATTCCCATCCTCCTCCTCCTCCTCCTCCTCCTCCTCCTCCTCCTCCTCCTCCTCCTCCTCCTCCTCCTCCTCAAGTATACTCTGTGTCTCTTTGGGTGGGAAAAAAATCTCTCTCCTATAAATGCTCCAGATGGAAGCTGAGTTATGCTCTCAATCGATTGTCTTTGTAGGAACCGAAATGGTGAAACAAATGTCTACGCTCCATCTAAGTTTCTGACGTTATTTGGGGTGAATGGAACACATAAGCTGTAGCACAAGCCTCCATTGCCCACAATCCTTCTTTTCCCAAAGGCAGTTTACAGGTAAACCTCGACTTACAACCATTCAAAGTTAATAATGGCATTGAAAAAAGTGAGCTATGACCACTGTTCATACTTAGGACTATTGCAGTATGCCCATGGTCACGTGATCAAAATCTGGACACTTGGCAACTGACATGTATTTATGACGGTTGCATGTCCAAGATTATGTGAGACCTTTTGCGACCTTCTGACAAACAAAAGTCAACGAGGAAGCCAGATTCATTTAATAACCATGCTACTTGAGATAAACCCATGTTCAAATCTTTTTTCCATCTAGTCTGCAATTGTAAGTATTGAAACCAGGTAAGGGTTATTCCTTTCTCTCTTAAAATATTCGAGGACTTCAATAATAAAAGATTGTGTCTGGGAACCGTCCAAACAGGTATCTTATCATTTAATTTATACTGATATTTTTTCCAAACACGCAGCAGAGCATTTCTCAATAGGTGCTCTTTGAAACTCCTATCCACCTTTTTATCATAAATTAGATATGCATGCCAACCATATAATAAACCGTACTCTTCAATATTCAATATTCTATCATTAGTTAAATTAACCCAATCGCTTATCGCTACTAAAACAGCAGCGTGATAATATAACTTAAAATTAGGCATTTTCAAACCACCTCTTTCCCTTGTATCCTGAATAATTTTTAATTTGACCCTCGGTTTCTTGCCATTCCAAATAAATCTGTTAATACCCTTCTGCCACTCCTCCAAGTTCGCATCCTTTTTAAGTATAGGTAACATTTGAAAAAGAAATAAAAATTTAGGCAATACATTCATTTTATCTCAAATAGATGAAAATTTAATTAAACAAATTAGAGACCAAAGGCCAATGCATATTAAAAGATTGTATAATGCATTGATAGAAATTGATTCTGAGACTGAATTAGTTAAGGACTGTATGATAAAGTGGGGACAAAATTTCAGACAACCAATTATGATGGAAACTTGGGAGAGGATCGGGGTGAAAAATGTAAAATTTACACAAGCGCAACATTTAAGAGAAAATTTTTATAAAATGTTTTATAAATGGCATTTGGATCCGAAGAAATTATCATGTATGTACCCTAATTTAAAACCTAATTGCTGGAGATGTGATTGTATGGAGGCTACTTATTTTCATGTATGGTGGACCTGTAGAAAAATCAAGGCTTTTTGGATAAAAATATGGTGGATAATTCAAAATATTTTGAAAAAACGTATTGAATTTTCACCACAGTTGTTCTTGTTAGGTATTATAAAAGACTGCACCACCATAGAGATGAACTTAATTTTGAACTTGATTACAGCAGCAAGATTGTTGGTGGGACAATATTGGAAGAAGCCAAAATTACCATCTATTGAAGAATGGACTTTGAAAGTTATAAATTTGGCAGAAATGGCCAAAATATCTGCATATTTGAAGGATCATTCAAATGAAAAATATATGTTGGATTGGAAGAAATGGATAGAGTATATACAAGGGAAATATCAATTTAAGAAATTGTATTTATTATATAGTTAATTTTTATATGTTGGATTGAAAATATAGTTAAATTATTATTAGGATTTATATAATAGTTTTGTTTAGTTTAGTGGGTTTTCTTGTGTTTTACCCTGTATTCACTTTGGGAAGTCGGGGGTGGGTGGGTAGGGGGGCTGTATTGGTGTACTCAACTGCAATATTGGTAGTATATAAGAACCATATATTTAATAGTTATAAGAGGGGTTGCTCGGGTAGTACCTCTGGACCACATCTGGAGGGGGTAGATTGAGGAGAGAAGGTGGAGGGAAGTAGGCAGGTAGGAGAGGAGGGAGGAGAGTGAAGGAGGGAGAGAGAGGGTGGGGGGATGGTAGTAGGTAGTAGGTAGGGAGGAAGAAAGGGGGATGTGGTGAAGGGGGTACTGCCAAGCAACACCCATAGTTATATTAAGTATTTTAAAGTTGTAAAAGATTGTATTAAGTTGAGTGGTATTCTATTTGTTTCTCTTTTTTGTTTATGACCATAAAAAACTAATAAAAATTTTTTCAAAAAAAAAAAAAAAAAATGAAGGCATTACATTGTTTAAAGTTAAATATTAATAAAAGGCTATGTAATTAATAAAAGACAAGGTAAACCTCTAACATTTTGGCTATCAAGATCAAGTGTTCCTTTCCTGACAGAGCACTGGAACACCCATTTCAGCTGACATCTATAAAATGGGACCTGGGGCTAAACAATTGCAGTATTAAATGCTCCTATTAAATGTGCCAACCAACCTGTTATCCCTGTTCCTGAAGAGCTTATACAATGCACAGACTATCCCATAGCCAGAAGAAAGCTTTTTCCTGATAGAATAGCTTTTGATTGCTTTAAGATCCCTTCCATCCTACCCCATCTCATGCCATTTAAATCAGGAGTATCCAACTTGGCAACTTTAAAACTGGTGGACTTCATTGGCTGGCTGAGGAATTCTGGGAGTTGAAGTCCACTAGTCTTAAAGTTGCCAAGGTTGAACACTCCTGATTTAAAGATTTTTCCTTCCTTCCTTTAAAATAATAAGTATTTGGCTAGGAGAGTAGCAATTCCTTTGGTCCTATCTTTTTAGGCCATTATAGAACTAAACATTTCCTTACCCAATGCTACTTAACCACTAGGAAGATACTTGTTTCTTCCCTGGGTAAATTTAACAAGGGCAGGGGTTCTCCCAAGTATGGATCCTAGTCACATTCAGGCTTATTGTCCTGTTGATATAAAAATAACGGAAAGCAATGCATTAACAGGGATAGAATCAAGATCACGTGAAGTGTTAATACCACTTTACAATGCCTTGGTAAGGCCACACTTGGAATACTGCATCCAGTTTTGGTCACTGCGCTGTAAAAAAGATGCTGAGACTCTAGAAAGAGTACAGAGAAGAGCAACAAAGATGATTAGGGGACTGGAGGCTAAAGCATATAAGGAATGGCTGCTGGAATTGGGTATGTCTAAAACTCACCCAAACTCTTTATATCCTTGAGTTAGTTGAAAAACATGCAGGCATGAGATACACTGTCCCCACTACCAGTTCTATTTTACCCTTACTGCAATTTTTTTTTACTGTATTTATTTTAAAAGCAGACTTGTTGAAAAGATCTAAGAACAAATAAAAATTCCAACGATTCTGGAATTCCAAAAGTACTGAGGGAAAAACAACTTGGCCCACTACTGTTTGCAAAAAGGGTAACTTTTCCGAAATCGAAACTCGGATAAATTTTCTGGTATATGCCAAGACCACTGATCTTTTATATGTCCATTTTTTCATAACAATTTTCCATAATTCTTCATACCAGAGCGCTAATGTGGAATGTCAGGGAATTGGGCAGCTAGTGTCAGAGATGGGAGTCAGCGACGCTGACACAAACTTGTAGTTTTATATAAAGAAATCTATTTTACAACTATATATACAGCAAATTAGATAGTCAGGCAAACAGGAGTATCGTCAGGTAAATCAACATAGCAGAAACATCATGAGATAAATTACAGAGCGTGTATATAGGAAGAAAGGCGGGGGGAAAAGAGAAATACCCTCTCCACACCCACAGCAACCAATCAGAGCACAGACTGCCTCAGGCAGGAGCTAGCAATTTTTTTTTATAAAATAATTTTTTATTAAAACAATCGACATTAAACATAAGATCATATTTGAGAAGCAGTCCTCGTAAAACCTGTTATACAACACCAAGTATAAGATCATATTAAAAAGCAGTCATCGTAAAACCTGTAATACAACACTAAGTATAAGATCATATTGAAAAGCAGTCATCGTAAAACCTGTAATACAACACTAAATATTAATCTTTATAAACATCTGACTTGGTAAACATTCTTCACTCCTCACTTCAAGCCTCAACTTCAAATGCGTCAAAAATATTTTTTTCCCCCTCCATTTCTGCCAATTGTATTACTTTCAGAGTCCTAACCCCAGTATGCGGTGTTTCTGGCTTCCTCCAGTATTATCCCACCCGCAGTCCAGTTGCTGTGACCAGATTCAAAGCCATATTCATCTCAGTAGTAGTGCAATCTCTTATATTCCCTAACTAAAGATCCTGAGGTAGAAATTCAATAACCAATCAATCACAAATGTGTGTTCTGGCTGACTGCACAGCCCCACTGCTCCATCTATTGAATTGAAATATCTTAACATGGAACCTTTGAACCTTTTCAATCTTGTGTTACACTGCTTATGCTTCATGTCCCTGCAGCATACCTTGTGAAGTTTGCGGGAGGGGGGGGAATGGCGGGAGGAGGGCTTCTGGGAAGTAGCCCCACTGTATGCAACTCTCTCCCGGGGAGACATGCACAGACCCCAGCTTACCTGGCCTTTCGTCCCTTGAAATAGAAATGAGTCATGGATGTATAACATATTTTTTTCATGTGCCATAATGTCTGTTTCAGAAGGAGAAAAAGGTCAACAGAAGGTTTAAGAGCATTGCTATTTATCCTTTCAGTGACAAAAACCTGTGTTTTTTTTCTGGTGGGCTTGTTAAGGAGTTAAGATACAAATAAATCCAGACTACATCTTGGCTTTTAAAAAAGCAAAACAAGTGCAGTTCCATCTGCAAAATGTAAGACTTATTTCACATTATCAACAAACTTGATCATTTATATATATACGGTATATATATTTCTTTTGGTTACCAAGTTACTTGTAACTACCTTGCACTGTTGAATTATGTTCTTTGAATTCTTGTATAAATAAAAAAAGGCTGGAGACTTAAATAAGTATGAAAAAAAAAAACCAGGCAAAAGGCATTCTATTTCATTCTTGTCTGGGTTCAAACTACAGGTAGTCCTCAGTTTACAACCATTCATTTAGTAACCGTATGAATTTACAGCAGTGCTGAAAAAAGTGACTCATGACCATTTTTCACACTTACGACCATTGTAGCATTCCCAGGGTCACGTGATCATTTATGACACTTACAGGTGATCACCTTTTGTGACCTTCTGACAAGCAAAGTCAATGGAGAAGCCTTTACTACAGGCCTTCACTTAACAACTTCGGCAAGAAAGGTTGTAAAACGGGGCAAAACTCATTTAACAGCTGACTTGCTTAGCGACAGAAATGTTGGGCTCAGTTGTGGTCATAAGTCAAGGACTACCTATAATTGAGGGACACATGAAAGAAGAGTGGGGTTTTTTTTTCCTAAATGAATTTATTGTACTCTTACGACATTTTATTGTCGTTTTATTTTTTTTGTTGCTGTTTACAGCTCAGAGAGTTGGGACTGGAACAGGTTAGAAACATTGGAAATAAATAAATTAGAAACACAACACATGGCTTAGGACAGCGGTTCTCAACCTGTGGGTCGCGACCCCATTTGGGGTCGAATGACCATTTCACGGGGGTCGCCAAACACCGCAGTCCGCCATTTTTTTTTTTGGGTCGGCCATTTTTTTTTTGGTCCGCCATTTTTTCCCCTTTGCGATGCGGGCCGTCGCGCCGCGCATGCGCGATGCGGGCCCGCCATTTTTGGGGGGGTCGGCCATTTTTTTTGGTCCGCCATTTTTTCCCCTTTGCGATGCGGGCCGTCACGCCACGCATGCGCGATGTGGGCCCGCCATTTTTTTTTTGGTCGGCCATTTTTTTTTTGGTCCGACATTTTTTTCCCCCTTTGCGATGCGGGACGTCGCGCCACGCATGCGCGATGCACCCGTCGCACCGCGCATGCGTGATGCGGGCCGGGGTCGAGCCCCGGAAAAGGTTGAGAACCGCTGGCTTAGGATAATATATAGAGCTAATTAATATCGGGGCTAATGGATGGTGTTTGACCTGCACAGATGTCTCCCCAAGTGCAGGTGGTCCTCCACTTATGACCACAATTGAACCCAAAATTTCTGTTGGTAAGCAGGACAGTTGCTTCCCAATTGCATTTTGCCCCATTTTATGACTTTCTTGCAACAGTTATTAAGTGATTCACTACAGTTGCTAAGTTAGTAATACAGCTGTTAAGTCAGTCTGGCCTCCCCCTTGATTTTGCTTGTTAGAAGGTTGTAAAAGGTGATCACAAGACACTGCAACCATCATAAATATGAGCCAGTTGCCAGGAGTCTGAATATTGTTCATGTGGCCATGGGGATGTTGCAGTGGTCATAAGTATGAAAAATAGCCATAAGTCACTTTTTTCAGTGCTGTGGTAACTTTGAACGATCACTAAATGAATGGTTGTAAGTTGAGGACTACCTGTATGGCCAGGACTTTTTGCCATAGAGTACACTATTTACACTGGTCAAAATGGAAGTCATCCTTTTAAGAATCCCACCACCCATGCGGAAGAGAAACTGTGCTCTCTCCGTTCGATTTCATGAGCAAAGCAATTTCATCAACAAAGGTAGTCCTCAAATGATGATCTCAACAGGGATTGTAAAATTTGTTGTTAAGCAGTATGGTCGTTAAGTGAGACATCTTGACCTATTTTATAATCTTTTTGCTGTGATCATTAAGTGAGGCCTCACATGACTGCAGCTTGTGAGTTCCTACAAGATTCCCCACTCAGTTTGCTGTTTGGAAGTCGATTGGGAAGGTCGCAAATTATGATCACGTGACTACAGGATGTTGTGACTGTCATGAGTGCAAGCTGGCTGCCAAGCACCCAGATTGTACGAGGATGTAAGTGCGAGGATGGTGATAAGTCACTTTTTTCAGCGCTGCCGTAACTTTGAAAGGTCGCTTAACTGGATGTTTGGATGGATGTTGTTCTGCATCATATAGCTCTATGTAACCTCGTATAGCTCTATGTAACCCTATCTAGACAGCATGTATCAGTATGTCAGTGGGAGGAGTTTCTAAAGGGCATTGGGAGACTTCCTGGACACAAGCCAGATTGGAATGTCTTTGTCTGAAAGAAGCATGGGCCATCAGATGCGCCGTTATAAAGATGGTATAGAAGAGAGCATTATCCTTTTACCAATAGGAATGGACAAAAGATGTATTTTCCAGAAGTAACAGCCACATGAATGCAAGTAAATTTTCTGATTAAAATATATTTTTTGTTATGAAATCATTTCTATTGAGTTATCTATCTGACTTGATTTAAAAGAAGGCGTTTTTAACTCAGAGTCAGAACAGTAAAAGGATGCTCAAAGTTCATATCAACTTTGTAAAGGCAAATAGCAAATTGATAGGATTAATTTTCCTCTGATCTGCAACAGTTTAAAGAAGCAAAGTAAAGATTCTCTACCATGTGAAAGAATTCTCAGAGTTCATATCAGCTTCGTAAAGGCAAGTAGTAATTGGATGTGGCTAAATTCCTTCAATTGCCTGCAAAGTAATCTCTGGGATCAGTCTCCCACTAAACGCCTGCAAAGCAAAGTCAGTGTGTCTGTTTGGTAGACCGCGTTTCAAAGAAGGTGTGATTCAGATGCATTGTTTTGTTAATTCGCTGTTAACTCTGCAAGTAGCCACTGCATGACAAGTTTATCTGCATATTGACAAGCATCTGCTGGCAAGGATTCATTACTGGTCAAACTCTGCATGCTAGCCAATGTTTTAAAGAAAAGTAAAGGTTATAAAGTGCTCTGTGTTTTGTTTGGATGCTTCTGCTAAATTGTCTTGGGATCTGTTTACAAGCCAACGTTTAAGTCAAAGAGATATTGTGCTGTCTATCTCAGGAAAAGTTTAGCCTTCTTCAGCCACTTTCAAAATAATTGTTAAGGTCATTTGCATGTATCTCCATTCAAGAGAAGAAAGCAGTTATGGTCAGCAACCCCCCTCCCCCTTCCTTTGCTGGCAATTTGTCTTGAGGCAATGAGGGATGGTTTCAAAGGATTGTCTGTGGATTCAACTCAGTTTGTTTAGAATGTCTGGAAATGCATGAAACTGACATGGAAAGGATTTCTTGCTAACTTTAGCATTCTGTTGGCTTTGTTTGATGATCAGAAAGGGTGATTTCCCCCCCTCTTTTTGGACCCCAAAACAAGCAATAAAAACATTTGTCGCCTTAGCAACCAGGCCAAATTCCTTGTCACTAAGGAAAGCAATTAAGCTCCTCTCACAGACACAGCACCAGTGGAAAAGCTAAGCTCCCCCTCCCTTTGGAATGCTTGAAATTTCAGCCAATGTCAATGGAATAAGAAGGCACCTGGTTTCAGAGGCAGAACCAACCCCAATAGCATTGCAGTAGCATCCCCTGGTGGTCAATTTATACATGACACCCTTATGCGATTTCTTGCTTTTTGCAATCTACATGCTGGATTACAACAACTGACAGTTAATTCAGCACATAACAGGCTCATACCAAGCCAAGCTAAGAGCACTCCCTAGAGGGGAAGAAGGTACTTCACTGCTCGCATCACTAACTACGCAGAGTGAATCTGTTAGTTAAAGAGCAAGTTACTTAAATTTATTCCACGCTACCAACACCCCCTAGAGGGCACAGAGTGAACTTCGCCAAAGTAGTCACTCACTCAAGCTGAAGACCAAGTTGTTCCAGTTTGAGGGAAATTAAGGAGAAGAAAGCAGAACCAATTGTCCTTGCTTATTATCACAAGCTGATGACCAAGGGGTTCCAGCCTGCAACTTAATGGCCAGGTGGGAGTTTTGTAGTTCTACATTCTCTCAGTGGCCACTGGCAGCAACGTGGTAATAGTAAGAATTTAGCTGGCCTTTCTTCAGATGCCCCCTAGTGGTTAAAGGAGGAACTACACGGAAGCCTTTAATCACGCCCCGAGCCAGCCCTCTAGTGGGCAAAGGGTGAACCTCGAAGGAAGAGCACCCTGGTAGCTGACCCGCAGGAAGGGACCCCCTAGTGGTGAAGGAGTGAACTGCGCTGAAGTACCCACAAACACAGGAGAATGCACCCAGTGGCGCCTCCACCCACAGACAGCACCTCTGAAGCTGATCTGCAAGTAGCAACCCCTAGTGGTCAAAGAGAGAAGTTCTTCAAATTTGCTTCAAAATAGCTGAGAAGAACACTGAACCTAGCCTAGCCATGGCAGAGTGTCCCACTGGTCTAGCAGAAGGGGTTCAACCAACCAGCCTAGTTGAGACACCTCAACCAGCCGGACAAGGAAAAATGCTGCAAACAGCCAACCTTGACCTGCACACAGAGGCTATAGCTCAAGCCTCAGTGAAGCCAAAGATGTCTCAGAGTCACTATGATCTGAGACAACAAAGAAAGCTCACAGAAGCCATGCACTCACATCTGATGGAGAAATGGGACACCGTCCACAAGCGCCATGAAAGATGCTGGGAGAGATTATACAAACCTTACCAAGAACAGAAGGAGGAACTCTCCCCAGAATGTGTGCATGCAGTGGAAGGAGATAAGGAAGATGCCTACGCGCAATGGATGGACTCTGAACGGCAACTCAAGGACATTCAGGAACAATTAAGAGACTCAAGAGTCGATAGCGAGATGCAAAGCCTCAAGCTACTAAACGAGGAATGTAAGAAGCTTCTAGAGAGCTCACAGGGTTCCCCACAGCCTGAGCCTCGCCAGAGAGGCAGACCGGTTGACAGGGCCAAGTCCGAGGTTTCCCGCTCCTCACACGCACCATCACAACGGGCACATGTGGCTCCATCTCACGTGTCTGAAAAGGCCTCATCCTTTCGCCATATCTCCAAGGCGCATTCCAGCGTGTCACCACAATCTTCCCGTCATAGCTGAGCATCCAGAATTTCACATGCAGAGCAAGTAATCATTGATGTTAAAGCTGCTGAAGCAGTCTTTCACGTAGCACAAGAGGAGCACAGAAAAAGAAGGAACTGATGGCTATAGAACTCGAAGAAGCCGAAATATAGGCCAAGCTAGAAGCCGAAGCAGTGAAAATGAAGAACGACCGAGAAGCTGAAGCTGACAGAATGAAGGCTGAAGCTGACAGAATGAAGCCCGATCGAGAAGCTGAAGCTGCCAGAATGAAGGCTGAAGCTGCCAGAGTGAAGGCCGATCGAGAAAATGAAGCAGCTCAAATGGAAGCCAAATGAAAGGCTATAGCAGCTAAAATGAAGGCCAAAAGAAAAGATGCCCAAGAAGAGCTTGTTCAAAGCCAAAGAGATATGGCAGACAAAATGGCTAGAGCGGAAGGCCTTCAGAGAGCACTCCAGCACACCATTTTCCTGCCCAATAGGGAACAACTGGAAAATGAAGAGTGGCATAGCCGCATACAGGCCTACGTGGATAACCAAAGCCCGTTTCAGCGTGGGCAGGTGAGTGCACCACAGCCAGCCACAAGCCGCCCAAGACCGAGTAGGCGAACAGAAGAATCTCAACGACCAGCTGCGCCAGTCAGCCAGAGAGTTGATGCCACGACACCCAGGGCACAAGATCTTCCCACCATTGCTGCCCCATTGAACCCACTGAACCATACACTTGATGGTAACCAGATGGGCCCACCAGCAGCGACTATGGCTATACAGAGGGCAGCGCCATAGGATCTTTCCACTGATGTTGCTGCATTGAACCCACTGAACCATACGCTTAATGGCAACCGGATGGGTCCACCAGCAGCGGCAATGGCTACACAGTGGGCAGCGCAACAAGATCTTCCCAACGTTGCTGCCCCACGGAACCCACGGAACCATACCACTGATGGCAACCGGGTGGGTCCACCTGCAGCGCCAACGGCCCTACAGCAGAACCAGCCGTCTCTTGGGGATGAGATTGAAAGAGCTCGAGCCACACTAGAGTCCCTGCTGCGCCAACAGGAGGCAGTGTCCCAAGGAACCGCTACCAGACCTGATCACAGAGGAGAGTCTCGAACATCAGCCGTGCCAACCTACCAGGGAGCCAGCTATGCTCTACCAGAAAGACAGACCCTCCAACAAGTAAGCAAGCAGGAACCTGGGTTCCCTCAGCTCAACGCCAGAGCAGAGGAGTTCAGACCAAGCCAACAAGGTCCCTTGCATGTGAAATGGCAAAATACCCTCAGCCAACAATACACTGAAGGAAGTTACCAGCCAGCCATGGCGCATGCCCCCACTCCCGGAAGGGATGCACCACTTCCACCAAGCTATAGCCCACACATGGGAGTGACGTATCACCCAATGTACGTTGGAAGGAGGTTGGACTTGGCAGCCAGAGGCGTACGAAGATTCTCTGACAAATCTGGAAAAGACTACTTATTGTGGAAGCACATCTTCAAGCGTGCCATCAACGAAGAAAGGGCTGGACCAGATGAGGAACTCGTCCAGCTGACAGCTTGGCTAGGCCCAAAATCTGTAATCACTGTGAACAACATCTTCGCATCCCATTTGGGCGACCCTGACATCGGTCTTGCAAAGACTTGGGCCACACTTGACAAGGACTACGGTGAACCCACAGTGACAGAGTCCTCGCTTCCAGACCATGTTCTCAGTTTCCCCGACATAAGAATCAACGAACGTCAACAGCTGAAGACTTTCTCGTTGCTCATTACTCAACTACAGACAGCACAATGGGATCCTACCTTAGGCCAGAATTAGCTTGCCTTGACCTGTTTAGGACACAAAATCCTATCATCCAAAAACTACCACAGTTGATATGTGAACAATGGATTGAGCTTTCTCGAGCTTACAGGAAAAGCAACCAAAACAAAATTCCCCCCTTTGCGGTTCTCGCTGAATTTATCAGTGACCAGGTTGATCTCTACAACGACCCCCTATACCTCTCCATCAGAGAAGCACACTTCCCAACAACCAAGTGAAGCAGTCAAAACCCTGATGTAGTCAAGGGACCCATCCAAGCTACGAAGGGCAGAACCACCTTTTCAGTGTACAAAACAGACATCATGCCTCGCCCAAAGAAGTCTCCAGACAAACGAATATCGGAAAATGTTCATTCGAACCCTCGTCCAACTAAAAAAGGCCTGACTTGTCCAATTCACAAGTCCTCTCACTCTCTAAACGATTGCAGAGAATTTAGGAAAAAATCCCTAGATGACCGAAAGACCCTACACAAAGAGCATAGGATATGCTTCAAATGCTGTGACTCTATAGATCACATAGCCAAAGACTGCACAGCCAGGGTGAAATGCCACCTGTGAGACAGTATCAAGCACCCAGCAGCCTTACATTTAGAAACTAAGAAGCCCTCTGAGGAGACACAACAAGAGACTTTAATGACGGAGACTCAAACTGACTCCAAAGAGCAGCCAAAACAGTTTGGAACGTACTACACAGAGATATGCGGCGACTCAGCATGCCCTCCTTCATGCTCACCCGTCTGTCTTGCAAAAGTCTACTCCGACGGGCAACCTGAAAAGGGCCGTAAAGATGTACGCCACACTAGACCCACAGAGCAAAGTTACTATAACTATGCCCGCCTTTTTCGACCTCTTTGGCCTCCCGAGTGAACTGAAGCATTTTGCAATAAATACATGCACAGTACTAGTGCACATGGTGGAGAGGAAAATCACTGGTCTACGCATAGAAGCAATAGATGGAAGTTCACATTTCCAGTTACCATCAGTGTTAGAATGGGAGACCTTACCAGATGTTTGCAGCAAAATCTCAACACCAGAGGCAGCAAGAAAAATACCTCACTTAGCACACATAGCCGATTTAATCCTTCCTCTAGATCCTGAAGCTGAAATCCTACTCATGGTGGGAAGAGACGCCCCAGAGTCCATTGGCTCCGATGAAAGAATCAAAGGTCCACCAGGAACCCTAGTAGCCATTAAGATGGAACTTGGATGGGCCATAGGAGGGACGGTTTATGTTGATCAATCGCAAACCCCAACCCAGGTGAGCATCTCAAAAATCTCCATTCCCAGTAATGGAACAGCATCTCACCTAAAACCACACCTAGAACCCTGCACGCGTGTGACAACCAAACCTGTTTTGGAAGCAACAGTGTTCCAACCATACCTAGAACACTGCACGCTTGTGACAACCAAACCTGTTTTGGAAGCAACAGTGTTCCAGACAAGCAAGAATTACAACAACTTAGCTTTGTCCATAGAGGACAAACAAGACAAACAACGTCTCCAAGACTGGGAGTCATGGAGCGTACTCCCAAGATGTCTCCAAAGCATGCAAGTGCAGTGCACATATGTCTCCAGCTCACCCGCCACAGTGCAGAAGAAAGAATTGTACGCTTCCTTAGATGTGTCTACGAAGGGAAATGCAGCCTTAAGATGCGTCACAGTCCACAGTGGGGAGAGTCACACTTACGTCATCTTATTTGCGACCATAAGATACATCAGAGTCTACAGCGGGGAGTGCTGCAATCTCGGTGTCTTCTTTGGAAAAGCGAGACTAACAATGCAAGAAGGCCACACAGTACCAAGGTTAGAGCTATGTGGTACCACTTTTGCTGTAAATCTCACCAACTTGACAGCGAAGACATTGTGCTTTGAACTACAGTCTACCACTTTCTACGCAGACAGCAAGGTGATGTCAAGCTACATCTGCAAACAAAGCAGACATTTCTATGTCTATGTAGGCAACAGAATGAAAAGGATTGAAACATCTTTAAGCCCTGAACAATGGCAACATGTGCCAACAAATAAGAACTTTGTTAACCAAGTGAAGTGGCCCAACCTTGCCACACAGTTAACAGAATTGATCTGGCTAGAAAGTCTTGAGTTCTTGGCCTGTCCAAACAGACAGATGCCACAGAGCCCAAAACATTATGCACTTTCAGTTTCAGATCAACGTTCCAACCTTCAACCTCAGACACCCAGTAAACGTCAACCAATCCGCTTCAAAACCGTGTCTAAGCGGAGACACCTGAAATTAGGCATAGTTTTGATCATCTTGATCACTTGTCTTAGTATCCTAAGAATTTACCTTACAGAAGCCTGCAAAGACCTACAGACTATTGGAGACATTTGCCATGACCTAGTGATTGACAAATGTCTGAAAGCCAAAAATTGCCTTACCCATGCATCTCACATGGACGAAGCGTGCATAGGTGAAGAGTGGGAGCACATGATTGGTGCACCCCGTGAAATTATGGGCTCTATGTTGTTAAAGACACCCACACCCACGCATGAAGTCCTCACTACCCTGATGACAACAATAGCAGCCATCTTCAATACTCCATCAGTGGTTCCAGATCCTTCGGTTCTTGAGTATCCTGAGTCTTCTGCAGCAGCTGTTGTTCTTGATTCTTCAGTTCCAGCTGTTGTTCCTGATTCTTCAGTTCCAGCTGTTGTTCCTGATTCTTCAGTTCCGACTGTTCCTGAATTTCCAGCTCCAGCTGTTCCTGAGTTTCCAGATGTTCCTGATCCTGATTCTTCAGCCCCAGCTATTCCTGTGTTTCCAGATCCAGCTGTTCATGTTTTTCCAGGTTCTTCAATTCCTGAGTATCCTGTGAATCCAGTTCCCCTTGTTCCTGAGAAACTTTGAGTTCCAGTTTTTCTGTTCCAGATTTGATTCCAGGTTCTTTTACAGGAAGAAGACCTTGTCTTGCTGAGAGACAAGTATGCATACCAGAACTTTTGGCCCATGGGACTTACGCACCGGGCCCACCCAGTTGATGAACTAGTTTGCCAAGCTGAGGTCCAGATCGTGAAGCCATGTGAGTCAGTTTGTGACTCAAAGACTCTTGTACCAGGCTGATCACCGATTTGGTCCCGTTGCTAAGGAAGACTGAACCAGACGATCAAACCTCAAATTATGTATTGTCTTTATGTATTGTTTGATGTAATACTTGCTTGTTTTTTTTGCATAATTGTGCATGTTTTATATTTACTTTATAGTTATGCATGTTTCATACCAAGTTTTTACCTGTTTAGTCACAAGTTAATTAACAATGAGTATTGCATGCCTTAATGCTATGTTTTTTGCTATGTCAGTTAGTAGTGGAAATATAAATTTCCAAGCGGGGAGTGTTCTGCTTCATATAGCTCTATGTAACCTCGCATAGCTCTATGTAACCCTATCTAGAGAGCATGTATCTGTATGTCAGTGGGAGGAGTTTCTGGACACAAGCCAGATTGGAATGTCTTTGTCTGAAAGAAGCATGGGCCATCAGATGCGCCGTTATAAAGATGGTATGGAAGAGAGCATCATCCTTTTACCTATACGAATGGACAAAAGATGTATTTTCCAGAAGTAACAGCCACATGAATGCAAGCAATCTTCTTTCTGATTAAAATATATTTTTTGTTATGAAATCATTTCTATTGAGTTATCTATCTGACTTGATTTAAAAGAAGGCGTTTTTAACTCAGAGTCAGAATAGATGTCTACTCATTTCTCCTTGCCTCATTTTCTCAATCAAATTTCTCTGCATGATGTTGGGCTTCGCTTAGGAGAAAAAGTTCTATGGGCCTAATATGGTCACCTGATTCTTCTCACAGGCAAGCATAATGACGCATGGATGATAACATCCACTGATGCGTAACTGAGAACTTGCTGAAACCTCCATCGTGCTGTTTCAGCCAAAATTTGAAAAGACAGTATGCAATTGGATTGTTTCCAGTATCAACAATCTGGTATGAAAATAAGGCAGGAAGTCCTCAGGGAAGCCTTAGGAATGAGGTTATGGGAATGACTCTTAGATTTCTTTAAAAATAATTTTCTCCCTGCCCTGAGTAAAGAGCTTGCATGGAATCTTGTTCTCGGTGAGATGGAATTGATGCAATGGAAAGAAAAGATAAGATTGAGGTTTGGCAGAGCTTGAAGCATTGTCACCTGGGGCTCTTTCTCTGGCATATCAAATATATGGCGGGGAGCGTAATTATTCTGCAACGAAGGCAAAACATCTCTTATTTCTCAAAGCCTCAAGAGAATTAGTCATATTTATGCTTAAAAAGCAATACTCTAAGTCAGCGTTTCTCAACCTCAGCAACTTGAAATGGTGTGGACTTCAACTCCCAGAATTCCTCAACCAACATGCAGGCTGGGGAATTCTGGGAGTTGAAGTCCACGTCTCTTAAGTTGCCAGAGTTGGAAAACACTGCATTAAATGGAATGTGATTACTTTCCATATTTCCATGTGTACTTTCTGCCATATTAAATGTTACATTTTGCGTACCTTTCAGAGAGGATTGGGGGATTGCACCCCAAGGTGTCATGAGGTCCCAGCACATACCAATACTACTAGATACAGGTTCGGTGGGGAGAAGACAGAAGGTTTCAATTTACAGTCAGAATTCAATGAATCAAAATGGTTATTGTGTTAACAGATTCTACCAATTTGATACCCTCTAGAACAGGGGTCTCCAACCTTGGCAACTTTAAGATTTGTGGACTTCAAGCTTTGCTGGCTGAGGAATTCTGGGAGTTGAAGTCCACAAGTCTTAAAGTTGCCAAGGTTGAGGATCCCTGCTCTAGAACTCAGGCTGCAATTTCCACCGGTAGAACATTTGAGCACTCTTCCAAATCAAGCAAAACGTGGTTCCTTCAGGGCATCCACATTACGTTCATCTCTGGATCTACTGGAAAACCCACGTGGGTTTCTGAAGAAGTCCTGAAGTTCCCTGAAGTCTTCAGTAAAACGATGGGCTTCTGATACAAGAGGGTGAGCAGCAGGGAAATTGTTAGTGAAATTGTTCTAAAAGGAAATTGGTCAAGGAGACTCTTAATTGTATGGTTTAGTCAGGCAGGCATGATGTCCCATCACGGAGCTGAATACTAGCAAAGCAGTTGCAATAAAGGAAGCTCCAAATCTTATTGTTTGACTTCAGGCCAAGTTCAAGAAGAGCAAAAAAAACCCCCCAAAAACAGGAAAGGATGAAAATGTTAGATAGCAGCCAAATGTTACGCAAAAGTGACAAAACGGGCCAGAGTTCATAATTAGGAGTGATGAAATGTGAGTGATCTTTTTCTTTCTGAAATTTCAACAGTGGAAACCAAAAATAGAAGTATTTCTCAAATTGATAAGGGGGAGTCATTTCGTCAATATGTTTGAAAAAAGTCAGTTCCACTTCTAGAAGTCCAAAATACAATTAGTCATTAAATTATGAAATTGAATTTTTACTACCCTGCATTTTTCACTCTCTGCTTCTTGTTTTCTCCATGTCAGCCTTTCAGTTTGTGTTTTTTACAGTTGCTGACATGTTGGTAACAGACCGCAGGATCATGTTTAACAGAATTGATTAAAACTGATTTTATGAGTGTTGTTTATAAAATGATCTTACTATGTCATCACTATACAAAGTAAAACAACACAATAGTAATTATACAATAAAAAGAATAATACTATGCAAGTAATCTTTGACTTATGACTGGTTTCTTAGTGCCTGTTCAAAGTTATGACAGACCTCCCCAAAACTAGTTATGACCTACATTCCAAGTTCCAATGGGGCACCCCCATCCATGGTTACATGATCGCATTTTGGTTACTTGAAAACCAGCTTACATTTACAGTCATTTGCAATATCCAGTCACATGACCATCATTTACAATATTTTTTGCCAGAAACTGGCATTTACTTCTGATAAAAAACACCCATTGTGGACAACGGATTTCTTTAACGTGTTTGTTTAATGACCTGCTTAATGACCAGCATGATATACGATCAGATTTTTGGGCTCAGATATGGTCATAAGTTGAGGATTACCTGAAAAATTGAACTGAAACTTTAAAAAAAAGAAAGAATAGAAAGTTCAAAGTAACATTAACATAAACTAGTGCAGGTCTTTAAGATGTTAAGAAATCTAGATTACAGGTAGGTTAAATCAAATTATTCAGTCTAGACCAGGGCTTTTCAACCAGTGGTACGGGTACCACCTGTGGTACATTGGCACCTGGCAGGTGGTACGCGACCATCCTAGAAAAATGGTAATCGGGGAGGGCAATGAGCTGAACTGGCGGCAGCACCGCACAAGCCTGAGCGAGAGATGGCTGGAGCTGCAGGGCTGTCAGGGCTCAGCAGAAGCACCAGGATCAGCGCCAGGCTCCAACTGGAGCTCAGCACTGATCCTGGCGCTTCTGCTGAGCCTAGAAGAAGCACCAATCATGCTGGAAAGCAGCACTGATCCTGGTGCTTCTGTTGAGCCCAGAAGAAGCACCGATCAGCTGGAATGTTGCAACATCTCCAGGGCCTTGTGATTTACATTCAGATGCTTGGCAACTGATTCATATTTATGACAGTCACAGTATCCCAGGGTCATGTGAAGTGACCAAAACCTGCTGCAACCACCCAGCAGACAGGGGGAATAAAAACCAAACACCCCCCACCCCACCCCCACTGCCAATCCACAACAGAAATGCTCACAACAATGAAAACCTCGGACAGGAGGAAGAGCGCCGCTGGGTGGGCAGGCAGGTGTCTTGCTCGGCTGTGGCTTGGGGGGCACTTTTTCAGTGCCATTGTAACTTCAAACAGTCACTAAGCAAACTGTTGTAAGTCGAGGACTACCTGTACTTTATCGCTTTTTTCCTTTTTTTTTTGGTCATCAGGTTTTTGACACCTTGCTAGGCGACGGGTGGTACTCGGATATTGCCGTATCCTAAAAGTGGTACAGTGGTGTGAAAAGGTTGAAAAGCCCTGATGTAGAAGACCTACTGTACCTGGGAAAGAGTGAATATGTGTGAGCATGCGTGCAAAACCCTTTTTTTTTTCTCGCTCTGGAGGAAAGGCAAGATACAGATCAAATAAATAAGAACTAAGCAAAGCAGGTGAATAAGGGTGTGAAAGTTTTACTCTACAATCCTTAGCAGTTTTAAGATGGAAACTTAAAGGGAGATTTGGTAAACAGGTAGTCCCCGACTTGCAACCATTTGAAGTTACAATGGCCCTGACAAAAGTCCACTTATGACCGTTTTTTTCACACTGAACAACCACCTCTGTGGTCACATAGTCAAAATTCGGACACATGACTACTGACTCGTATTTATGACAGTTTCACCCATTGTACCCTAAAAGTGGTACAATGGGTGAAAAGGTTGAAAAGCCCTGGTCTAGACCAGGGGTCCCCAACCTATGGGCTGTGGCCCACTACTGGTTCGTGGCCTACTGGCCACCGGGTTGCTGGACGAGCTGGCCAGTGCATGCACACACATGCGCGCACTCACCCCCATTTGTGTTAGCACCCGTGGACCCGTTTGTGGCTGTGCATGGGACTAGGGGCAGTGGCTAGCACCTGGGGCCGTGAGCTCATGTGTGGATTGCACAGCCCATTTGCGCCTGTTAGTGGGTTAGTGGCGGTGGTGGCTAGTGCCTGCATGCCTGAGCAAATGAGGACTGTTAGCGCCTTGTTGGTTGCGCAGCCCGTTTGTGCATGCGTGTGGGGCTAGCAGCGGCAGCTAGTGCCTGTACACCTTCGCAAATGGGGCCACGAGTGCCATGAGGCTGTACGTGGCCCTGTTTCCGCACAGATGTCATGTGTGCAAAATTCCCACCTGCTCCCAGCATGAAAAGGTTGGTGACCTCTGGTCTAGACCAGTGTTTTTCAAACTTGGCAATTTGATTTGTGGATTTCAACTCCCAGTGAAAAATACTGGTGTGGGCCATATAACAATGTACTATTCTATCTTCTCATTTCTACAGTCTAAAGCAACCAAGAACAGCTTTAAGAAAACGTTTTAGGGCCAGCAGTTCTGCAAAAATTCCAGAAAACCACTTGATGGCAACAACAATTGGAGAGGTTTTATAAAAAAAGAATGATTTGCAGATCTGGTATTTATGATCCCTTTACACCAGTGGTTCTCAACCTTTTTCAAGTTGAGACCCCACTTGCGCCGCCCATGCGCGGCGCGACCCCGACGTGCGTGCACGCGCGCGACGGGTCAATCCGTGCATGCGCAGCACGCGCGCGACAAAAAAAAACAAAACAAACAAAAAAAATGGCAGACCGCGACGGGCTGATCTGCGCATGCGCGGTGCGCGCGCGACGGGCCAATCCGCGCATGCGCAGCGCGCGATGAACAAAACAAAACAAAAAAACCAAAATGGCGGACCGCGACGGGTTGATCCGCACGTGCGGGGCGCGCGCACGACGGGCCGATCCGCGCATGTGCGGCGCGTGCACGACTGGCCGATCTGTGCATGCGCGGCGCGCGCGCGATGAAAAAAATTTTTAAAAAAATGGCTGACCATGACAGGCTGATCCACGTATGCGCGGCGCGCGCAACCCAAAAAATGGCAGACCGCAACGGGCTGATTCATGTGTGCGTGGCGCGCACGCGACGGCCCGAACCGCGCATGCGTGGCGCACGCGACGAAGGAAAAAAAATGGCGGACCACGGTGTCCGGCGACCCCCGCGAAATGGTCGTTCGACCCCAAATGGGCTCGTGACCCACAGGTTGAGAACCGCTGCTTTACACCTTCACACTCCTTCATCACAGCTGTAAGGTAGGATTCAGAGTTTATTCGTTTACAAAGTAGTATTGATATCTATATTTGACATGGAATTCGCTATGCATATACTTAGGTAAAATATCTCATTCTTTCTGAATACAGGTAATCCTCAACTTACAACCATTTGTTTAGTGACTATTCAAAATAATAATGGCACTGAAAAAAGTGACTAGGACCAGTTCTCGCATTTGCAACCATTGCTATCCCCACAGGCACTTGGTCAAAATTTAGATTTAAAGCTGGCTGAGGAATTCTGGGAGTTGAAGTCCACAAGTCTTAAAGTTGCCAAGGTTGAGAACCCCTGATTTAGATGCTTGGCAACCGGCATGTATTTAGGATTGTCACAGTTGTCCCAAAGTCACACGATCAGCACCGTGAGCTTCCCAGCTGGCTTCCATCAAGAAATTCAGTGATGAAGCTTGATTCACTTAAGAACTTAACAGCTGTGGCAAAAAGCTTGCGAAATCGGGCTTAATACTTTACAGCTGTCATGCTTAGCAATGGAAATTCTGGCCCCTGATTGTGGCTGAAAGTAGAGAACTACCAATAGTATACTTATTTCATTTAATTTCATTTTGGTGCTGCTTTTTAGAATGAAAAAGTCAAGATCAGCCATCCTTCCTGTTCTTCCTCATCCTGTAGTATAATTGGATTTCCAAAAATTATAAATGATCTAATTTGGCCAGTGATTGTTAGATTATTTATAGTTTATGGGGATCCAATTATACTGTGGGATGAGGAAGAGGAAAGAAGGAAGGAAGGAAGGAAGGAAGGAAGGAAGGAAGGAAGGAAGGAAGGAAGGAAGGAAGGAAGGAAGGAAGGAAGGAAGGAATACAGAAGCTGTCCCTAAAACTGCAGCACTTTCAAGAAATCAGAACTCTGCAAAATTACAAGAAAAGAAAATGAATGTAAACATTGCAAAATTAGTTACCTCAAACGAAACAGAAATGGCTGCTGCCCATTGTTTACCCTGACTGTAACCCATTCCGATTAATATCCCTTATATTTGTCCAGCTGTCTAAATATTTCACCACTCCGAAACCAAATTAAAGTTCCTGGGATAATCCCCATAATGATGTGTACTGTATAAACAGAGCATTTGATTATGTTATGATAAACTAAGTTCCTTCTGTTAGTCAGGGTCAGAGGTCAAGTATCCATTCCGAACTGATGATACATTTTTTTTTTATAGTGGCAGGGGACGTGATCTATGCATTTGCAAAATGGCTGGCAGTGGAGGTGAAGCCATTTTACAAAGTCACAAGTCACAAGAAGGCAAATGGGGTACGATGCTCCCGGACATACCCACCAGCCCTCTGCTCCGGTCTTGCACGTAACCATGATTTAAATCTTCTAAGAGTGTATTGGCTGTAAATAAAGCTGACATTAAAAGCTGTGTTTTGCTTTGCACTTCACTTTGTTTCTTTAATTTTATTTAGAGCAAAAAAAAAAACTTTAAAAGGGGAGAATGGAGAGATTGGTAGGCAGCAGAGAAGAAGATTGGGAGTAGATGAATATTTCTAAGTCTGGAAGATCATCTACAAAGGATCTGATCTTGACATCATAGAAAAACTGTGTTAGACTTTGGTGCCAAAGCATCAGAAGTCTGGTAGCCTGTTTTCCGACTAACCAATTCATGAAAGCTTATGCCTTTTAATAAAAAATTTTACAGGTAATCCTCGGCTTACAACCATTCATTTAGTGACCATTTGAATTACAGCAACACTGAGAAAAAAAATGACATGTCTGTTTTTCACACTTACGACTGTTGCAGCATCCACACGGTCAAGTGATCAAAATTCAGGTGCTGAGCAATGGGCACGTACAGTAGTGGCCAAAACTGTGGAAACCTTTTGGGGAAAGTGTACAGTAGAAACGCCACCTTTGGTTAAGTTTCCACCAATTTTTCTTATAATTTCTTTATAACTGTAGCCTTGTTCACTTAATAATGCTATTTTATATCACTTTCTGGGCAACCAGTCAACTCTTTGCACCATTACTTTAATTTTATTATGTTTTACAAGCTCACTAAATGAAAGAACACAAAAAAAACCCAACCAATTTGATAGCGATCACATAACACACTAACAAATGTCCTAGGCATCAATAACTGAATCCTACTGTGGTCTGATTGGCTCATTGCTAAAACAAAATGACACCTGATTGGGTCTCTAAACACTCGTGCTCATTGGCTACAATCAGATGAAGGAAAGCTACCTAATATCAACCTAAGCAAGTTGGGCTTCCTTTTTCTGGTTATTTGGCTATAACTTTTCATAGAATACAGTACAAATAATTGAACAAACTACCGGTATGTTGCATTACATTCTTGATTAAATTATCTTTCCATTGATATATAGGTTTATGGCACTACTCCCCCCTCAAACCTCAAAAATACACTTTTCCCAAAAGGTTTCCATATTTTTGGTCACTATTGTATTTATGACAGTTAAAATGTCCCGGGGTCATGTGATCAACTTTTGCGAACTTCTGACAAGCAAAGTCAATGAGGAAGCTAGATTCACTTCTTCTTGTTGTACCATATCCGTTATCGGACATTGGCGATCACGTTGGCGATCCTATTTTTATCAGCAGCCACACGAAAAAGTCTGCTGAGTTTTGTCCCAACCAGTTCCTTAGATTTTGAAGCCACGATGTTCTTCTTCTGCCTGGACCTCGTTTGCCTTCCATCTTTCCCTCGAGGGTTAAATCAGCGGTTCTCAACCTGTGGGTCACGACCCCATTTGGGGTCGAACGACCATTTCACGGGGGTCGCCAAACACCGCAGTCCGCCATTTTTCCCCCCCATTTTTTTCCCCATTTTCCCTCGGCCGTCGTGCGCGTGCCGCGCATGCGCAGTTCGGGCCATCGCGCGTGCGCCGCGCATGCACGGTTAGGCCCATTGCGTGCGCGCTGCGCGTGCACGATTAGGCCCGTCGTGCCGCACATGCGTGGTTCGGGCTGTCGCACCGCACATGCGCGGCGCAGGTCAGGGTCATGCCACGCATGGGCGGCACAGGTGGGGTCTCGGCCTGAAAAAGGTTGAGAACTGCTGGGTTAAATGGAGTATGCCATATTTTTCTGGGTGTCGCATCACATATCCAAAATATTCTAATTTTTGTTTTTTAATTGTTTTGATGATTTCCCTTGGCTTACCCAGGCGGCTTATCACCTCCTCATTTCTGATCTTGTCAAGCCAGCTTATACGTAACAGCCGCCTGTAGATCCACATTTCAAATGCTTCCAGTCTCTTCAGGTGGCCTTCTGTCAGAGACCAACTCTCTACTCCATAGAGCAGGATAGGAAAAATATAGCATTTGACAAGCCTGATTTTCATTGAACGACTGTAATTACCAGCTTAACACCTGCAGTGAGTCACTTAACTGTGGCAATTGTAAAATGGGGTGAAACTCACTTAACAACTATCTTGCTTAGCAACTATCTTGCTTAGCAACAGAAATTTTGGGTTCAATTGTGGTCATAAGTCGAGGACTACCTGCCATTGGAAAGACTCCTGCAAAGATCTGTTCAGTTTCTGAAAATCCACACTCCAGTTCAATTAACAATACAGCACAAAAAGACCAACCGCAAATTTGCATCAGAAGAGGATGGTGCCGTCCCTCTCTAGATGATGTTGAATTAGTCAAAATTATTTCAGCAACATTTGCAGATCTTCTTTGTTCTGTCATGGAAAGGAAAACGAGCCCGCTGTGAACTCCATAACCATTGTTCAGGAAGTGATGGCAATTGAAAATAAAAGCGATTGCTAAACCATTTATGAGAAAGACAGGAAGCGAGCCTTTTTACTAGACGAAAAAGAGGAAACTGCATGCATAGTTGGACGATGAGCTGAATCATAAAAATTAGAAAGGAACCCAATGGAAAGAAAAACAAACTCCCCTGGATAGCTCAAAGACTGGGGGTGAAATTTAGGGGGGGGAACTGCTTCCAATCTTTAAAACACCCCAAAAATCCAGTGTAAGAAGTAAAACAGAACTGAAATTCATATTGTCTTATCACAGTGATGGCGAACCTTTTAGAGACCGAGTGCCCCAAAACCGCTCCCCCACTCCCGTCCCCACTCCACCCTGCCCACTGGGCCACCCACCACTTACGCGGCCCACCACAGATCACGCAAGGGGCCCAGCAGCGCCATGGCAGCCACACTCTCCGCCCGTTCCCCGCAGCATCATCTGTGCATGACGGGGCACAAGGACAGTCTTGTCCCCGCTGCCTGACTATCATGTCCTTGGCTGTGCTGCTTCGCGTGGGCCACGCCCGGGGGTGACTCTCCTCCAGGGGGCTGCTGGGGAAGAGGGGGCCATGGGAGGAGGCGGGGCTGGGGCGAAGGCGCATATGCCCACAGAGAGGGCTCCGAGTGCCACCTCTGGCATGCGTGCCATAGGTTCGCCACCATTGGTCTATCATCTCTCTCTCTCTCTCTCTCTCTCTCTCTCTCTCTCTCTCTCTCTCTCTCTCTCTCTCTCTCTCTCTCTCTCTCTCTCTCTCTCTCTCTCTCTCTCTCTCTCCCTCCCTCCCTCCTGTCTATCATTTGTCTGCCTGCCTGCCTGCCTGCCTGCCTGCCTGCCTGCCTGCCTGCCTGCCTGCCTGCCTATCTATCTATCTATCTATCTATCTATCTATCTATCTATCTATCTATCTATCTATCTATCTATCTAAGTAGTGCAAGATCAGAAGATGTGGAGAGACCTGATCCATAGAATTGCCAAGAGTCGGACATGACTGAATGGATACTACCAGTGGTGGGACTCAAATATGCAAACAACCAGTTCTCTATGTAGATGCCGCTTCTGGAAGTCCATTCTGGGCCTGGACAACAAAAAATTAGTTACCAGTTCTGCTGAACTGGTGCGAACTGGCTGAATCCCATCACTGGATAATCCCATCATATCTGTCTGCCTGTCCATCTGTGTGTCTTTCTATCTATTTACCTGTCACCTATATATTCTCTTTCTCTCCACAATTCAGGAGCATCTGTGGCGGGATCTCTATATATATTTTAGTCTCTGTGAATGCTCTTTCTACCCTTATTCCCATTTTACAAATAGACTGACCACTGGTCTAACCAATTAGAATTTGTTTCTGGCCAACAGGTTGGCATAATGATGCCACACCCTGGGGCTCACACCCTGATCCAAGGTTCCTCCCTATGAGTCCTCTTGACAATTCCTGGTTGGCATTTAGCAATATTCACTCATTCTCTTCCTAAGAAACACCTTGAGAAACCAACAAAAATTGCTCCTTAGGAAACTGTTAGATAAGAGAAGGTGTAGCCTGCAACTGCATAATGCAGACATGTAAAACACAAGGCCCAGGGGCCGGATGCAGCCCGCGAAATGGTTTCATGCGGCCTGCAAAACCATCCTGGAAACAGTGAGGGAACGGCCCCTGCTGCCTTGGCCCTGGCCAGGTCGACCGAGAGCCAATGTACAATTTTGTGGTGGCCATCTATGCTGAAACACATTCAGTCTTAGCTCCACAAGGCTGTCTAGAAACAGCGAGGAACCAGCCCCTACCACGTCATCCCCAACCCCTGGGTGCATGCTGGGGAGGTGTCACCCTTTGTGAGGAATGAAGAATGGACCATGCCTTGTCGCTTGCCCTGGTCCCACCCCCTTCTGCCAGAGACCCTCAGATCTGTCCCAATCCTGCCCAGGCCCCCACAGGCACCCTTGACTTGAATGATGTGGAGCTGGCCATGCCACCCAGTAGGCCACACTCACTCCATCCATGCCCACCCAGTAGGCCGCACCCACCCTGGCCACACACCCCCGGGCCCCCGAGGGCAACCGCAATGCTGATGTGGCCCTCAATGAAATTGAGTTTGACACCCCTGGCATAATGGGTGGAGAAAGAAACTCAGAAGGGAAGGAACCCTTCCTAACTGCTCAGGCTGTAGAGGAGACGGTAGAAGATTTGCACTTTCAGATTTGCAAGATTCGGTTAACATAAGCTTAGAAAAAAGTAGTATTAACACATCTGATTGTGTTTCCTTTCTGGTCTACCCGGAAAGGCTGATACTTCCTTCTTATCCCAAACTGCTGATTTAAAGTTTTTTTTCCCCTGGAGATATTTGAGGGCTGAGACCCAGCTAATATTAAGCCACTGAATTTTGATATGTTTAAACAATAATTTTTCAGCATCTAGTATCTTGTTGGTGACATGGACCTAAGAGCCTATCAAATTAATTATTATAATGTACTTAATGCAGGGCAATCATGAATAGTTGTATATTGGCACTACAGCATATTTAAACTTTTTTTAAAAAGCAGGATAGATCTTTAGTCTTAGCAACCCAGAGCATCTAGACTGGAGGTATCCAACCTTGGCAGTTTTAAGACTTGTAGACTTCAACTCCCAGAATTCCACAGGCAGCCACGGTCTTAAAACTGCCAAGGTTGGACACCCCTGATCTAGGCATTAATAGAACCATAGAAGCATAACATGGCAGAACGGAAAGAGACATTGGAGCTCATATAGTCCAACCCTCTGCCCACTTCAGGAATCGGCCATTGGATCCTTTAATTAGTCAGGGGCATTTGTAGAGGGATGGAAAGGGGTGTCCAAAAAGTCAAAATGGTGGCCACAACCATGTGATGTGCAATGCACATTAAAAAAGGGCTGTGTCATAGCCATTTCCCTGCACTTTTGGGATGCCCCTGTTTAAAAGATTATGCTGTGAAACTTCTTCTGTGTCAATGTGTGAACAGGCTTCCATGTTGTGGGCGCTCCAATAATAAACCAGTCACTTGTGATACATTGCAACCCACAATGAACCCAGCTGAGGGCGGGGTGGGGGGTTCTGGATCATGGTTTCTGGTTTCATGTTAAACCAGACCTTGCTGTGTACCAGATGTGAGCCCCAGACTATGATATTCTTGATGCCAGAATTTCCCCATTATCATCATTAGCAATAGACAAGATGGGTAACCATCCGGAGTGACTCCATAGGTGCTAAATGCTTGATCCAGCATTTCTGGCTCTGTGATTCTGGTGTTAAGAATTTGACTGCGCCCCCTTACCAAGGCCCTATCAAGGGCTGAGGAATTCCCAGCCAGTCAGCCTGTTCCTGGATCACCTGTGTCTAAGGAAAGATTCACACAACTCCTCCCCTCTTTTCTCACTTGACACATGGCCTCTCCTCTCCTTTCCAGATCTCAGTCATCCTCGCATACCTGGCAAACAGCAATCTCTGGCAATGCTCTCTGAGCTGGCAACAGAGAAGCCCATTTAGCAGGAGCCAAGCCTCCTTATGAACCCTGAGGGAAAGGGGGAGTCTGAATGGGCATGTAATTGGCATGTATGACAAAGAAAGCAAGAGAGAAAGAACCATGATCTCTCACAAGGGAGTGAGCCTTGATGTCAGGGTTGCGCTCCTGGGATCGGTGACTACACATCTTACATGCTCAGTGCTGATGAATATCATCCGAGGCCTGAACTGAACCTTGGCATGGTTGATGAAAGCAGATGTCCATCCATTCCATTGGCATCCTTCAGTCTCGAGAGACTATGGTATCGTGCTCTGGAAAGAGGTCCTAAGGCAGCATCTGGTGTGGCTTTGAGAATGGCAGTCCCTTCCACATTGAGGGCAGATACAATCTGTCCCCTGTTCAGCCCCCAGATTTTGCTGGTTCCAGGATTGCCTCTTTGCCTCAGCCTGCCACACAAGTGTCTCTTCGAATTGGAGAAGGCTATGCTGTGTCTTTAGCCTCCAGGCTGAACGATCCGGAGGTCAAGGATTCCCAGCTGTTAGTGTCCATTCCCAAGGCCTTTAGGTCCCTCTTGCCGATATCCTTATATTGCAGCTCAGGTCTCCCTCTGGGGCACTTTCCTTGCACTAGTTCTCCATACAGGAGATCTTTCGGAATCCAACCCTCAGCCATTCTCACGACATGCCCAAGCCAGAGTAGGCATCACTGTTTCAATAGTGTATACATGCTAGAGATTCCAGCACATTCCAGGACTGTACTATTTGGGACTTTGTCATGCCAGGTGATGCTGAGAATACGTCGGAGACAGCGCATATGAAAAGTGTTCAGCTTTCTCTCCTGCCGTACGTGAAGGGTCCAAGACTCACTGCAGTACAAGAGTGTGCTCAAGACGCAGGCTCTATAGACCTGGATCTTTGTATGTTCTGTCAACTTCTTATTAAGCCATACTCTCTTTGTAAGTCTGGAAAATGTGGTGGCCGCTTTACCAATACGTTTATTCAGCTCAGTATCTAAAGAGAGAGTGTCAGAGATAGTTGAGCCGAGGTACACAAAGTCAAGATGTCCATCAAGGTCCATCTTTTGGGGTGTCCTTCTTGGTGCTGGAATGCCAGGCTGCCAAGTCCTAGTAAGCTGTTCTCCCCCATCCCTTGACACCTTGGAATACAGCTTCCATCATACCCTGCCAGACCATGCTGTTGGGCACCATAATAGCTGCAGTCAGCTCAGGTGATTGGCCTTAACTTATCAAAAACTCCTTGAGGATGTTTCAGACTTTTATGGCCTTTCAAAGGCTTTGTGGCTTTTGTTCATTTCTGACTTAGTCTGTGGCTTGAATTCCAACTTATAACCATGGTCTATATGTTGTAAATCTAGCCACTGTTGTTTTCTCAGTAAAAAGGAAACTGGGTTTCCCCATATTCGTGGAATCAAAAAACAAAGAAGAAGAGAAGGTCTCCTTCAGGTCAACCCAACACCTAGTGGCCTCATGGACATGTTTTGGTAATTTCATGATACATTGTAGAGTTGACATTTGTCTTACTACAACTCTGCTATTCCTAATGGTTCCCCACCCATGTCGTTGCTTCATTGTTCTTCCTCACTATTTAAGATCATTCAAGGTCAGGTAGTGCCAAAAAAATGGGTAGCTTTTGGAAGACACATTGTGGGACTTTCTTGCCACCACTTAAATGGTGTTCTCTTGGCTCATTCCTTCTTTTTATCCACTTTAGATTAGAGTTTCTCAACCTTGGCAGTTTGAAGATGTGTGGACTTCAATTCCCAGAATCCCCCAGTCAGCATAGTTATGCATAGCACAACTGGCTGGGAAATTCTGGGAGCTGAAGTCCACACATCCAACTGCCAAGCTTGAGAAACACTACTGCTTTAAATCAATTCTTAGACTCTTCCTTCTAATCTGCTTTTCCTCTCCTAATTCTGATGGTCAATTCCATCTCAGGGAGCTAATCTGATTCTCCCTCCTTCTTGTCTTCCTTGCCAAAGGTCTGAGCACCCAACATAGCAGCTGACATAACATCTGAGCATTTATTGCTTATCTGTCCATCTCTATCTTTTTCAATCAATCTTGACCAGAGAGAAGGAGGAGGAAGAGGATGTGGAGAGTGGGGGTTGGTGGTGGAGGGGAGAAGTAGAGGAAGAGGAAGGAAGAGCCTCCAAGAATGAGATTCTTGAAATGAGGCAGTGATTAGATGAGGGCTTAGAAGTTTATTTTTCTTTGGAGGTGTGCCCTGCACAATTTTTCCAAAAGCAAAATATATGCATTGAACTGAACATTGGTGATCCAACCTAGAAGGGTTGAGGGAGAGAGGAAATGCTGGCTCTATGAGTTTGAAGAAGGGACCTGGAAAGCAGAATATGGTTCTCATGAAAAGATAGCAATTTGACATTTATTTAATGAATCCTAATTGCTGTTGCTGCTGTTTGTATTGCTAAGGAAAACAAACTATCGGTTGTAGAAAGTCTTGTAATAAATGCCAGCCTAACTTTATCATTCCTGGCTAAGGGACCGGGAATGACTCATGGATGCTGCTTTATGAAGGTAGTCATTAAAAAACAGTTTCTTATCTTTACCCCTGGGAGAACTGTGAAGAACAGGAAGAGACATGTCGTTCCAGCTAAGGGGAGACTGAGCCCATGTGCTTGGCTGCAGGTCCATCCACACATCCACGATGAGCTGTTTCCTCCTGTCCCTGAGATAGAGGGAAGGTATTACTTCAGAAAGCGAAGAACCCATGCTCACTTTTTAACCTGAGATAAGACCAGAAAATAACTTGGGTTGCCTTCAAGGGGGTCATTGGTTCTCCAATGCTGGGAAGAAGCAGCTTCATTTATCTCAAGGATCTCTAACCAAAGAGAATTGGATGGGATCTCTGGTGCTCTCTGAGCTTGGTGGTTTTCTTGCAGACATTTCATTACCAAACTAGGCAACATCGTCAAGTTTAAGATGTGTGGTCTTCACCTCTGATGATGTTACCTAGTTCGATAATGAAATATTTGCAAGAAAACCATTAAGCTCAAAGAGCACTGAGGACCAAACAGTTTAACCCTGGGCCAGAAATATTCCCTTCCATTGGAATTGGATGGGGCTGAATACCCCCTGTAGCTCAAAAAGAGAAAGAAGGCAAGGATCAAATGGATTTAGTTAGCCTAAAGAAGAAGATGCACCAAACTGGGAATGCGGCATTATTATTCCAGACTTAATTGTATAAATCTCTAAAGAGGGCATGCGAAGTTTCAGAACCTCAGCTCATTTGCTCTCAGTCAACAGGAAGAAGAAGAAACTAAGAAGAGGTCAAAGAACAGGCAGCCAATTTACAATTCTGCTTTTTCACTAGCCCACCCGAGTTTTCAGCTCCTCCTTGGCACCTGAGCTTGTCTAGCATCTTGTGGAGAGGGGAGGGCTGAAAAATGCAGGGATCTGCTGGGAGGATCATCCACTAAGTTCTAGCCATCTACAGCAGAGTTTTTCAACCTTAGCAACTTTAAGATACAGTATACAGACTTCGAATCCCAGAATTCCCAGGCCAACATGGCTGGATGGGGAATTCTGGGAGTTGAAGTCCACACATCTTAAAGTTTCCAAGGTTGAGAAAAACACTGATCTAGAGACTCAAGTCAAAGCTAAAATCCATCCTATTAATTCTTTTGTGCCCAAATGGGAATCCTAAGCATTGGTAGAGTTTTCCATGAAGCCAAAATATCCCTCACCAAACCAAACCGGAAAAAGAATCCCCAAAAGGAGATTGCTCAGAAAAGGGGCATCCAGTCTCTCTGGCAGCCACGGCAGAAATGGACGCAGAGGCCTAACAACTGGATGGAAAAGGTAGCATTGCAGTGAGGCGACTGGAGTAGATCTTGTCTTCCCTACTGATTCATTTATCAAGTGTCTTAGCCACCCATCTCCAAAATTACTCAATTTCACAAGATTAAAAAAAAAATGAGAAGCCCACATGAAACAAGAATATAGTCATCCATCCTGAGGGAGTAGATTAAGAAAAACACTTCTGTACATCATTCCCAACCTAAAGAGGCCCACCAAACACCTTAACCGCAATCCTGGAGAATGAACCACATTTTTAGGGCTCCTAAGTAAGAGTCATATAGATCTCTCTCTCTCTCTCTCTCTCTCTCTCTCTCTCTCTCTCTCTCTCTCTCTCTCTCTCTCTCTCTCTCTCTCTCTCTCTCTCTCTCTCTCTCTCTCTCTCTCTCTCTCTCTCTCTCTCTCGTGTGTGTGTGTGTGTGTGTGTGTGTGTGTTAGTCCACAGGGCAGGTGCTGTGTTAGAGGAAGCCCACCTCCTGGATTCTTCTAGATGACACTGATTGACAGGACCTGCAGCAAGCCAACTCTGCAGGAGTGCCCAGGATGGCCGAATCACTATTTTTCTAGGGCTATCTGAAGGAATTTGAATAGGAAAGAAAGAGAGAGAGAGAGAGAGAGAGAGAGAGAGAGAAGAGAGAGAGAGAGAGAGAGAGAGAGAGAGAGAGAGAGAGAGAGAGAGAGAGAGAGAGAAAGAAAGAAAGAAAGAAAGAAAGAAAGAAAGAAAGAAAGAAAGAAAGAAAGAAAGAAAGAAAGAAAGAAAGAAGGGAAATTAGCTGAAAGCTGAGGCCTTTTGAGGAGCAGAATGTAAGTGCGGAATTACCATAGCAAGTTGCCTATGTGTATATTTGTGTTTTACTATATTTGTATATTTATAACAATTGTAGCGTTCAGTAAATGGCTGATATGAGTGTGTGTTGTCCACGAGGGGGGGGAGGGTGGTTATTTTATTATTTTTTATTCCTTCTGAATTGTGTTTTTATTTTCTGTAAGCTGCCTAGAGTCACCCTGACCAAGTAGGCGGCTATATAAATTTTCCTAAATAAATAAATAGGGATCAACATGAGCAAGACAGCAGATGCAGCATCATGACTGCAGGATCAAAGAGGCATTGCAATGCCTTGTCCGCCATCTTGCTCATTTTGACCTCTTCCCATGGACGCCACGGAGCATAAACACTGCCAAAACAGCTGTAGATGTTCCCTTGTGTCGATTTAGAACTCCTCCCTGCTCAGGAAAGATGGGAAGCCTGGAAATACAACAGATCTGCTTTCCAGGGGATCTGGAGTCAACTGCTGTGTGGCTGGGAATTATGGGCCTTGAAAGCTTGGAGAGGCAAGGCTTGCTTCTGTCTGTATCCCTGAAAAAGGACTCCTGCATATGTAAGACCCAAAAAGAGGCAAGCCGCAAAAGTTGGCAGAAAAGATTGTCTGGATCCATCCTACAAGGGGCAAGAGAGAAGCCACAGAACCATCAAAATTTCATTTCCCACCACCACCACCACCACCCACACTCCTGCTAACTCAGCAGAACCACTGTTGTCAATATTCTGGCAAAGCATATTAAGTCCTTTGGGGTGGGTGGGTGGGTGGGAGGAAGATGACTAATTTGGCTTCAGCTTTACATGTGCTGAAAAATGCCAGATTGTGCAAGCAAGAAGAGGTGTGGCGGGGCGGAGCGACCCACAGATCCTCCTCCTGCAACATGCCTGGAATATATATAAACCTTGAGTCCTGCAGAGAACAAGCAGATGCAACGAGATAACCTGGCAAAGATGACAAGACAGATAAGATCTGCCAAGATTGGGCTGATTCTGGCCTTGGTCCTTATGGGTGAGTTACTAAACTTGGATAAAGGGTTAAAATGAAACTAGGTGTGGGACTGGGCTATACTGGGCTAGTTTGATTTGTAACTTATTACATAGACGATTCAGCTGGCGGTTGGATAATCTACAGTTTGTTTACTAAGAAGGCAATGAGGTGGTTAAATGGAGCGTCTCCCTCCTCAACAGACCCTGTTTTGGGGCGACAGAAAACAAAGCCAGATTTGCAGCTTTAGCTAAAACAAATATTATCTGCCATAAATACGTGGATAGAGTTCTACCATGTGCCATATGGTAGGCACGGCTGCATAATGGGTGGGAATAAGCGCCATTAAGGGCCATAACCTGTCCAATTAAAAATATTTATAGTATTTAAGATGTTTCTTTAATGGGGGTTAAGAAATGGCACAAGTGCATGGGAGGGAGGTAGAGCTAATGAACAGGCAGATAGATTAACAAAAAGCAGGGAGAGAATGCAAGCGGTACTTTATCAAAAAAAAATGTAAGGGGCTGGAAAGTTGCATAATCTCATCTGATTCTGGCTGTTTCTGAAAAAAAAAAACCCAGCTGGAGACAAAATATCCTCTTTGGGACAAACTGGAACAACCAATAACAATTTAGCATCAATCAGATTCTGCAGTGTGATATCTTTGTTTAGAATAAGTTTAATAATGTCTGAAAGTAGCGCCCATGGAGCCATTTAGTTCAAAGCCTCCTCATCGCTCATTTTGAAAGAAAAAAAAAGGGTGAAAGAAGGGGGTCTAAGCAAAGTAGACAGCATTTACTATCCTGACTGCTCCAGGCTGATCTGCAGAAATCAGTAAGTTTTTTCCCCAATGTGGCAACGACGATGAGCATCCCTTCCAGGGGCTCTTATTAGTCCTAGAAGCAGATGATTTCAATATATATTTTCAATTTGTACAGGAAACAAATACTGTTTCACAAGAGAGCAGGGGCAATGATGGAGGAAAGTGATTCACACATGATCCTGAGCCAAAGTTTCAAGAAGCAGGATCACCGTTGCTGATGCTTGTGCAACATATGGCAGACTTTAAGAATAATCAAGGTTTTTGTGCCTTCAGAATCTACCCAACAGGCAGGAATTAAGCAGATAAAAGTTTTTCCAAGTCAGGAAGCTCAGTAATAATAATAATAAAGAAAAGCTGCCCTGAGGACACCAGAAAACCTTGGAGATGAGTTAACTCTTCTAGATTATAGTGCAGTGTACATATTGGATCTAGACGAGTGTTTCTCAACCACAGCAAAATTTTAAGACGGGTGGACTCTCAACTCCCAGAATTCCCTAGCACCCGTCTTAAAGTTTCTAAGGTTGAGAAACATTGATCTAGTTTTGTCTATTCTCAGTTTCTCACTGTAATCGGCCAAGCTTAGGCTACTTATGACTAACTTTTCATATGCATTTATGTGAGTCTTAAAATATGGCTAAAGATGAACCCACTTTGGCACTGGAGAGCACGCATGTACTCCCAGTGTAAAGTTTCTTTCACTGGGGATGTTGCAAATGGGAGAAGATACATTATTCTTCTCTCTGTATTTATGGTTGTTGATAAGTTTGCAGAGGTTCTCTCTCTCTCTCTCTCTCTCTCTCTCTCCCCCCCCCCCATCCACCCATCATCTATCTAGCCAGCTAGCCAGTCTGCAAAGCCAATCTCTTTGTGCAAAGACATTATGCTGGGGAAATCTCCCCCTGTTAAATTCTTGCCTGGTATCTTTGCTGACATTCTGTGTCTTGGAGACACCAAAGCAGTCAGTAGAACAAGCTACCACCCCCCAAGGGAGCTGTCAGCTAATATAAAATGGTTCCCAAAGGGCCCTCAGTTGTGCATTCACATCCTCCATCTTGACCTCCCTCGCTTCCTGGGGTCTGGGGGGGGGCGAGGTTCCCCACTTTTCCCCTGAAGCTCTTTCACGGAAGGAATCTGAAGAAGTGGGAAAGTGAAACAGTTGTAGTTTTATTTGCTAAGAATGTGAAAGCTGGGAAAGGTAGAGTTATAAATCTTCTTTCCCAGCTCAGCAGCACAACCTGTTTTAAATGTCAGAACTCCAACCCCTTAACCTGTGAGATGCTAGTTAAAAAGGGGCAGTTTTGTTTGCCACCATCATTCCTCATTCCATCAGACATAAGCAGGAAATCTTTTGAGATTTCAGATCTCAAAATTGAATATTTTATTTGATTTTTCTCAGGATTGCAAAGCCGTTTTACAAGGAAGGGGCTGGCCATGAGCAATGACTGTGCAGAAGGCCAGAGCGTCCATGGGGGGGGTGTGGAGTGGGGGAGAAAGGATCCAAACAGCAAGATGGCAACTGTTGGTCCTGTTCACAAAATAAGAGAGCTACCCTAAAACACTGGGAATTTTATACATATGTGTTCTCCAGTGCCAAACCGGATTCATTTCCAGCCACGTTTGAGACTCACAGAAATGCATGCAAAAAGATAGTCACGAGTAACTAAAACGTGGCTCATTAGGGAAATCCGAGATTAGATGAATCTAGATCAGTGTTTCTCAACCTTAGCAACTTTAAAATGGGTGGACTCCAACTCCCAGAATTTCCCAGTCAACATGAAGACTGAGGAATTCTGGGAGTTGGAGTCCACACATCTTAAAGTTGCTGAAGTTGACATCCACTCTGTACACCATGCTACTATCTAGAGTCTAATCCACATGGCTGTAGTGGCCATTTTGACTTTTTTGACCTCCCCTTGGAGAGTGACTAGGAAAAAGGCACCAGTGGTGGGATCTGCACCAAGGCCCAATTTGATATGCAGGCACATTATTGTTTGATTCACTTGATTGCTAAGAAACAGGATAACCCTTTTACTGGGGTTTCCCTTTCTTTCTCAACCCTTGTAAACTTCCGTCATGAACACTGGGCAGACAAAATATTGAAATAAGAGATTTATCCCACCTTTTGTGACTTTCCCACATTTTCCGGCTCTTTTGTTCACAGTTATTAGTGCATGCTGTATATCCAGCTACTGCCATTGTTCAAATAATCTGGCTTGTTATTTAAATCTGCCAACAATTAGTGAATGTGGTCATTGAAGGGGGGTTGGGGCATTGTAGGAAATTAAAGTGGCAATCCCTGGTCCTTCCTTCCCTGCTGCTGCCAGTCAAATCTAAGAGAGGTGATAAACAGACTCCAGGAGTATAAGCAAGAGAATTCAAAAGTCAAAATGGCAGCCATAACTTTCTATACATAAAGAGGGTGGTGCCGCCATCTTGATTTTTGCTGTGGCCGCCATCTTGAGTTTTTGGACCCATTCCCTATGCATAGTCTATAAAGCCTATCAGAAAATACAGCATTTGACCCACATTCTTCTCAATTTTGAACCACAATTTAATTCTAAGGAGGACCTGGCCTATGAGACAAATGAGGGAAAAAGAAAAATCCTGAGAATTATATGTACCACCTCAGATTTTTTTTTTAGCAGTGGGAAGAACTTTTAATTATTTTTCAAACATCCGGAAAATAAGAAATTTAGCCAAATGCAGGCTGGCTTTAAAGGAAAGCTATTTCCCTCAGGGTGCTTTCCTTTCCTTTTTCTTTTTACAGACAATATTCAAGAGGATTCCATAAGCACACATACAGACACATTTACTCACACAGCCACGCATACATATAGTTAAAAACTGAAATCTATATAAACAGCTCAGAACTGCATGCAGGTAGTCCTCAATTTATGACCACAATTGAACCCAACAGTTCCGTTGCTAAGCGAGGCAGTTATGTGTGTTTTGCTCCATGTTACAACTTTTATGGCCACCGTGGTTAAGTGAATCGCTGCAGTTATTAAGCGAATCATGTGGTCGTTAAGCAAATCTGGCTTCTCCCGTTGACTTTAAAAGTTGCAAAAGGTGACAGGTCAACCATCATAAATACACACCAGGGGTAAAGCAACTAAATTTTGATCACATGGTCCACTTTTTCCAGTGCCGTTGTAGCTTCAAAGAGTCACGAAACAAATGATAAATCAAGATTGTAAGTCGAGGACTTTATTTATTTTATTTATTTGATTTGACTTCTATGCCGCCCTATTCCGGAGAACTCAGGGCGGCTCACAACATAAATAGAAATCACCAGTTAAAATACATATATAAAAACCCCTAAGTTAAAAGAAAACCAATCATTCAACAAACATACACCCAAACATACACTGGCTAGGGACAAGATGTTAACTGCCCCAGGCCTGCCGGCAGAGGTGTGTTTTAAGCAGTTTACGAAAAGCGGAGAGGGTGGGGGTGATACGGATCTCCGGGGGGAGTTGGTTCCAGAGGGCCGGGGCCGCAACAGAGAAGGCTCTTCCCCTAGGCCCCGCCAGGCGACACTGTCTGGCTGACGGGACCTGGAGAAGGCCGACTCTGTGGGCCCTAACCGGCCGCTGGGATTCATGGGGCAGCAGACGGTCCCGTAAGTAACCTGGTCCGATGCCATGTAGGGCTTTATAGGTCATAACCAACACTTTGAAATGGGTTCGGAGACCAATTGGCAGCCAATGCAGCTCGCGGAGTGATGCCGAAATGTGGGCATTTCTGGGCAAGCCCCACACTGCTCGCGCGGCTGCATTCTGCATTACCTGAAGTCTCCGAACGTTTTTCAAAGGTAGCCCCATGTAGAGAGCATTGCAGTAGTCGAGCCTCGAGGTGATAAGGGCATGAGTGACTGTGAGAAGAGATTCCTGGTCCAAATAGGGCCGCAACTGGTGCACCAGGCGAACCTGGGCAAATGTCCCCCTCGCCAAAGCCGAAAAATGATGTTCCAAATTTAGCTGTGGATCGAGGAGGACACCCAAGTTGCGGACCTTCTCCGAGGGGGTCAAAAGCTCCCCCCCCCCGGCTGATGGACAGATAGATTGAGTTATCTTTGGGAGGCAGAACCCATAGCCACTCCGTCTTGTCGGGGTTGAGTTTGAGCCTGTTGGCACCCATCCAAACCAAATGGTTGTAAGCCGAGGACTACCTATAATGCTGATTTTACTCAGTGTATAAACTGAACTGGACTCAAAGCATGAGGTCATGAATGCTAAAAGGGAAGGCCCATGTGGGCCCTGAAGAGCGATCCCCATTTCTTCTTCCTTCCAGGGATAATCTTGCCTCCGTAAAATCTTGCTTCAGGCAGCAGGCCTCTGGATAAAAAGGATTAAGTCACGCTTCGCAAGCGTTACGCCTACCAGGAGTTTATCTTAGCGCGTGCTGAAGCTCTTAGTCAAGGTGGCTGGCGTGTCTCCTGTTGAGAGAGTGGGAAGAATCCTGCTTTGACAAACAAAGCCACACCAGCCTGTATTTTTAGTGTTTCATCTGGATCTCAGCCTGTCTTGATGGCTCCTGGTCAACGAACAAAATATACATCCAACTTCAGCTGAATAGACTTGATGTATTAGAAAGTTAGAAAGCAAATGGATTTTATTGAGGCAGAGTGGAGCCTAGGTCAGCAGTAGAGAAGGGTCGAATCTAAATATGCCGATCTGGAGAGCAAAGCATTACCCAGAAGATGTGCTTTAGTTTAGAGCAGGGGTAGGCAACCTTGGCTCTTTTATGACTCGTGGACTTCAATTCCCAGAATTCCTGAGCCAGCCATGCTGAGGGGAAAGGGAGAGGTTTCCAAGCTGAGCCATGCTGGCTCAGGAATTCTGGGAGTTGAAGTCCACAAGTCCTAAAGCGGCCTAGGCCTAGGCAAGAGATAGGCAACCTTGGCTCTTTTATGACTCGTGGACTTCAACTCCCAGAATTCCTGAGCCAGCATGGCTGAGCTTGGAAACCTCTCCCTTTCCCCTCAGCGTGGCTGGCTCAGGAATTCTGGGAATTGAAGTCCACGAGTCATAAAAGAGCCAAGGTTGCCTACCCCTGGTTTAGAGGGCATCTGGTTGGTCTCTAGGATGCATAAAATGATGGAGCAGATTAATATAGATCTGTCCTGGCTTCCCTTCTACATAGTAACTAGAGTTCATCCTAGTTAACTTTCAACCATTACTGAGGCTGTTAATGGCAATTTGCAGGAATTAGCAGCTTACATCTTCCAAACAGAAACGATCAGTCTTGCTGCAGGTAGTCCTCGACTTACAACCATTCATTTAGTGACCATTCAAAGTTACAATGGCACTGAATTTAATCATTTTTCACCCTTCTGACCATTGCAGCATCCATCCTCATGGTCACATGATCAAAATTCGGATGCTTAGCAACTGGCAGGTAGTCGGGACGGTTGCAGTGTCCTGGGGTCAGCTGTTCACTTTTGGCGACTTTTTGATGAGCGGAGTCAGTGAGTCAGAGTCACTTAACAACCATGTTACTAATTTAACAATTGCAATGGTTCACTTAACAGCTGTGGCAAGAATGGTCATAAAATGGAGCAAAAGCAATGGAAATGTTGAGCTCAGTTATAGGCCGAGGATTTCCTGTATTTACCAACTACTGCTGATCACATGACAATGTTCGTCACACGGGTGCGAAAAAGAAGCCAGTTCAAATATTTGTGGCCAAAATTTCTCATTGCTTCATTGTGTGGAAACGAGGGAAAAATCCTTAAAGGAGCAACTCAGAAGCCCCTTGTATTTGTTAATTGTTCCAAGTGCCTGGAAATTGCCTCTTGGAGTAGCCGCTTCAAACTGAATCATGCCTGACTAATACGTCCTGGAACATTTATCTCAAAGGCAATTCTTTACTATCAGATAAAGACTTATAGCCAATTAGAAATTCACCAGCAAAGCTGGGGTGTTTAATAATAATAATAATAATAATAATAATAATAATAATAATAATAATAATAATAATAATAATAATAATAATAATAATAATAATAATAATAATAATAATAATAATAATAATAATAATGTTGTAAGGGACCTTGGAGGTCATCAAGTCCAACCCTCTGCTCAGGCAGGAAACCTTATACCGTTTCGGACAAATGGCTGTCCAGTCTCTTCTTAAAAACTTCCAGTGTTGGAGCATTCACCACTTCTGGAGGCAGGTTGTTCCACTGGTTAATTGTTCTAACTGTCAGGAAGTTTCTCCTTAGTTCTAGGTTGCTTCTCTCCTTGATCAGTTTCCATCCGTTGCTTCTTGTCCTGCCTTCAGGCGCCTTGGAGAATAGCTTGACTCCCTCTTCTTTGGGGCAGCCCCTGAGATATTGGAACACTGCTATCATGTCCCCCCTCATCCTTCTCTTCATTAAACTAGACATACCCAATTCCAGCAACCGTTCCTTATATGTTTTAGCCTCCAGTCCCCTAATCATCTTTGTTGCCCTTCTCTGTACTCTTTCTAGAGTCTCAACATCTTTTTTACATCGTGGTGACCAAAACTGGATGCAGTATTCCAAGTGTGGCCTTACCAAGGCATTGTAAAGTGGTATTAATACTTCACGTGATCTTGATTCTATCCCTTTGTTAATGCAGCCTAGCACTGTGTTGGCTTTTTTTGGCAGCTTCAGTACACTGCTGGCTCATATTTAAATGATTGTCCACTAGGTAGGACTCCGAGATCCCTCTCACAGTTATCCACAGTGTTTGTGGATTCATTTCTAATTGTTGATACTTTATCTTAGTTATATGTAACTTTCAATGTCTGTTTGGTAGCAAAGGGGATTTATATAAGCATTTAACAAACTGGATTTATTTTTGAAAGGATTTTAACACTCACAACCCTGTTTTTTTTTGTTTTTACCAGTTCTTCATAGAGGATCATCAGCTCCAGGTATGATCATTAATGGGCCATACTTTTTTTTATTTATTTCACAATTCTTTCTCATTAAAGTAGAGTAATAAAGCATTAAGGCTGGGCTGAAAATGAATTAGTACGTGACCCTTCCATCCTAGGCCTGAAAGATAGCTGCAAACAATATTTGGGTGGGCTTAAAATGTTGGCTTCTGTGTTGAAATTGGAAAATGTTTCAAAATCGGTCTTGCATCATATTGATGTGATTAGGGCTATTTCATAAACGAAGCATGATTTCCTCCCCCCCCTCCCAAAACCCCCATCAAAAATGGTTACCTACTCTGAAGCTATACATTTCACCAGTCAGTAAGAGAAGAACAAGATTATACCACTATTAATCCCATATGGCTGATGATAGCTTCAATAGTTTTAAAGAGGAATTCTGGGGGTTGAAGTCCACACATCGTAAAAGTTGCCAAAGTTGAGAAATGCTATCAGGTGAGGGCTAATTTGGTATGGCAGTTAAGACACCAGGCTACAAATCAAGAGACTTGACTTCTAGTCCCACCATAGGCATGAAACCAGCTAGATGACTCAGGCCAGCCACTTTCTATCAGCCCTGGGAAGCAGGCAAGGGCAAACCACTTCCATAAACCTTACCAATAGAACTGCAGAGTCTCATCTAGGCCGTTGCCAGGAGTCAGTACTGGCTCCAAGGCACCAGAACAAGATTGGATAACCTCTGTACAAGATGCCTTTTAATCTTCCTGTTCCCCATCCAGAGTTAATGTGTGGAATTCAACGTCCCGTTCTACGGATCGCGGGTGGCGTGAATGCCCAGTCTGGCGAGTGGCGGTGGCAAGTCAGTATCCAATATCGCAACCAACATGTATGCGGAGGAAGCCTCATTAATGATCAATGGGTTCTCACTGCTGCCCATTGCTTTTTCGAGTAAGTGAACATAAGTACCCTTTTCTTCATGCCCCTAAACATGCTTCTTAGCCCGACAAGGTTCCTTGTACCTCCTGGTGGCTCTTTGGTGGCTCAGCCTCCTTCTGCCACCATTCCCCATTGAAGACCGGTTTGATTTTAATTGGCTACAGAAAGCTACTTTTGTTATGATGTATGTAGTTGGCTTTAGTGCAGCAGCATGAAAGATCCGTCGGACCCCAAAAGGCCTTCCTTTTCTGCAATGCACTCTCTATAACTATAATTTGTTTAAATGTTAGATGTTATCACTTTGTTGTAATTTTACACATTACAATATTTAATGCAATTTTAGACTCTACGTTATAATTTTACACATCTGGACCTCACTTAGAGTTGCTAGTCAGATTGTTTACTAAATGTATATTAATTTTGTCTTAGAATTGATTCTGTTCATCATCGCACACACACATACATACATACATACATACATACATACATACATACATACATACATACATACATACGGATATGCATCCATATCCCAGTCTACCTATCTGTCTAGCTACCTAACTATCTAGCTCAGACATGTCAAACACAAGGCCCGGGGGCCGGATGCGGCCCGCGACGTGGTTTCGTGTGACCCGCAAAGCCATCCTGGAAACAGTGAAAAAACGGTCCCCGCTGCCTTGGCCCCAGACCAGACCAGCCGGGAGCCAATGTACAATTTTGTGGTGGCCATCTATGCTGAAACGCATTCAGTCTTAGCTCCAACAAGGCTGACTGGAAACAGCGAGGAACCAGCCCCTGCCACGTTGGCCCCGTCCCCTGGGTGCATGCTGGGGAGGTGTCACCCTTTGTGAGGAATGAAGAAATGCACCATCGCCTGGAAGTGGCCAGCAAATGGCCCTTGCCTACTTCACATATCTGGCTTGATGGGCTCCGGGGGTGGGGTTTCGGCAGCTTCTTCCAGTGGACCATGCCTTGGCACTTGCCCTGGTCCCACCCCCTTCTGCCAGAGACCCTCAGATCTGTCCCACTCCTGTCCAGGCCCCCACAGGCACCCTTGACGTGAATGATGTAGAGCTGGCCATGCCCACCCAGTAGGCCACATCCACTCCAGCCATGCCCACCCAGTAGGCTGCGCCCACCCTGGCCACACCTGTCCAGTCCCCCCGAGGACAACGCGACCGTCTTCTGCCACATACTTCCCTACGACCGGTGAGAGCGCACAGGGTCGGCCTCCTCAGGGTCCCGTCAGCGAAACAATGTTGTTTGGCGGGTCCTGGGGGAGGGCCTTCTCTGTTGTGGCGCCCACGCACTGGAACCAACTACCTCTTGAAGTCCACATTTCTCCCACTCTCCTGGCCTTCCGAAAGAACCTGAAAACTTATTATCTTTGCCGGCAGGCCTGGGGATGATTGTGTTGTTGTTCGAAAGTTGTACGTGTGTTGGGTGTCTATTTTTAATGTTTTGATTCGACTTAGATTCTTTGATGTTTTGTTTTGTATATGTTGTAAGCCGCTCCGAGTCTCCGGAGAGGAGCGGCATACAAGTCGAATTAATAAATAAATAATAAATAAGCTGCAATGCTGATGTGGCCCTCAGTGAAATTGAGTTTGACACCCCTGATCTAGCTAGTAGCTTGTACTAGTCTACAATTGCAATAACTGACTCAAATGGAACCAAATCAAATTGAACCAGTAGCTGCTGAACACCAGAACAAATCATTGGGTTGGCTATTCTGGAACCAATTCTCCAGAAAGACAGAGAGCTGCACAGTTCTACCTGGAGATACAAGGGACTGGTAGTTCAGGTGTGTCTGAATGAAATCAATACAGGTAGTCCTCAACTTACAACCACAGTTGAGCTCAAATGTTCTGTTGCTAAGCAAGTCAGCTAAGTGAGTTTTGCCCCATTTTATGACCCTTCTTGCCACAACTGTTAAGTGAATCACTGTAGCTCTTAAGTTAATAACATGGTTGTTAAGTGAATCTGGCTTCCCCATTGATAACTTGTCAGGTGGTCGCAACAGGCAATCATATGACTCCCGGACACTGCAACCATCATAAATATGAGTCAGGTACCAAGTATCTGGATTTTGATCATGTAATGATGGGGATGCTGCAACGATCATTAAGTATGAAAAAAGGGTCAGAAGTGACTTTTTTCAGTACCACTGTAATTTCAAACAGTCACTAAACAAATGGTTGTGAATCGAGGACTAGCTGTAATTAACAGACATTTCAGGACTGTTCCCTCTGTCTTTACTAAAAGTGATCAGCTTTTTTCTATCAATTCATTGCAAACCCCCGACATTTACCTCAAGGCACTCTTTCTTCAACCTGGTGCCTCCCACTGGAGCCCTTGGTTTAATCAACCTCAGCCATTTATACCGGCTGTAAATGATGGGAATTGTGGTCTGGCACATCAAAGTGGCACAAGATGGCGGATGTTTGCAGGGGATTAGAGCTCTCTTATACGGATGCTGTTTTATTCCAGGATTGGGAAAGAAATCCACGTGGAGCGCTGGAGCGTGCTCTTGGGAAGTCTGAAGCTGACAGGCCGGAGGGGCAGAGGGTCAAAACGGAACGTCTCCATGATTATCCCTTACAAAAACTACACCAGCCATGAGATGGGTCATGACATCGCTCTGGTGCACCTGGCCAAGCCTGTGCGCTTCAACAGAGACATTGCACCCATCTGCCTTCCTTATGCTGATCACCGCTTCGCCTTTGGGACCCAGTGCTGGTTGACTGGCTGGGGAGACGTCGACGCCAATGGTAAACATTAGGGGTTAGAGCAGGGGTCCCCAATCCCGGTCCGTGGACCGGTACTGGACTGCGGCATGCCAACAACCGGTCTGCGCAAACAAGCAAAGCCCCATCCGCAGGATGCAGGCAGCACACAAAACCACGCCCCCTCTGGTCCACAGAAAAACCTCTCTCCACATAACCAGTCCCTGGTGCCCAAAAGGTTGGGGACCTCTGGGTTAGAGGGGAGAGGCCTGGTGGATCTTTATATCTAGCTCCGGCAATCGGTAAAATACAGTTGTGTCTTTTTTTAAATGAAGGGTCTGGAGCAAGGGTGTCAAACTCAATTTCATTGAGGGCTGCATCAGCATTGCAGTTGTCCTCGGGGGGGGGGGCTGGGTAGGTGTGACCAGGGTGGGTGTGGCCTACTGGGTGGGTATGGCTGGAGTGGGTGTGGCCTACTGGGTGGGCATGGCCAGCTCTACATTGTTTGCGTCAAGGTGCCTGTGGGGGCCTGGGCAGGAGTGGGACAGATCTGAGGGTCTCTGGCAGAAGGGGGTGGGGCCAGGGCAAGTGCCAAGGCATGGTCCACTGGAAGAATCTACCGAAACCCCTCCACCGGAGCCCATCAAGCCGGATAGGTGAAGAAGGCAAGGGCCATTTGCTGGCCACTTCCTGGCGATGGTGCATTTCTTCATTCCTCACAAAGAGTGACACCTCCCCAGCATGCACCCAGGAAGCAGGGCAGATGCGGCAGTGGCTGGTTCCTCACTGTTTCCAGTCAGCCTTGTGGAGCTAAGACTGAATGTGTTTCAGCATAGATAGCCACCACAAAATTGTACAGTGGCTCCTGGCTTGCCTGGGCCGGGGCCAAAGCAGTGGGGACCATTCCCTCACTGTTTCCAGGATGGCTTCGCGGGACACATGAAACCACGTCGCGGGCCACATCCGGCCCCCGGACCTTGTGTTTGACATGTCTGGTCTGGAGTTTATTATTTATAAGGAGAGGCTTTAGGGAAGAGTTCCCCAACCTTTCCAGCTTTGTGGATCAGCGGGGCGGGGGGGGAGGGAATGGTTCCATGTGAACAATGGGCAAATGCATGCATGCACAGCTCCATTTGCATGAGCAGGGGCATGTGCAGCTTCCGCTCACGTCAATGGAACACCTGTGGACACGCTCGGCCATTGCTTGCGCAAGTGGGGATGTGTGCGTGTGCTCGCCCTCCACTTCTGCAGCCCGGTTCCAAATGGCTCAAGGCCTGGTAGTATGGGCCATGGCCCAAAGGTTGGGGAACCCTGCTTTAGGTGGGTCCTGGACAAATTACGTACGGATAAAACTATCACTGGCCATCATCATGCTGGTTACATTCTTTTTCCCCCTCTGTGGGGAGAAACTAGCATACTGAGAAAGAGGCGGTCCCTAGGTGATTAAAAGCCAGGATCCATAGAAGTGATGGGATTAGTGGCAATGGATACAGCCCCATAGAGAACCAGGAATAAACTGGGGCTGAAGCCAAGCTGAAGTGAAGTGGAGGTGGAACAGGACAGTATCTTGCCCGAGAATCTACAGGTAGTCCTCAACTTATAGGTGTTCATTGAGTGACCGTTTGAAGTCACAACAGCACAAAAAAAGTGACTTATGACTGTTTTTTACATGACCGTTGTGATGTCCCCATGGTCATCTGATCGAAATTCAGGTGCTTGGCAACTGATTCATATTTATGATGATTGCACTGTCCTGGGGTCATTTGATCACCTTTTGTGACTTTCTGACCAGCAAAGTTAATGGGGAAACCAGATTCATTGAACAACCGTGTTACTAATTTAACAACTGCAGGTGATTCACTTTACAACTGTGGCAAGAAAGATCACAACATGTCTTGCTTAGTGACAGAAATTTTGGGCTCAGTTGTGGTCATAAGTTAAAGACTATCTGTGCTAGAGACAAGAAAATGAGTATGTTTGTGCACGCATAGTAGTGTTTGTATGTGCATGCTTGAGTGTATCTGGAATGTGTGCATGCATGTATTTCAATGCAAAGTGTTGTGTTTAGGGCTGCAGGTTTAACCTCATTCCTTCTGGTCTTCCAGTCCATCTGCCAGACCCCATGCCCCTCCAAGAAATAACCATGGACCTCTTGACCGTCGACACTTGCAACTGCATTTACAGCAATCTGCGCAACAGGCGGATCATCAACCCTGCCTTGCCTGGCATGGTCTGCGCCCTGACCCCTGACCGCAAGAGAGGACCTTGTAAGGTTAGTCAAACATTACAACCTCCAAAGAAGCATGCGTTTGTCTGGCCGCTTCCTTACTGTTGGAATGCATGTTGGAATACATTTTGTATTGCAACAACTACAGAAGCATTCAGCCAGTAGGTGGCAGTATTTACAAGTTTGGACCTGCAGTATATACTCTATGCTCTTTTTTCCTAAGTAGCTTCCTGTTTCCTGTTACAGTAATATAGTTGAGCAGTAAAGCACATGGTGACTGTACTTTGTTTGCTCTGTGTGGTGCTTTATATAAACAGAATTTCTAACACTAACCCTGCCGACTTGTCAGGGAATTGCATAGCAGGTGTCCAAATGAATTCAGAGACACTGACGCAAATTTGTAGTTTTATACAAATAAATATATTTTACATCTATATTTACAGCAGACAAGATAGTTAGACAAACAAGAGCATCATGAGGTAAATCACAGAGCATGTAGGGCACACAGAAGAAAAAGGTGGGGAAAAAGAGAAACTCCCCCTCCACACCCACTGCTACCAATCACAGCGCAGATTACCTCAGGCAGGAGCCAGCCCTCTCCAACCAATCAACTACAATTGTGTATTCTGGCTCACTATGCGAGCCCAATGTTCCAGCTACTAAATTTAAATAACTTTAAATTTACCTTGATGGAGAAGAATTGTACACAATTTAAAATTGTTAATTTTAAAGCAAGAATGTTTCTAGACCTCTAGTTCTAAGCTTGGGAGTCGGCAGCAATGCTTGAGGGAATCTTCAAATCCAGAGGCTAGGAAACATTTCAGGAAGTTGTACAATTCCCTCTTTTCCCTCCATTTTTTTTCTGGCTGGCACAGAATCCAGCAGACAGTCTTATGTATAACTTGAGATCATTCGGTCTAGCTCAGGGGTAGGCAACCTTGGCTCTTTTATGACTCGTGGACTTCAACTCCCAGAATTCCTGAGCCAGCATGGCTCAGCTTGGAAACCTCCCCCTTTCCCCTCAGCATGGCTGGCTCAGGAATTCTGGGAGTTGAAGTCCACGAGTCATAAAAGTGCCAAGGTTGCCTATCCCTGGTCTAGCCCAATATAACAGAATAACAAGGTTGGAAGGGACCTTGGAGATCTTCTAGTCCAACCCCCTGCTCAAGGCAGGAGACCCTATACTATTCTGGACAATGGCTGTCCAGTCCCTTCTTGAGAACCTCAAGTAATGGAGTACCCACACAACTTCTGAAGGCAAGTCATTCCACGGATAAATTGTTCTCACTATCAGGAAATTTCTCCTTAGTTTTAGGTTGCTTCTCTCCCTGATTAATTTCCATCCATTGCTTCTTGTCCTGCCTTCACGTGCTTTGGAGAATAGCTTGGCCCCCTTAAGAAAGTCAAGAAGGTGGCCACCACTGGCCATCAAAGCCCCACTCCTTTTTCCACATGCTTCGTGTGTGAACCTTAAAGAGACCTGCAACCTCTGAATTTGGTTGATGTGGCTTCCAGGACATCATTTGCTTGACTTTTCCTATTGCTTTGGCTTCCCGTTTCTCCAAACTGGAAATTCTTTGAGAACACAGAACAAGGGAGATGCACCTCAACTTTTGAAATTTTAGGTTTATTTACAAATCTATCCAAAAACTCTAAGCCCTAAACTTAAAACTAAGACTAAAAAAAAAAACCACCAAAAAAGATGCTGAAGCCTTAGAACAGACATGTCAAACACAAGGCCCGGGGGCCGGATGCGGCCCGCGATGTGGTTTCATGTGGCCCTCGAAGCCATCCTAGAAACAGTGAGGGAACGGCCCCCACTGCCTTGGCCCTGGCCCAGGCCGGCCGGGAGCCAATGTACAATTTTGTGGTGGCCATCTATGCTGAAACACATTCAGTCTTAGCTCCAACAAGGCTGTCTGGAAACAGCGAGGAACCAGTCCCTGCTGCATCTGCCCCTCCTCCTGGGTGCATGCTGGGGTGGTGTCACCCTTTGTGAGGAATGAAGAAATGCACCATCGCCTGGAAGTGGCCAGCAAATGGCCCTCGCCTACTTCACATATCCGGCTTGATGGGCTCCGGGGGAGGGGTTTCGGTAGACTCTTCCAGTGGACCATGCCTTGGCACTTGCCCTGGTCCCACCCCCTTCTGCCAGAGACCCTCAGATCTGTCCCAATCCTGCCCAGGCCCCCACAGGCACCCTTGACGCGAATGATGTAGAGCTGGCCATGCCCATCCAGTAGGCCACACCCACTCCAGCCATGCCCACCCAGTAGGCTGCGCCCACCCTGGCCACACCTACCCAGCCCCCCAAGGACAACTGCAATGCTGATGCGGCCCTCAATGAAACTGAGTTTGACACCCCTGCCTTCGAAAGAGTAGAGAAGAGCAACAGAAGATGACAAGAGCTCTGGAGGCTAAGTCGTAAGATGAAGGGCTAAGGGAGCTAGGTATGTTTTAGCCTCACGAACAAAGAGAAGGCGAGGGAGACATGGCAGCCATCTTACAACACTTGAAGGGCTGACACAGGAAAGAGGGTGTCGACTTATTCTCCAAAGCACCCGAGGGCAGGACAAGAAAGCAATGGGTGGAAGCTCATCAGAGGAGATCAAACCTGAAAAATAAGAAGGAATTTCCTAAGAGTGAGAATAAGTAATCAATTAGAACAGCTTGCCTTCCGGAGTTGTGGACGCTCCACTGCTGGAGGTTGTCAAGAAAAGTTTGGACTAGAAGACCTCCAAGGTCCCTTCCAGCTGTATATTTCTATGATTAAGACTGAAAGACTAACAGATTTCTCAGTTCTGCTGGCTGGTTTGTACACCAATGAATTCATAATTCCCAGTCTTTTCCCTGGCTCCTATCTCTAGTTCCTTTCCTTCATCTGCTCCATGCCCTTAGCTCAGGGGTTCTCAACCTTGGCAACTTTAAGACTTGTGGACTTCAACTCCCAGAATTCTGGGAGTTGAAGTCCACAAGTCTTAAAGTTGCCAAGGTTGAGAACCCCTGCCTTAGCTTAATTTTGTTGCCCATCCCAGGCTGGAGAGGTTTCTAATTTAGCAGCGGGAGGCATCTCCTTGCCACTAGCTCCCACTGGTGGATCATGCAGTAAGAAAATCGGCTAGCAAAAGAAGAGACGGGGACAGACACCACTGTCCATGCAGAGAAAATGCAGATAATCTCTCTTTCTCCCCCCCCCCCAGGGCGACTCAGGCGGCCCGCTGGTTTGCCTAGAGAATGGCAGATGGTTCCAGGCTGGGGTCATGAGCTCCTCGCTGAGTTGTACCCAATTCTACGGTCCCACCCTCTTGACGGACACGAGAGCCTACGCCAATTGGATCCAGCATCATGTTGAAGGGGCCTCTTTCGCCAATCAGATCGAGCCCATACCCAACACCACTGACAGTTACATGTGCACAGGTAGGCGTCTTCGCATCTCACTTCCGTGAATTTATTTATTTTATTTTATTTTATTTGGGTTTGTATGCCGCTCCTTTCCGGAGACTCGGAGTGGCTAACAACATATAAACAACAAAAAAGTACAATATAAAAAACCCAAACAAAACTATCTAAAAAGTCAATAAAAACACACACATTCAATACAACAATCAACTACAATCATCCCCAGGCCTGCCGGCAAATTTTTCCGGAAGGCCGGGAGAGTCGGAGAAACGCGGACTTCAGGAGGCAGTTGGTTCCAGAGGGCGGGCGCCACAACAGAGAAGGCCCTCCCTCTAGGGCCCGCCAGACGACATTGTTTTGAAGGTCCACCTCTAGGTTACTCCCATGTGGGGTGCCTCAGGGGTCGGTTCTCTCCCCCCTACTTTTTAACATTTACATGAAGCCACTGGGTGAGATCATCCACTGCCACGGAGTGAGATACCATCAGTACGCTGATGATACTCAGCTGTACATTTCCACTCCTGGCCATATCAGTGAAGCGGTTGAGGTGATGTGCCGGTGTCTGGAGGCTGTGAGGGTTTGGATGGGTGTTAACAGATTAAGGCTCAACCCCGATAAGACAGAGTGGCTGTGGGTGATGCCTCCCAAGGACACTTCTATCTGTCCTTCGATTACCCTGGGGGGTGAATCTATAAACCCCTCAGAGAAGGTTCGCAACTTGGGAGTCCTCCTTGATCCACAGCTGACATTGGATCATCATTTGTTGGCAGTGGCGAGGGGGGCATTTGCCCAGGTTCGCCTGGTGCACCAGTTGCGTCCTTACTTGGATCGGGAGTCACTCCTCACAGTCACACATGCCCTTGTCACCTCGAGGATTGACTACTGCAATGCTCTCTACATGGGGCTACCCTTGAAGAGTGTTCGGAGACTACAATTAGTGCAAAATGCAGCTGCGCGAGCAGTTGTGGGTCTTCCTCGTTGTGCCCACATTTCATCAACTCTCCGCACGCTGCATTGGTTGCCCATTGGTCTCCGAGCCCAATTCAAGGTGTTGGTTATTACCTATAAAGCCCTTCATGGCTTGGGACCAGGATACTTACGGGACCGCCTTCTGCCACATACTTCTCTACGACCGGTGAGAGCGCACAGGGTCGGCCTCCTCCAGGTCCCGTCAACGAAACAATGTCGTTTGGCGGGCCCTAGGGGGAGGGCTTTCTCTGTTGCGGCGCCCACCCTCTGGAACCAACTACCTCCTGAAGTCCGCGTTTCTCCGACCCTCCTGGCCTTCCAAAAGAATTTAAAAACCTACCTCTGCCAGCAGGCCTGGGGATGATTGTTGATTGTGGTGTGATTGATGAGTATGTATGGGGTTTGTATTTTTAATGTTGTTCGGATTTGTTCAATTTTTTTTATATATATGTTGTAAGCCGCTCCGAGTCTTCGGAGAAGAGCGGCATACAAATCCGAATAAATAAATAAATAAATAAATTGTTTCGCTGACGGGACCCGGAGGAGGCCGACCCTGTGCGCTCTCACCGGTCGTAGGGAAGTATGTGGCAGAAGGCGGTCCCACCTTCATTGACAACCCATCTGTCCAAAGCCTGGCTTCACGATTCTGGTGACATTCCATACTGCTCCATCTTCGCCTTCTGGTCCAGTTTCAGTTCAGCCTCTCTCTCTCTCTTTTTTTTTTTTCAGAATAGGAAAGGCCTTAATTCAAGTCAGCTGTGGATGCCAGATAAGCTTCTAAGTCTGTTTGCATGGCCAAGGCTTAAACCAGGGGTGTTAAACTGCCGGCCCGCAGGCCGGTTTCATCATACTGACGCCGTGCCCACCCCGTGGCCGGCAATGGTGAAAAAGCTCCGATACGTTGCGCGACGTCACGTGACGTCGCGAGTTTGACGTGTCTGGCTTAAACCAAAGATCTGCAAGTTTGCTTTTGCAATAAATATCAGCTATCAGCCCAAAACAGAAGCAATGGTGCTTACCTTGGTAACCTGAAGAGGTGTGAACTCCAACTCCCAGAATTCTCCAGTCCAGACTTCTTAAAATGGCTGAGGTTGAGAAACACTGCTCTAAACTAGTCCCCGGTTCTGTGTAATGGCTGTCATCTTATAAAGCAGCGTTTCTCAACCATAGTAATTTTACGATCTGGACTTCAACTCCCAGAATACTCCAGAGAATTCTGGACATTGAAGTCCAGACATCTTGAGGTTGCCAAGGTTGAGGAAAACTGGTCTACATTCTAATCTTAATTTAAGACCCATTTAGCGCACCAGAGGGAAGAAGGATCGACAGCCCTTCTTACATTGAACTACAATCTCTAACCCTAGTGACAATGTTCCCTGGGATCACATTCGGAAGGCCACAGGATTCTCATCGGAGCATTGCTTCTTATCTGGCCTATCACGGTTTAAAGCTTCTTATCTGGCCTATCACGGTTTAAAGGTTATCAGCACCTTTGGATGTGATGGGAATTATATGGCTTATCTATTCGTCTAGGCACCCAAAGGCCACATCCTGGAGGATGGGTAATAGTTTCTTCCGTGTGGAATAGTAACATTTTGGATGTGTGTGGGTTGAAAACTAGAAAAATGTTTTCCCTTTCACAGTGGCTCCATGGGCCTCTTCTGCTTCGTATTTTATTGTCCCCTTCCCTACACTGTGAAAATCGTTAGTGTCACCAGGCTGTGTTGCTTGGAGGTATTTGGGGGTCATGACTGGCACACCCCTGCAACATGGGAGAGGTGCTGGTGGAGGTAGTTATCTTTGGGGACTTGAGATGAAGTGATAGCTTATGTTACAGGTGGTCCTCATTGCAACATCCCCGTGGCCACAAGATCAAATTTTGGACACTTGGCAACTGGCAGGGTCACTGTATGCGAAGCCCCACTGTATGGGGCTACCTTTGAAAAACGTTTGGAGACTTCAGGTAATGCAGAATGCGGCCGCGCGAGCAATGTTGGGCCTGCCCAGAAATGCCCACATTTCGGCATCACTCCGCGAGCTGCATTGGCTGCCAATTGGTCTCCGAACGCAATTCAAAGTGTTGGTTATGACCTATAAAGCCCTACATGGCATCGGACCAGGTTACTTACGGGACCGTCTGCTGCCCCATGAAACCCAGCGACCGGTTAGGGCCCACAGAGTCGGCCTTCTCCATGTCCCGTCAGCCAGACAGTGTCGCCTGGCGGGGCCTAGGGGAAGAGCCTTCTCTGTTGCGGCCCCGGCCCTCTGGAATCAACTCCCCCCGGAGATCTGTGTCGCCCCCACCCTCTCCGCCTTTCGTAAACTGCTCAAAACACATCTTTGCTGACAGGCCTGGGGCAGTTAACATCTTGCCCCTAGCCAGTGTATGTTTGTGTGCATGTTTGTTGGATGATTGTTTTTTTTTTTAACTCAGGGGTTCTTTTTATATATGTATTTTATGTTAGATTTCTATTTATGCTGTGAGCCGCCCTGAGTTCCTGGAATAGGGCGGCATAGAAATAAAATTAATAATAATAATAATAATAATAATAATAATAATAATAATAATAATAAACATTGACAAGCAAAGTCAATGAGGAAGCCAGAATAGTGTTACTAACTGAAGAACTGCAGTCATTCCCTTAACAACTGTAGCAAGAAAGGCCATAAAACGAGGCAAAACCCACTTAACATCTCTCTTGCTTAGCAACAGATATTCTGGGCTGAATTGTGGACATAGGTTGAGGACTACCTGTGTTCTTTATTGATCTCCAGGCTGTGGGGTCCTGAAACAGGAGAACAAACAATGGCCTTGGTATACAAGCCTACGGTATCAAGGAGAGCATGTCTGTGGAGGCACTCTAATTGGTGAAGACCGGGTGCTGACTGCTGCCCAGTGCTTCATTGGGTGAGTACTTGTCTGGCAGCCTCTGAGTAGGGAAGAGCCCATATTGGTCAATATCCACATTGATCTCACTGACTTTGGATTAGATCTGAGAACTTCTTTTCAACTAATGGTGTCCTTTGAATGTTCTCAAGCTTAGCTAAGCTGACCCATTCATTTCTCTGTATCATAAAGATGAATGAATCTGGCACCGAGCCTCAGCTATGGATGGTGACTATTTATTTATTTATTTATTTATTTATTTATTTACTTATTTACTTACTTACTTACTTACTTACTTAAACTTATATGCCGCCCTTCTCCTATGACCCAGGGCGGCTTACAAAACAATACAATAAAATTATACAATAAAATTAATGACATTCATACAACATACAAGCACAATCAACTCACAGTCGCTGATGGAGGGACATTCCTAGGCCCAGAGGCAGAGCACAGCTCATACGCCCCAAGCCTGTCGGCATAAATGCGTCTTTAACAATTTCCGGAAAGCTAGGAGGGAGGGAGCAGTACGAACCTCTGAGGGAAGCTGGTTCCAGAGGGCTGGGGCAGCAACGGAGAAGGCCCTGGCCCTAGGCCCCGCCAGATGACATTGTTTAACAGACGGGACCCGTAGGAGGCCAACCCTATGTGCCCTAACCGGTTGCTGGGATTCATGAGGCAGAAGACGGTCCCGCAAGTATCCTGGTCCACTGCCATAAAGGGCAATGTATCCTGCCTTTATTATTTTTATAAATAACTCAAGGTGGCAAATATATTCAACATGTCTTCACTCTCTTATTTGCCCCCAGCAACAATCCTGCGAGGTGGGTTGGGCTAAGAAAGAATGACAGGCTCAAAGTGACCCAGCTGGCTTTCATGGCTAAGGCAGGATTAGAACTCACCGTCTCCCGATTTCTAGCCTGGTGCCTTAATCACTAGACCAAACTGACTATGGTAGAATCCCAACTCCCAGAATTTTTGGCCTGACTTCACAAAACTCAGGATAGCTGGAAACCTCCTCTTTATATTAAGTCAAACCCCAAAAGTTATTACAGATAATTCTTGACTTACGACCATTTGTTTAATGACCGTCCAAGTTACAACGGTGCTGGAAAATGTGACATGACCAGGCCTCCTACTCATGATCACCGCAATGTCCCCATGATTACATGATCAAAATTTGGCAACCAGCATGTAGTTACAGGGATTGCAGGATCCTAGAATCATGTGATCACCATTTGTGACCTTTCCATGTGCTTCCAGCAAACAAACTCAATGGGGGAAGCCAAATTTGTCAACAACTGCATGATTTGCTTAACAACCACACATAGGTGGTACCGTACCGTATGCTCAACAGTAGCAACTGTGAGAGGGATCTCGGAGTCCTAGTGGACAGTCACTTAAATATGACTCAGCAGTGTGCTGCAGCTGCCAAAAAAGCCAACTCAGTGTTAGGCTGCATTAACAGAGGGATAGAATCAAGATCCCGTGAAGTGTTAATACCACTTTACAATGCCTTGGTAAGGCCACACCTGGAATATTGCATCCAGTTTTGGTCATCATGATGTAAAAAAGATGTTGAGACTCTAGAAAGAGTGCAGAGAAGAGCAGCAAAGATGGTCAGGCGACTGGAGGCTAAAACATATAAGGAACGGCTGCTGGAATTGGGCATGTCTAGTCTAATGAAGAGAAGGACAAGGGGGGACATGATAGCAGTGTTCCAATGGCCTGCCTCGTCGGGCCCGCATTTCGTCAACTCTCCGCATGCTGCACTGGCTGCCTATCGGTCTCCGAGCGCAATTCAAAGTGTTGGTCATTACCTATAAAGCATGGCACTGGACCAGGATACTTACGGGACCGTCTTCTGCCACATACTTCCCTTCGACCGGTGAGAGCGCACAGGGTCGGCCTCCTCCGGGTCCCGTCAGCGAAACAATGCCGTCTGGCGGGTCCTAGGGGGAGGGCCTTCTCTGTTGTGGCGCCCACCCTCTGGAACCAACTGCCCCCTGAAGTCCGCGTTTCCCCCACTCTCCCGGTCTTCCGGAAGAATCTAAAAACTTATCTATGCCGGCAGGCCTGGGGATGACTGTGATTGCGTGTGAATTATGAATGTGTTCAGGGGGGGGGGGTTTAAACGTTTTGTAGATTGCTTTTCGATTTTAAACTCTGTGATGTTCTTTTGTTTATGTTGTTAGCTGCTCGGAGTCCTTTGGAGAGGAGCGGCATAAAAATTTAATTAAAGTAAAATAAACAAATAAATAAATAAATATCTCAGGGGCTGCCACAAAGAAGAGGAAGTCAAGCTATTCTCCAAAGCATCCGACAGGCAGGACAAGAAGCAACGGATGGAAACTAATCAGTTAGAACAGTTAATCAGTGGAACAACCTGCCTCCAGAAGCAGTGAATGCTCCAACACTGGAAGTTTTTAAGAAGAGACTGGACAGCCATTTGTCTGAAATGGTATAGGGCTTCCTGCCTGGGCAGGGGGTTGGACTAGATGACCTCCAAGGTCCCTTCCAACTCTGTCATTCTATTCTATTCTATATTCACTCAAGGACCGTGGCAATAAAGATTCTAAATTTGGATGTGACTCACTTAACGTCTGCATTGTTTAGCGATAGAAGCTCCAGTCCCAGTTGTCATAAATTGAGGACCGCCTGTACTCAATCCAACCTAATTGCACAGACTTCCTTTCTTGTTTTTCTTGGGCATCATTTTTTTTCCCCTTCTGCCTCATGTTTTCCAGCCGCCAGGAACCCGAAGAGTGGGAGGTGTTTCTGGGAGAGCAGCTGGACGGAGGGAATCAAAGGTGGCAAGAGAAGAGACCTGTCCAAAACATTGAGCTACACGGTCTCTACATCGACATGATGGAAGGTCATGACATTGCGGTAGTCACCCTGGCACAGCCTGTGGTGTTCAACAATAGCCCTATGCTGCCCACCAGTTTCCCTTTGGCTCTACTTGCTGGACCCGCGGGCGGAGTGTTGGTATGTTGTAGATCAGCACGACGGGGAGAGCGGGATGGATTTTTCATCCAGGATAGGCTTTTAATAAAACTTGTAATCTGCCAACTCACTCAGATACAAGATAAGGAGAAAAAGAGAGGTTGCTCACAACTCAGGATGCTGCCTGACATTGAAGAGATCTGTGGTGCTTTGCAGGGGAAAGAGGGAAGGAGAAGAGGGTGGAGTTGGGGCAACTGAATGGAGCTGAGCGTTTACTAGCTGGATGCCCTTCCTGACACCTATGCAGATATTTTCCCTTCGCACCCAGAGAGAGAGAAATATCTGCCGCTACCTAGGATTGAACTCACCGCCTCCTGATTGTGAGGCAGGAGCTCCACCTCTAGGTCAGTGATGGCGAACCTTTTAGAGACCGAGTGCCCAAACTGCAACCGAAAACCCACTTATGCATCGCCAGGTGCCGGGTGGGCGTGGCCCATTGGCTGGGCGTGTCCCATTGGCTGGGCGTGACTGCAGTGGTAATGGCAGACTGGGTGGGACTAAAAAGATCAATCAATCAATTCCAACTTTGCAAGATCTTTTTTTTCCCCACAAGAAGTTGAAATTGACTGATTGATTGGACCTTTTTTTTTTTTTTTTTGCACACGGCGGCAGAGCCCTAAAGCGAAAAGATTTTATAAAACCCAGCTGAAGGCCTAGGACTGGGGCAACGGCGCGCGTGCCCACAGAGAGGGCTCTGAGTGCCGCCTATGGCACCCGTGGCATAGGTTCACCACCACTGCTCTAGGCCATCACGCTGCTCGTGTAGAATTACTCCCGCTATTCAACAATATTGTTCCCTCTTTATCCAGATGATCATGGGAAGCCAGGTCCTCTGGAAAGTGTGGAGGTGAAAATCCTTGGCCCAAAGAATTGCAACTGCCGCTACAATATGAGCAGCGAGCCTGGGAATGAAATCCCCATCGTATCTGAGATGATCTGTGCAGCACCACACAACAGAACCATGCTTTGTGAGGTAAGCGATGGCCCTGTCTCCACTTAGAGATGATCATAAATGATATAAGTGAAAAAAAAAGGGAGCTGGGTTATCTCTCTAAAACTGAATTGTCCAGGGTTTTTTTTCTTGTATGAATCCATTCGTTAAGAGTTTTAATGCAATAAAAAAAATTCTACTTTAGGTCTTTTCACATTTCCCAACAGTGGCACCTTTTGACAGATTTGGTAACACACCCACATCTACCTGAGTGCTGAACTCATTTTCTGCAAAAAGGAAGTGAATGAGGGCCCCAGCCAAGCTGTTTCTTACTTTCAGTCCCTTCTTAAAGTAAGAAACAGCTTGTCCGGGGCCCTCGTGGGTCTTTTCTGCACCCCATTGCGGAAAAATGAACTCTTTTTTTTTTGCTAGACACAGTGGCTTTTATTGTTTCCTCATTCTCCTGCATGGCTTTCCATTGAATAAGGAGCAGAAATGCTTGCTTCAGTGCAGCCTTTACAGAATTTTGAATTTGAATTTCCCTTGAATCCCAAATTCTAAATTTCTCCTCAGAGTGGAATTTGTTTTTCTACTATTGAAGTGAATTCAGGAGTACTCTGGGATTAGCCAGTGATATAGCAGCTGTTGTGTGTGCTATGAAAAGACACCACCACCAAAATAAAAATTTTCATCAGATGCTGTGGCTTAGAATCAATGGAATCAGAGTGAGGACCTTCACCCTGACCACCCCCACAAACACTAGTGACAAGCAGCACAATGCCAGAAGATTGAATTTATGCAAACACCGGGCTCTTTTGTTGGGGGGGGGAGACTTGAGAATTCTGGATTCTCCCTGAAAAAAATGAAAGGACCAAATAAATATATTTCATTTGGATTCTCATATGTTTTAAAATTTAACACTTGATTTAAATGTGGCCTGTTTTGTTAGAAGTTTCAGAGGTAAATTATGTTGAAAATGGTGCACTTAAACATTTGTGGGAACTTTTTTATGCAAATTGACCCTGCTTGGGGTGGACTATTTCCTAACTCCAGGGAAATTAGAATTCCTTGCCACAGTAAAAAAGGCACCCCAAACATTGATTAGTTAAATAACTGTTATTTACCTATTATTAACTGAAGCACTGATGTTCCCCAAGGGATAAAGCAAAAATATTTTTTTCGCAAGGGAGCTGTCCGGTGCTGAAATGTTCAACGCTGGGTTGTTCTAAGACTGTGACTAACTTTACATTTCAAAGTGCTTTTTATTTTTTATTTGTCAAGTACCTACCCCTGCCTAAAACTTCTCTCATTCCCCTACTCACAATTTCAATTGTTGTCTGTTCATGCACATCTTTTTGATGGAACAGAAACAACATCCTACAATCCAAAATGCCATAAGCCAACAAACAAGTTGTTTCTTTGGCTGTTTCCTAGCTTTAGTCCAATATATAGTTCTTTATGTTGATTGGAATGAAACCCAGATGTTCTGTCTCAGATCTTTTCCTCATTTAAGTCAATGAAACTCAAAATGCAACCTAGGAATTTTCATCCATTTTGTCCCATATAAAAGACACTGCAGAGGTACTATTGTAGATAGTAACGATAATGGAGCTCTTAAGCAAAATAGCATCTAGTTGATCTTATCTAGGCATGTAAGATAAACAGGGTTGGACCTAGCTAGGTGACTGGTGGGAGACCACCAGGGAATACCAGTAAGTTATTATGGAAAATTGAAAAACTACCATAGAATAAATGATCCCAACTCTTATTTTACACAGACTTAGATTTTTTTGAACATCATAAGTAGAGGTTATATTTGAGACTAATAATAAAGGACAACTGAATTATGATTTGCAACTACTGGTATTGTGTTTTCTAGAATCAATATTCAGATAACCCAAATAGCGTTGCTTATTTCTGCCTGCATTATCTCTGCCTTATGATTTAGAAATGTTGCCCCACAGCTTCCCATTTTGGTTCTTGTCGGCTAGAGATGGTAATCTTTCTAATCTTGGATCTCTAGGTAAGCCCTGGAGACCCCTTGGTTTGCAGCCACAATGGGGTGTGGTTCTTGGCCGGAATGTCCAGCTTTGGAAATGGATGTGGAACTATAATTCGTCCAGGGGTTTTCACACCAGTCCAGAACTACGAAGGGTGGATCATGAAGGCTGCCTGGTCCGCATACTACAATGTGCAAAAGCCCCCTCTACCAAAGGCCACAGATGAAGAGACTTGCCTCAAAGTGTAGCTTTCTTGTTAACATCTAGCAAACTCATGAATCAGGATTTCTCTTACAGTGAAGGATTGAAAAGCAAACTTTTGCTTCATCTTATGATCTGTATATACCTCTGTCTTGAAGCAATTTGAATCTTGGTATAATAATCCAACAAGCCAGAGAAATTCTCTAGTCAACATTGCATTCAACTTACTCATGTTTCTCAACTGTGGCAACTTTTAAGATGTATGGACTTCAACTCCCACAATTCCATGTCACGCATCTTAAAGCTACCACAGTTGAGAAGCACTGTCTTAGACACCCTGTTCACACAGTTACATTTCTCATTTCATTATTTTATTTTTAGTCTGTGGTTCTCCAATCCTGATTCTAAAATATCAGATTGACAAATATTTATTTGTCAAAATTTATTTCCTTTTTTTCCACCTCAAACTATGCCTGGGACTAAACTGACCAAAACTGACTTGCCCAGTTTTTATACTCCCAAAAATCCATTTTCAAAGGCTGTGAAACTTATATAGTCAATATGTCCTGCTCTTCTTTTATCATTTTCTAAAAAAAAAAAAAAAAACAGACTACACATACCAAGTGACCTGTGTACTAAATCTGGGCTTTCTAGTGTAAGTAGAGTCTTGCCAATTAGTTACAGTCAGCCCCATACCATTTACATTTTGTTTCAGTTGACTATGAGTTTCTAGTATTTCAGTAGAATTAATAGACAAGAGGATTGAGACTGACATACTTCCCCCAATGCATTAAACCATGATATGGCTTGTTTCCTTCAGCGTTAAGTATTCTACAAACTTAACTGCTGTGGTTTTTGGCTTAGCCTTTTAAACAAACCCTAAGGGTGGTTTGTTATACTGTGTACGCCATGGTTATATATAAACTTTTGTACCATATATGAGCCCAGACTACAGCTTCCTTGGCATCTGTAGCCAAGCCAGGAATCCAGGTTTCTTACCCTACTCTTGCTTCCTTTGAGCCTCAGCACTTCACTACAAATCATCTTCATTTTGAAAGCAGGATGTGGGCAGAATCTTGGGTTTTTCTTCTAAATTAAAAGCATCCAAGCTAATGTTGAGGGTTTTTTCCTCCCAAGATGATAAAACTGACATGGATTTGTTGGTGTATTTACTTTCAATGTTCCATTTAATGAAGTAAGTTATTTAAACATTTCTAAACAAATCTAATTATTTGTACATAGTAATGTTGCTGATTGTATAGGTTTTAATTGTTGGGAACCAGCATCTTGTACTCTAGAAAGCATTTGGTTGTTCATCTTTTGTCTTTTTAAAACATCTTCTCCCCCGTGCTGATTTATAATATGCTGTACTTTTCTGCCTCTGTGTGTAGATATATTTATATTTGATAACATGTATTTATTATATTTGGTTTTTCTATTAAGTTACTGTGAACATTTGTTTGGAAAAATGGGATATAAACAATAATAAAAGCAAGGCAAGCATTACCGTTGTTTGTAGCACAATATTGCCACAATGATAATATTATATAGAGAGTCCTCACCTTAAGACCATAATTGAATTAGAGTTATAAGTTGTGGTCATTAAGCAGGTCACCATGTGACTGGGCCTGATTTTATGACATGCTTTCAGGCAGTCCTTAAGTAGTGGACTGCAGCCAGGCATTGGGGACCCCTGTATTAATGGGAGCCAGCACACACACACACACACACAAACACACACCTCTACTTATTATCATCTAAGCCAGGGGTGTCAAACTCAATTTCATTGAGGGCCGCATCAGCATTGCGGTTGCCCTCAGGGGGCCAGGTGGGTGTGGCCAGGGCGGGTGCGGCCTACTAGGTGGGTGTGGATGGAGTGGGTGTGGCCTACTGGGTGGGCATGGCCAGCTCTACATCGTTCGATTCAAGGGGGCCTGTGGGGGCCTGGGCAGGAGTGGGACAGATCTGAGGGTCTCTGGCAGGTGGTGGGATCAGGGCAAGGGCCAAGGCATGGTCCACTGGAGGAGCCTCACTGTTCCTCTCAGGCCATGCCGGGGGGGGGGGCTTATGAAGCTAAGACTGAATGCGTTTCAGCATAGATGGCCACCACAAAATTGTACATTGGCTCCCGGCTGGCCTGGGCCAGGGCCAAGGCAATCGGGGCCGTTCCCTCACTGTTTCCAGGATGGCTTTGCGGGCCACATGAAACCACTTCACGGGCTGCATCCGGCCCCTGGACCTTGTGTTTGACATGTCTGATCTAATCATTCATCTTTCACTCTCTCATCTTTCATCATCATCTCTCTAATCCAGGGGTAGGCAACCTTGGCTCTTTTATGACTCGTGGACTTCAACTCCCAGAATTCCTGAGCCAGCCACGCTGAGGGGAAAGGGAGAGGTTTCCAAGCTGAGCCATGCTGGCTCAGGAATTCTGGGAGTTGAAGTCCACGAGTCATGAAAGAGCCAAGGTTGCCTACCCCTGCCCTAATCTATAAATAAATAATTATTATAAATAATAATTACCTAAATAAATAATTGCAAAGCAATTGATAGTCAAGATGTTAGAAAACGGTTGGACCCGTCACATTGTTACAGAATGCTACGAGTGAGCCAAAGCTTCAAAGCAGCTCTTAGAAATGGATCCCGCTAATTTCACAAGGCTTTGTAAACACTTTACTCAGATGGGGGCCCAAGTATGGGAAAAGGAACACCCCAAAAATGGGAAGTCCCACCGGAAAGTGACTTCTGGTGGACTTGACCCAGCACGGATGACAAAAAGAAAATCTAATGCCGGACAGTGGCCCCGAGCGGCTTGGGTAGGCCTTGGATTCATCCAACGGTAGACATGAGATCAAACTAACAGATCTGTCTGCTGCTTTGCTGATGACCTCGGCCAGCTTGCCTAAACAATAATTTTGACACCTCCCCTCCCCGCTCAAAACAGCAGAGAAAGCACTTTTATTTTAAAAATTAGAAACAATTTATTTGCCACGGAGGTTTTTCACAGTTCACGCCTGGGCGCCAGGGGGCACCAAAGACCTTTCGAAAGAAATTCCCAGGCCTTTAAACATAAGTTGGGCAAAGCCTTCCTCCAATTGGGGAAAATAGCCTTGGAGAAAGAAAATAGCCTTCTTGCTTGATAACCTGAATTAGAGCACCAGTTCCTGCCGGACAGCGTGCTTGCTGGGGTTGATTAGGGACTGTAATCCATCCCACCCATTGACAGTATCAATTTGGGAAGGCTGGGGAGCAGAGTAGCAGTTGTCTCCCCTTCTCCGTGAGGGCAGAGGCAGCTAATGGTTTGACAGCATGTCAGAACAGCAAAATATGAATGGTTGGAAAATTTCTTCCCCTTCAGTTCTGCCTTTCTTCACCACCACCACAGCCACCGCCACCGCCGCCACCACCACCACCCCGCCCAGCCAGGAGCTTTCACATCTAAGGACATCAAATAACGTCTCGAATCGTATTTCGTGCCAGCATTTAAGGAGGAGGGGAAGCATTTGAAAACGTACGAAACTCAAAATTTATTTTTTATTTCGTGAGGTTTCTTTCTTTCTCTTTCTTTCTTTCTTTCTTTCTTTTTCTTTCTTTCTTTCTTTCTTTCTTTGCTGAACCAGAGCCAAAATGTCAGTTATCCAAAACAGCAGCATAAAACAGGACTTGATCGTCAACATTCTGGAGTTATTGGGCATCGTAAGGATAAAACATTGAAGGCAGAAAAACAGATTTTTCCAGCTGGCGAAATAAACCAACACGTGTCCCTCCCACGCCCTATTAAAAATATTACCCGCCTATGTTAGAAATTCTATAAAACTTTTAAATCACAAAATGAAGAGTTCTCACCTACTTAAAAACATTTATTCTTTCACTGAACCAAATTCTACCTGAATGAGAACAAAACTGGGAGCTGGCCTCAGAGCAGTCGCGACACATGTACCCGGGCCAACCCCAAACAGAAGAAGATAGCCTGGTGATGGTCAAGTTTCTAGTCCTCTTGCTTTAATATTTTTTTAAAAAAATGCTTTCATAATCCCACCCGCCGCGTCCTTTTAATTCTAAAAGCCGATCGCTATAAACCATTTACAAATTCTAGAGATTATGAGGGTGACAGCTCTTTGACGCATCTCCAGCAACCTCTGGCTGCTCCCCGGAGAACAGGGAAAGCACGTTTGGGATGCTTCGTTTCAAGGCATCTCAATTCTGGCTGGTCTTTTAAAAACAACCTCAGGTTGCTTGGGAAACAAGCCCTCCCGACTTGATTCCCTTCTCTGTTTTCTGAGCTGTAGAGAAAGTCCCCCCCCCAGGGGTTAGAATCCCTTCTCTGCCATCTGATCTGCATCCAGATCAACACTAAGGCCTAAAAGGGTCCAAGTACTCTGGGAAAAACAGAATTACCGGTAAGTGATCAACCCCTCGCAAGTCCTCCAATTGTTCTCTCAAGGCGAGATTTTTCTCAGGACAACTGAAACAAGGAAACTTTCCTTTTCCTGCTCTGTCGTCTTCCCAGTGTTGGACCACCAGGCCTATTATCCTGAGCCACCTTGCTACTGACTAGCATTGTTAGTCTTGCCTGTTGAGAACTGAAATGGGGAGAAATAAAGGGCACTGTTTCATGTAGTGCAGGATTAGGCTTAGTAACTATTCCTCGGGGGAATTCAGATCCAGACTGGATGGGAGAGTAAATATGCCTTTAACAGAAGGGTTTTCTTCTTATTAAAAAACAAACAAAAACCCAACAACTAAGCATCAGGTGGAGAAAGGAGGCCTAAATTAGCTTTCCACATCAGCTAGGATCCCAATTATTAGGCTTAGACTAATGATATTATTTACGTTGGGGGACACACATGCATACACACGCCCTGCATTTTGAAGGCAAAGTGGCAACTGGAGAGAAATTAAAAATAAGTGCCTTCCATGCTATCTCAAAAATAATGGCAGAATCAAACCAACCTAGATGTGACAAGAGCTCAGAAAGTTGAGCCCTTTAAAAGTTCCCTTCAAATAAAAAGTAGACCAGATGCTTCTCTCCCAACCTAACCCAATTTGGCTTAAAGAGAAATAAAAGAATGTGAGATTGAGTCTGGCCTTCAAAATCACCCCAAGGGAGAGTTTGGGTTACAAAATGACCCCTTCCCCTTCAGCTGGGCATCCCATGTCTTCTTCTAACAGTGTTTCTCAACCTTGACCATTTTAAGGCATGTGGACTTCAACTCCCAGAATTCCACAGCCAGCAATGCTGGCTGTGGAATTCTGGAAGTTGAAGTCCACATGCCTTAAAATTGTCAAGGTTGAGAAATACTGTTCTAACAAGATGGAAAAGATGGCTGCCCCAACCACAGAGATCCAAAGGATGGTGAGGGTAGCTATAGCCAAGAGGCATTCCCAGACTTGGCTTCTTCCAGATGCTTTGGATGGCAACACCCACCATTCTCAGCCAATATGGTGATAGGGATGGTGGGCTAACCCATTTGGAGGATGCCAAGGGGGGGGAATCAAGAGGGGACTAAGAAAATGGAACCTTCCTCCCAAGAGATAGGCCTATAAGAAGTCCAATTAAGTTCGGAAGGCGATGGAGAACGGTTTTCCTTGATGACTCACTCACAAAATCCCAAAATAATTTTTTTGCTCGGGATCTATTCTGATAAATCACAGCCAGCAGAGGTTCTGCCAAGAAGAGTCAGTTTTACCTACATAAATCTAAAACTTTCAGTCAAGTTTCTCTGGCAAGCATTCCGCATAAACCCTAGTACCTTTTAGCGAACGTTGGTTTCAGAATCCCGTTTTTGAAAGCGATCAAAACCTACGTCTCGTGAACGGTTTTTTTTTAATGTTTCCTTGCATACCAAGGAAACGGGTACATTTTTTGAATGAAGGAGGTAGAATTTTTTTTTAAAAAAAAGATTACTCCACACCAAGGATTATTGTCTTCTTCTTTAACTCTTTGTTCAGGAACAAAACTGAGACCCACCCCCAGTATTCTTGCTTTCCCTATAAGGCAGTACTTTTGCCATTTAAAACAAAAAACAAAAACCCAGCGATTTAAATACTATATGCAGCTTAAACATAAGAGTTAGCTACTCATCTGACTTCCCAAAAGGATTCAAAAGGATAGAAAACAGCTCAAAACTGCAAAGAGCAGAACGTCGATGCACAATCCTCTTGAAGTCCCGAGGGTGCTAAAAGTCAGTTCCTCAAAGAGGATCCAAGACAGAAAACGTAGGACGTATTTCCAAGAGACACCACAGAGGTGTGTTAGGTTATGTGCTCAACGTAACATTCGGCCATAGGAGAAAACCCACCACCATCCCACCTCGCCTGCTCTCTTCCATGCCATCCCAGCTTGATTTTTTTCTGATCTATGTTCTAAAAAAAAAAAAAAAGGCTGGGGAACCATGGAGCCAATCTTCCTAGTCTTTTCTTCCCATCGATGTGGCCCAAGGCTCCCCATCTGTGACCAAGTTTAACCTTTCCCCGTTTTTTTTTCCAACGTGTGGACAATTGTTCCCATGAAGCCAGCTTCCCACCCAACCTTGACCGTTTCCCTGTAATTGGATCTCCCTGCCATACAATCCTTGGTGCACCTTCCCCACGTGGGCTAAAAACCCCTCAGTTCCCTTCCCCTGTGATACTGCCCTGGAGAGTGTGGTGCCCATCAACCTTGCTGTGCAACAACTGGTGCTGCTGGAAGGTGAGATGGTGGAAGAACTTCTTCGAGCAGACGGAGCAGGAGAAAGTCTCTTCTTCCTTAGACCTGCCGTGGACCTTGGTGTGGGCGGTCAACCGCTTGGCCGTCCGGAAGGCCTTGCCACAATGGGGGCATCGGTGGCATCTCTTGTCCGTGTGGATGTGGAGGTGGTTCTTGAGGGCCAGAAGATTGTAGAAGTCCCTCTGGCACGTGGGGCAGTGGTAGAGGCCTGTCGCATGGGCCTTCTTGTGGTTAAGCAGACTACCAGGATGACGGTACGTCCGCTCACAGCTATGACACTTGTAAGGCTGGTCCTCCAGCAGCTTGCCCTTAGGACTGTCCCCTCTTTCCTCAGCTTGATGCCTTCTTAGGTGCTGCATCAGATCCCTGGAGGCCCGGTAAGCTTTGCCACAATCCGAGCACTCCAAGCGTTTCTTTGTATGCACACGGCTACGGTTCTTTTGGCAAGCGCGCTTGCGAAAGCGTTTGGGGCGCAGCTGGCTCTGCAAAGTCCCAACAGGTGCCTCTCCGGGGTTGTTCCCCTGCTCCCTTTCGGCATCGGCTTTAGTTCTTTCGGGATCTTGCCCTGGCGTGACGGTGCTGCAAGGGTGAGTCCGGCGCTGGTGTCTCTGCAGCTGCCGTTGCCACTTGAAGGCCTTGCCACATTCGGGACACTGGTGGCGTTTCACCTCGTAGTGGATGCGCTGGTGGTTCTTCAGGGACATGAGGTTGGGGTAAGCCTTGCTGCACAAGGCGCAGGCGAAGTGCCCCACCTTGTGGCTCTTCTGGTGGTTGAGCAAGCTGCCTGCATGGCGGTATGAGCGCCCGCACTGCCCGCACCTGTACGGGCGCTCTTCGGGATCTGGCCGCTGCTTAGCAGCGGCCGGAAGGAGTGGGAAAGTCTCTGCCTTGCCAGGTCGCCTGGTCCGAAGGGGCCTCTGGACAGAGCGGAAAGCAGGCTCCAGCCTCCTGTCCCGATGCACGCGCTGGTGGCTGGCCAGTTGCTTCTGGAGCCGGAATGCCTTGGGGCACTCGGCACATCGGTAGCGTTTGGTTTCAAAGTGGGTGCGGTTGTGGTTTTTGAGGGCCATGACGTTGTAGAACTGCTTCTGGCAAATGCCGCAGTGAAAGAGGCCTGTCTTGTGGGTCTGTTTGTGATTGATCAGGCTGCCGGCGTGCTTGTAGCTACGCCCGCAAACATCGCACTGGAAGGGGCGTTCCAAGAGAGAGTCCTCCTCCTCTGCCTGAGGACCCTTCCCCTCTCCTGCTCCTTCTTCCTCTACCGTCTCCATTTCCTGTATTGCTCGGTGGGCCTCCTTCCGCTCGTTCCCCTCTCCAGGAACACCACATTCCCGAGCTTCTCTGCTCTCTGAGAGGCTTGCGCTCAACTCTTCTCCCTGTTCCACTCTTTCTTTTCCTATAGGAGAAGCAAGGAGAGAGTCACTTGGGGGAGCATCTCCCTTTTGGGAACCGCCACAAGGCTCCTTCTTCAGCCTCTCATAAGGGCAAGGCAGCCCCCTTTCTGCAGCCGGGACCGGCTGTCGGAGTTGGGCGACACTGCCATTCATCTTGCATCTTGGATGGTTTCGAAGGTGATTCCGGTAGGCAGACAGGTTACAGTACTGCCGGCAACAGACGCTGCACTGGTAATCTCCAATCAGGTGGATCTTTTTGTGATTGACTAAGCTGCCACCATGCCGGTAGGTCTTGCCACACTGACCACAGGCGTAAGGCCGGCTGTCCAGGTCATCGGCAAGAGGAAGTGCTTCCACCAAAGGTTGGGGTGGAGGGGGCGGGTCGTCCTCCATGCGCGGAGCTCGCCAGAGCTGGATGGAAGTATCGGCCAAGGCTGCTGCTCTCTCTTCCAGGTGCCCGTTGCTGTGCTCTTCCAAGCTGGCCATATCGTCAAATGTCTGTCCACAATAACCGCAGATGTGGGAGAGGAGCTGGTCCTCCTCTGAATCCCCTGCACCGTCCAGCTGCTCTTCGGTTTGCCTTTTCAACACATCTGGACTGTCGCTCTGGCCGTCGCCGTCCTCGTGCAGGAAGCTGTGGTGATGCTGAAGGCTCTCTTCGCTGGGGAAGATCATGCCGCAGAGGCTGCAGAGGAACGGCTGCTCCTCAGAGTGGCCTTCGCCCACCGGATTCTCCTGGCCGGGTGCTGTGGCCTTGGCATGCCCATGGAAATGGTGTCTTAGAGCAAGGAGAGTGGGATACTCTTTAGGGCAGAGAGAGCATTGGTAGATGCCAGCTTGGTGGGTCTGTCTGTGGTCAATCAAGTTCTTGGCCTGGTCAAAGCCCAGCCCACACTGCTCACAGAGGTAGGGAAGAGCATCAGGATCCCCAGGCAATGGGGAAGACACTTGTGACTGGGACTGCCACCCGTTGGCTAAGGCATCTTTTTCCAGAGCGCTGCGACTATCTCCCGGCTCTTCTGCCAAAGATAACACCATGGGCATGGCAGCACTAGTTTCAGTTTCAGTCTCCTCGTTCGTAGTCACCAGCGTCTCAGATAGTCCTCTCCTGGGCCTCTGATGGCCACGCAAGTGGCTTTTAAGGGAGGCCACATTTTGGAAGTGTTTGCCGCAAAGTGAACAGCTGAAGTCCCCCGTCTGGTGTGTCTGCTTGTGATTGATGAGGCTTCCCGAATGCCGGTATGATTTGCCACACAGGTCACACCCGTAGAGACGCTGGAGGGGGACAGGTGGGTCGGTTCCTTCTGCCATCCCCTCCAAGTGCTCCTCTCCACTGCTATGTTGCACGGCGTGAGTCTGCAGGCCAGCCACAGTAGGAAAGGCCAACCCACATTGGTGACAAACGTGAGACATTTCTGAGGCCAGGATGTCCTCGGCTACTGCTGTCCCGTTCTCCAGGGCTTCCACATCCTGTTTAATAGTCTGAAGAAGATCTGCTTCCTGAGAGTGAAGGGCGCCAAGCCGAGGCACTTCCGCCGTCTCAACCTCCTCTGTGCAGGGCAGATGGCGCAGCTGATGAAGCTGGAATTCAGCCTCTTCCTCAAAACTCTCTCCGCAATTGCTGCACGTCAAACCATCCCCTAATTCTTTGCCCCGCATGCGGGCAGCCCGCAGATGCACGCGGACATGGTTGCGGAGTGCCATGAGATTGGAGTACTGCTTGGGGCAGATGGAGCACTGGAAGATTCCGGTCTGATGAGTGTGGCGATGGTTCACCAGGCTGCCCCGGTGGCGGTAACTCCGCCCGCAATCTTCACACCGGTAGGGTCGCTCTTCCTCTCCGAGAGTCCTTTCTTCCTCTTCCTTGGGACAGGCAGCTGGTCCTCTCCAGGCATCCAAGGGCTGGGCTGGGCAGTCGTCAGGGCAGTCCTGTGCTTTTGGTGGGTCCAGGATCCCAGACGGGTGCTGGGAGGCTTCTTCTGGGGCCGAGGCGTTGAGCTTGGACCTGAGGTGGACCCGCAAATGATTCTTCAAGGCGGCCAAATTGTACAACTGTTTTGAACAGACGGTACAACTGTACACCCCGATCTGGTGGCTCTTCTTGTGGTTAATGAGGCTCCCTGCGTGACGGTATGTCCTCCCACAGTCCCCACAGCGGAAGGGGCGCTCTTCAAACATGGGAAAGCCTTCCTCGCTCTTTAGACGGGCTTCCCAAGCTTCGTTGGAGCTGGGTGCTGCTTGTAAAGGGCTGCTGCCTTCAGCCTCTTCTTCATCTGCCTCCTCTGGGTAAAGGCAGCTGTGTTCTTTCAGCTCCTCCTCGTTGGTGAAGGTCCCGCCGCAGCGGACGCAGAGCTCACCATCCGGATTACAGCGTTCTCCACCACCAGCCTTGGAGGTATCTTTAAGGCTGCAGGGCGCCCTGTCTCCAAAATCTGTGCCCACGGGTGGTGGCTGATAGATGTCCAACTTTGCTGAAGTTTCTATGGAGTCCTCCTCCCAAACGTCGTGCTCTGAATCCTCCCAGGACTTGCTCTCCTCCTGGCTGTGGGCTTTTTGGTGGCTCAGCAGCTCCGAGGGCAACCGGAAGGCTTTGTGGCAAAACCGGCACTTGTAGGGCCGATACTCCGAGTGGAGACGGGCGTGGCTTCGGAGGGCCATGAGGTTGGAGAACTCCTTGTAGCACATGGCACACTGATAGACCCCCAGCGTGTGGCTCTGCTTGTGATTGGTCAAGCTGCCGGCGTGTTTGTAAGCCTTGTCACACTGGTTGCATTTGTAGCGGCGCTCGTCCTCCATGGCAGCCAGTAGCCCAGGCTCTTCTCCAGCCTCCTCGTGCCCCGGGAGCGGATCCTGCTTCTCCCGTTCCATCTTGATTGGAAAGTCCTGCTGAGAAAAGTCAGCTGGCACCACCGACTCAGCAATGTACTTCTCCAGATTGGACAAAAGACTCCCGCTGCTGCCTTCCATCCCAGAACGGGGGTCAACATCTGGAGAAGATGTGCCCTGGCCCCTTTGGAAGCTGTTATCGCTCCGGCCTTCTTCCTCCTGCTCCTGGTTGGCCTGAGCTGGGCAGTGGTGGCTGGGAAGCTGGGATGAAACTCGGAAGCTTCTGCCGCAGTCTGGGCATTTGTGACGCTTCTCTTCCGTATGAGTGCGCAGGTGGCTCTTCAGAGACATGGGGTTGGAGAAGTCCTTGTGGCATAGCAGGCAGCGGAAAAGGCCAACCTCGTGGGTGCGGCGGTGATTCACCAGGCTGCCAGCGTGGCGGTAGCTCCGTGGGCACTGCTTGCACTTGTATGGCCGCTCCTCCTGATCCACAGCTGGCTCACTGCTCAGAGCAGCATCACCCTCAGCCATAGCTCACGCCCAACGTCCTTCTTAATCCTGGCTCCCTTTAAAAAGGGAGCCACTGGCATTTGGAAGCACCCCTCGGTCTCATGGCACGGCTTTGGGTCCCCTCTTCTCGCCCAACCATTCCAAGACCTGCAGAGAGAGAGAAAGAGGGGCAGCAATGAGGAGGAATCATCATGATCAGACTGAGCATTACCGGAACTAGAATGCGCAAGAAATAGTCAAATGCTACAAATCACATCGTTGCGTAGAGCAGTGTTTCTCAACTTTGGCAGCTTTAAGGCAGGTGGACGTCAACTCCCAGAATTCCCCAGTCAGCCTGCTGGCGAGGGAATGCTGGGAATTGAAATCCACAAACGTTAAAGTGGATTTACACCAGGTTGATAAACACCGGTGTAGAGTCAAGATTGAGTGAGTTTTTCTATTTTCTGTACAGAATTCCAGTTCAAATTTCATGTCAAACTTTTGATTGTTTTTTTAAAGGGAGGGGGTATAATAGGAAGCCATAAAACTGGTAATCACAGAACCTGGGTGTCTTATGAGTGTCTTACAGCATTTAACAGAGATGGGAGACCTTTTCTCCCATAAAGCAGGGGTCTTCAAGCCTGGGCCTTTTATGACTTGTGGACGTCAACTCCCAGAATTCCTCAGCCAGGCATGCCAAGTTTGAAGACCCCTGCCATAAAGGATGCCTAATTTTCTGAGGGGAATTGGCAACAGGTGGGCTGGGTAAGAATCAAGCTGCTGTCAGTATATGTCACTTTATTCTGTCACTCTTAATTTTACTCGTTGATAGAGATTAAGTCTTTCTAGACTAATGTCTCTCAACCTTGGCCACCTTCAGATGGTGTAGACTTCAATTCCCAGAATTTCTGAGTGAGCATGCTGGCTAGGGAATTCTGGGAGTTGAAGTCCACGCATCTTAAAAATACCCATAGTTGAGAAACACTCTCTAGAGCTTGATGGGATAATTGTGGAGTTTCCCCCAATTCTTTTGTTGTTCCATTTTTTTCATATTTCCCATTTTTAACATAAGAACATAAGAAGAGCCATGCTGAATCAGGCCAAAGCCCATCGAGTCCAGCATTCTGTGTCACACAGTGGCCCACCAAATGTACATGGGGATCTTGAGCAGAAAGAGAAGGCAAAACCCTCCCTTTCCCTTGACCCCCAAAAAATGGTACTCAAGGGAATCCTGCCTGCCTCAACCAACATAGAGGCGGCACATGGACATCTGTTTTAACAACCACCAATACACTTTGCATCCATGAATCTATCTAGCCCTGCCTTGAAGCTGTCAAGGCTGACAGCTGTCACGACCCCTTCAGGAAGTGAATTCCATAAATCAACGACCCTCTGGGTGAAGAAATATTTCCCTTTATTTGTCCTCACTTTCTTAGCTATAAGCTTTAGGGAGTGCCCCCTTGTCCTGGTAACTCTAGTGTTTTTGTTACACTGGGTCAGGGGGGTCAAACTCAATTTCATTGAGGGCCACATCAGCATTGCGGTTGCCCTTAGGGGGGCAGGGTGGGTGCGGCCTACTGGGTGGGCGTGGATGGAGTGGGTGTGGCCTACTGAGTGGGCATGGCCAGCTCTACATCGTTCCCCTCAAGGGTGCCTGTGGGGGCCTGGGCAGGAGTGGGACAGATCTGAGGGTCTCTGGCAGAAGGCATGGTGCATTTCTTCATTCCTCACAAAGGGTGACACCTCCCCAGCATGCACCCAGAGGGCGGGGCCGACACAGCAGGGACTAGTTCCTCGCTGATTCTAGATGACCTTGTGGAGCTAAGACTGAATACGTTTCAGCATAGATGGCCACCACAAAATTGTACATTGGCTCTCAGCCATCCTGGTCCAGGGCCAAGGCAGCGGGGGGCCATTCCCTCGCTGTTTCCAGGATGGCTTCACGGGCCACATGAAACCACTTTGCGGGCCACATCTGGCCCCCGGGCCTTGTGTTTGACATGTCTGCACTGCATCATACCCCCCCACACACACACAAATATTCAGAGCTGGCCAGCCTACTGCCCGTCTGTTACATCTCTTTAATTAAGAAAAACTCTGCCAAATGCAGTAAATGTTAATTATGGATAGCTTTTTATTTGGCTTAGGACTCCTTCAGAGGCAGTTTCTTAATTGGATTTTTTTCTGATTTCTTCCTCCATTTATATATATTTTTGCAACTTCGCGACTGTTTAAAAATCCCTTCCCTTCGGTCGGTCCTCTCTTTTTCACAATCTGAAAAGCCTAAACCACATTAGTAGCACCTGCAGGCTTAACTGTGTGTAAAAATGCAACCGCGGTGCTCATTCTTGCGGTTTCAAAGGCACCTTTCAAAACAAGAATGGAGCTTCACCGAAAGGAACCATTAAAAAGGGCCAACAGATAGAGATATTTCCCCCCCCCAGCTCCATTAATAGGAAGCTGTGCCTTCAAGTCAGTCTTAACTTCTGGTGAGTGCTTGGACCGGTCCCTGCTGTTTTCTTGGTAATGTTTTTCAGAAAAGCTTTCTCAGTGGTTTCTTTTTAGATTTGAGAGAAAGCCACTGCACTGGCTTCATGTCCAACTCACAGTCTCCCGGTTTCTAGTTCCGTCCCTAAAAGCACCACATCAGCTCACCTCAAGAGCGATGCAGGCAGTCCTCGACTTACAACAGTTGGTTTAGTGACTGTTCAAAGTTACAACGGCCCTGAAAAACGTGACCTATGACCGGTTCTCACACTTAAAACCGTTGCCAGCACCCCCCCCCCCCGTGGTCACCACGTGATCAAAATCCAGACGCTTGGCAACCGGTTCGGGTTTATGACGGCTGCAATGTCCCGGGGTCATGTGATCACCTTTTGCAACCTTTTGATAAGCAAAATCAATGAGGAAGCCAGATGCACTTGACAACCCGGTTACTAACTTAACAACTGCAGTGATTCGCTTACAAGCCGGGGTAAGAAAGGTTGCAAAAATGGGGACAAAATTCACTTAACAACCGTCTCACTTAGCAACAGAAATTTTGAGCTCAGTTGTGACGGTAATTTAATTTAAATTGAATTTAAAATCGCATTTATATGCCGCCCCTCTCCGAAGACCCGGGGCGGCTCACAACAAAAAATATTACAATAATTTTAAAAACTAACACATTCATACCACACACAAACTCAATCAATTCACATGCACTGATGGTGGGACACTCTTAGGGCCGAGGGGCAGAGCGCAGTTCATACGCCCCAAGCCTGTCGGCATAGATGTGTCTTCAGCCCTTTCCGGAAAGCTAGTAGGGAGGAGGCAGTACGAACCTCCGAGGGAAGCTGGTTCCAGAGGGCTGGGGCAGCAACGGAGAAGGCCCTGACCCTAGGCCCCGCCAGATGACATTGTCTAACAGACGGGACCCGTAGGAGGCCAACCCTATGTGCCCTAACCGGTCGCTGGGATTCATGAGGCAGGAGACGGTCCCGCAAGTATCTTGGCCCATTGCCATGAAGGGCTTTATAGGTCATAACCAACACTTTGAATTGTGTACGGAGACCAATTGGGAGCCAGTGCAGCTCACGGAGGGCTGGAGTGATATGAGCATGTCTTGGGAAACCCAAGACGGCTCGCGCAGCTGCATTCTGAACCACCTGCAGTCTCCGGACATTCTTCAAAGGTTGCCCCATGTAGAGAGCATTACAGTAGTCGAATCTCAAGGTGACAAGGGCATGGGTGACTGTGAGGAGTGACTCCCGATCCAAATAGGGCCGCAACTGGTGCACCAGGCGAACCTGGGCAAATGCTCCCCTTGCCACAGCCGAAAAATGATGTTCTAAACTTAGCTGTGGATCGAGGAGAACACCCAAGTTGCGAACCTTCTCCGAGGGGGACAAAACTTCTCCCCCCAGGGTGATGGACGGACAGATAGAATTGTCCTTGGGAGGCAGAGCCCATAGTAAGTCGAGGACCACCTGTAGTGTTTTTTTAAAAAAAATAGGGACAAAGCTTTATTAGGGCAGTGGTGGCAGCACTCAGAGCCCTCTCTGTGGGCATGTGCACCATGCCCCGAAGATGGCAACCATCGCTCTTCAACCAGCCGCCGCTAACTCGCCGAGGTCCCACATGGCCGGATGCATCCCAGCACGGCTGATTTCCCTCCCCCCCCCGTCCCATCCCTCCTGGCCTTGCATGCTCTCCTTTTCCCGGGCACGACCCACTGCATTGCTTCCTCAACTGTCGGCCGTCCGTCCAACTCAGAGGCGGCTTCTCTGAACTGCTGGTGGCAGGCTGCGGAGCCCCAGAGTGTGCCGGTCGAGGGGCCGGCAGGCTGTGGCTGCTGATGGACACTGTCGGCTCCCATGCGCTCGTGCCCCGGACTCACCTTGCCCTGTGACAATGGCACCCCCGCCCTGCCTCGCCTCACCCAGCAGGACGAGCCTCCTGCCCACCGCCCCACCTGCCAGAGACCCCCTGGATCTCCCCCAACCCTGCCCTGCCCCCACAGGCGTCCCTCCCCACGAGCAACATGGAGGTGATCATGCCCACCTTGTCCACACCCACCCAATCTGCCGTGACCACCACGGCCACGCTCACCCAGCGAGCCACGCCCACCTGGCACCCGAGCGATAAATAAGTGGGTTTTGGGTTGCAGTTGGGGCACTCGGTCTCTAAAAGGTTCGCCATCACTGTATTAGGGTAAGCACCAAAAGCCTCCCACCCTCCAAAGAAGGGAACCCCCCCCCAGTAAGATAGCAGGAAAAACACGGCGATCGCTTGTGTCTAGCGGGACCAGTCCCCGATGGGATAATACTAAAACACACAAGACTTTTGTGAACTGCATCCTAATCTCCCTGGACACTTTACAGCAGGCTTCCGAATGATTGTTTTGGAAAAACAGGATTCTAACAGCTCCTCCTATTGAGGAGCTGCTGAACTCGCACAAAGCAACAAGTTTCAGCCCATCTCTGCACACACAAAAATGGGGTTTTAACCCACTACAATCATTAAGTGATAAGGTACTTGACATCCATTCGTGTCTAAGTCGCATCCGCATAACCAACCGTTTTTTCTCTCTCTTCCGCATCCCAATTTAAAACCTAAGTGTAGCTATTCCAAGGGCGGCTCCTGAAAGCTCGTGCCTTTTCATAAAGGTTGGCTTGTCCGCAAAGGTGCTTTCTGATCTGGCGGCTCCAATTTTGGGGGTCCCCGTCAGTGGGAAAAGCCTAGGCTCCTGGCACTGATGGAGTGGCTGTCTCGCTTTTCTTTGGCTGGCCACGCTAATCAGGACTGACTGAATACGGTCGACCCAACCCAGTAAACCACAATCCAGTTTGCAAGCCATAGTGGTTCAATTCCTGCAATATGTTTTAGTATGTTGGAACTGCGGGACTCTGGTTATGAATTTGGTACGGCAGGTAGTCCTTGACTTACGACCACCATTGAGCCCAAAATGCCTTTTTGCTGAGACAGTTAAGTGAATTTTTCCCCGTTTTATGACCTTTATGCCACAGTTGTAAAGGGAATCACTGCAGCTAAGTTAGTAACACAGCTGTTAATGACTCTGGCTTCCCCATTGATTTTGTCCAAAGATTGCAAAAGGGGATCACATGACCCTGGGACACTGCAACCGTCATAAATATGAACCAGTTGCCAAATGCCCAAATTTTGATCAGGTGACCATGGGGATGCTGCAGCGGTCGTATGTGTGAAAAACAATCGTTAAGTCACTTTTTTTTTAGTGCCATTGTAACTTCAGAGGGTCACTAAATGACTTGTTGTAAGTCGAGAACTTCATGCATTTTTCCCTCTCGTATCTGGAGGGTACCTGTGTGAAGAAGATTGTTACATGTATGTGCTCTAATTTTTCCACCTCCCTCTTTTGCAAGTCACCCCCCAAAAATAATAATGGAATGAATGACTTCTAAATGCCAGCTTCTTAGAAAAGGGTCGTGTCAGGACACAAAAGGAAATGTTGTTACGCCCTGGTTGTAGACTTCCTGTAAATAGCTGACTGGTTGTGATAGGTATTAGAATATTGATTACTCACTCTTTGGTTCTTAATACATAATCGTATTATGAAAGTAGTGTCCCAAAGACATAGCAATGGCTATTGCTCAGGGTATTTTGAGGAGAGGGGGAGAAAGCTCTTATAACAGTGATGGCGAACCTTGTAGAGACCGAGTGCCCAAACTGCAACCCAAAACCCATTTATGCATCATCGGGTGCCGGGTGAGTGTGGCCCATTGGGTGGGCGTGGCTGCGGTGGTAACGGCAGACTGGGTGGGACTAAAAAGTTCAATCAATCAATTCCAACTTTGCAAGATCTTTTTTTTCCCCCGCAAGAAGTTGAAATTGACTGATTGAACCTTTTTTTTTTTTTGCAGAGGCCTAAAGCGAAAAGGTTTTATAAAACCCAGCTGAAGGCCTAGGAATGGGGCGACGACGCGCATGCCCACAGAGAGGGCTCTGAGTGCCGCCTCTGGCATCCGTGCCATAGGTTCGTCACCACTATCTTATAACATGCGTCTTGTTAGCTTCCTTTATGCATTAATTTGATAAGGTGGGAGAAGTTTTATAACACATGTAGTGTCAACAATAAAAGTCGCTCTGAGCACAAATGTACTAAGTAAACCACACTGGCTTTTTAAAACCTAAATTAGCAAGTTTCAGCTTCTGACCCCTAAAACACAGTTAAAAAGAGGGGGCATAGTTAAGTAACAATAAATCAAGTGACCTCAAATTATGACATCCTCAATTTGTGGATAGGGTGTGTTAGAACTGGTTTTTGTTGCAGCAATGTAGAGTAACCTTTTCCAATTGCATGCCTTGCAACACAATGGACTATAATTCTCCTGTTCTCTAAGAACAGAAAGACTGACAGTTGTGTTTTGAAAGGGACAGGAAACTAACTTAGGTCTGAGACTGTAAACCAGAAATGTAGGCGTTTTTGAAGCAGAACAAAACACTAGGTTTTATACCTCTTTCTAAGGAACAAGGTCTTTAGGTAGGTCCAATAAACTAGATATCTCAGTGCCCATAACAGTGTTTGATTTCACCAGATGTCATTCTTTTATTTTCGTTCTACTCAATGACAAAAATTTCCTTGTGTGTCTGCCTTCTCTTGCCCAATTATTGTACTTTATTCTAATCTTAAGTTACAAGGAGAGATCCAGGAAAGAGAAAGAAGTGCTTTAAACTACTTTTTTCTCACTCAACAACAAAAGTCTATTTATAATATTCTTATAGTGCACAAAAATTTTATATTACATTATTCCGGAGCCAGGCTTTCCCCAATCTTTACTCTCCAGATGGTCGGGCCTGTAACCCTCATCAGCCCTGAACCTCCCCATGCAAATTGCAGTTAATGGGAATGGATGACAACCAGACTGGAAGAACTATGCCCTGAATACAAGTGAATGCATGCATGCACACAGACATGCACACACATACCTGACCTTACCTGTCAGATCATTCTGAATGTTCCAGACCAGCATAACATTCATTCATCGGGAGCCTCCGACACAAACGTCCTTCCTCCCCAAACAGGGGACGCGGCCAAGAGGCAGACATATTAATGTACATTAAAACATGCACAAATCACAAAAGAGGTTGGCGATGAGTGGGTGTAAGTTGATGTTTCCGTTCCGGGGCAGAGTTCAAGCTACAGAGCAGGGGGGGCCCCCCTGGCTTTCCCAAGAGCGAAGGCCTTCAAGGCGACATTCTTCAGGATCAAGGGAGGTCTTCAGAGCCCCATCTTCAGAGCAGGAGGTACCAAGGAAGAAGCCCCAGGCCCAGAGGCCGAAGAAGACACGAGGAGACCCTGAGTGCTGAGAGAGAGGCGGGGAGCTGGACCGCCAACCGTAGACTCCAGTGCATTTCAGGACATCCCACCGGGAAGCCTCCCGTTCAAGTAGGGCAACAGCAGCAGCCCGCAGGTATTCCAGGCTTTCTAAGGCATCCACGGGAGAGGCGGCGTTCGGGGCGTCGAAGGAGGCCGCGATCAGCAGCGACGAGCGGGGCTCCAAACCCTGAGATTTCGGATCCAGGAGGGCGAGCGAGGCAGCCCCCCGTCCACGGCCCCGCTTCCCGGGCGGCTCGAGGTGGACGGGCGGGGCTCACGGTCCAGGCGGGATCCCGGCCTGAGGTAGAAAAGAGGCCCCACGACGACCCACCATCTCCCGGGAGGAGACCCGCCGAGCTCTTCGCCTCCTGTTCGCCGAGCAACGGGCGGATCGGGCCGAAGGGAACCAAACGGTGGAGGCAAAGCCGGGCAAGTCCAAATCTTCCGGGTCGCTCGGACGTCCCGCCGCTCCCTGACGGGTCCCGCACGCCGGGCTGGGCGGCCCCGCAACGCCTCTTGCCTCGAGACCCCGGGCTTCACTGGTAAGCGTCCCGGAGGAGAGGGCAACAACAAATACTTCCTTTTGTTGCTAGGAAACAGGAAATGTGCATCCCTTAAAGCGTCCCCCCTGCCTGGTTAGACGGGAATAGACTTCCGGTGCCGCTTTTCCTCTTTGGCAGGCACGGGGTCCTTTCCAAAGCTTCTCTCACCCCAACCCTTCCCCCCCCGCCGCCTCAAAATCGTAATTTATTTTTTAAAAAAAAATTAAACGCGTGTTTCGGGTGAGCATCTTCAACTCTCCCATTCTCGTCTCGGGAAGCCTATGAGGAAAACCTTCGCGGAGGAGGGAGGATTTAGCGCGGAAACCTGTTTTGGTTAGAACGGAAGTGCCGAAACGAGCATGGAGCGTTCTAAGTGGTTCTATCTCTACGTGTACCGCTTTATTGTCTTGTTTCCGGTCTAAGGTGGAACGACTTGTCTGTTCTCCCAAAGGTGTGTAGCGATTTCGCCGTAGAGATTCAAAGGGTAGAGCGGCGTTGAAAATCTGCACCCACACAGGATACTGAACAATAGATAAAACGTGTCAACGTTCTTAGAAGACCCGTGTTTTTGTTTTTAAAATGAAAGAATCGCCTCTTCTGAAGTGTTGCAAATATATAGGGCCGTGCTCTATATCCCTGACTTGGCTGGACTATATCTCAACTGGACCGTATAGCATCTATAGTGCCGCGATTCACATTTCCGCTCTCTCCTTAGCGAAAGGAGAGCCTTGACTTCAGAACTGTTCGCCTCTCAGCGGCTCCCGAGCAGAAACGAATCGCAGGAAGCCCTCCGGGCGTCATTCACTTCCTCTTGCAGTGGAAAAGAATAGCAGCAACAAAAGCAAAGCTCGCGAAAGTAGTTGGTTTACTGCAGGCGAAGAAGTCCTGTGTTGCATTGTGCTCTAGCTCAGGGGTTCTCAACCTTGGCAACTTTAAGACTTGTGGACTTCAACTCCCAGAATTCCTCAGCCAGCTTTGCTGGCTGAGGAATTCTGGGAGTTGAAGTCCACAAGTCTTAAAGTTGCCAAGGTTGAGAACCCCTGCCTATCTTGTCAGAACTGGGTCCGCTCCTCACTCGTGTCTCTGGGACGTCTTCCCGTTCCACACATGTTGATCACTGCAGATGTTAGCAAGTTATTACACTTGGGATGGGAGACCACGCGGAAATCTTGGAGCGACGGAGAAATCGGGAAGACAAAAACCACCCTGGGAAGATGTCTTTGGAGATTCTCAGTCATCCAGGTCATAGTTGTCTCAAAGGTGCTTTTTCAAAAGGCAACCGGACTGGGTTTCCCCCTCCACACACACACTTTGAGGAAGAAGAACAAAACATTTCGTTTCTCATCCAAGAATCAGTTCATCAACCGATGAAGTTTCTTGGATAAGAAACAAAACGTTTTGATCTTCTTCCTCAAAGATTAAAACAAAAAACAAAAAACAGTCCGGTTGCCTTTTGAAAAGGCAGCTTTTGAGACACCCTGGGAAGAAGAGAGCGGCGAGCCGCTTCCCGATTGCCGGAAGCGGCCGGGCCTCGTCCATGAAGCCAAGAGGAGAAAGAGCACTTTGGGCTGCCAGAAAGCAAAAGGCAAACCCTTCTTGGAAAATGAGGGGGGGGTCCTTGGTGCTTTCTGGGCTTGGTTGTTTTCTTGCAGACGTTTCCTTATCCAAAACTAGGGAACACCATCGGGGCTAGCCTCCTGGACATGCCATACCCCATTACCCCCCCCCCTCTGGTGCATTCTCCAAACCGTTCCCCGGCGTGGCTTGGCCGCACTTCCGCCTGGTGGAACGCCTGCCCGCTTCCCTCCAGGGAAATACCACACTTCCTGCCTGTCCCTCGCCTCCCCTACCCCTTTCGTATCTCCCCCTCCCCTTCTAATCCAACGAGGCGAGCGTCGAGGTCGCCTCCCTTCGTCTCAAAGGCAGCCGCTGCCTTTGCAGCCGACGGGGGGGGAGGGGGGAACAGGAGGAAGAGGAGGAGGAGGAAGAAGAGTAGATGCCTGTAGTTCCAGTTCATTGCTGCTGGACAACCCCCACCCCCTCCTTCTCCCGCACGCGCCCGGCCCCGCGCCTCCATTTCCTCTCCTTCCTCCGCGGTCCTAGCGCTCGGCTACGTCGAGCCGCAGAGAAAGGGGAGAGCCCCTCTAGACAAAGGGAGCCAGCAGGTAAGGCGGGGGCCGGGGCGAAGGGGACCCGCCGCGGGGGCTGGGCTTTGCTTCGCCGCGGGGGCTCCGGCTCGGCTTCTCTCCCTCCCTCCCTCCCTCCCTCCCTCCCGCTGGAAGGACGAGCGCCCCGAGGACCCCGAGGCTGCTCCCGATGCCGAGCCCTGATGCCGGTCCCTCTCCCCGCCTGGCAGGTCGCTGTCCCCTGGTCCTAAAGCCAGCCATTTTGCCGCTCGGACGGCCAAGAGCGGCTGCTTTACTGTGGATGCAAAGAGCCGCCGCTGTTGGCATCGCCGCCTTGGCCCACCGCCTGCTGGGGAGGAGGAGGAGGCGGCGGCGGCAGAAAGCCCAGCGGGTGCGGGCGGCTGGCCTTCCGTCTCCCGTCGGGGGGGGGGTCCCTCGGTCCTAGAGACAGCCATTTTGCAGAAGGGTCTCCGGCTGGCGTCCGGCCGGCCAGACCGAGCATCTCTCCGTCTCTCTCTCTCTCTCTCTCTGTGTGTGTGTGTGTGTGTGTGTGTGTGTGTGTGTGTGTGTGTGTGTGTGTCTCTTTGCCACGCCGCAGTTGCGGGCGCGGTTGGCGGGCATCGGCTCTGGAGGGGGCCACTCGATCCTGGCCGAGAAAAGCCGGCCAGATCGGTACCCGCGGTCGGCCTTCGAGCGCTCGGAGTGCTGCTGCTGCTGCTGGCCGGCCGACCTAGTTAATTAGTTGCCCTTTTGGAAACGATGTTGCCGCAGCCTTGCTTCCCCGGTTGGATTGCAGGTCTGGCGAGTCCCAGACTTTCTCCCTGCGGGGATGGGAGAGAGGGGGGGAGGGGGGGAGGCGATTCTTAAAAACGCAGACACAAAAAGCATGCAAGCGATCCAGCCGCATGCCCTTTGTCCCTTCGGTTTGTTTCAGGAAAAAGGGGGAAAAATGTTTTTTTTCCCCCTACTAGCTCTCGTCTTCTCCTGGAGATTATTTTGACAGTAGGTCTACCCATTGACATGATTGTATCCCCCCCCCCATCCCCCATCCAATAGCTGCAGTAGGATCATCTGGGATGCCCAGCTCATCCCCACCCACCCCCCTTTGCCAGGGAATGGGGCAGGAGCAGGACCTTTATGATAGTGGCACCCCTGGCATGGAATAGTCTCCCAGGAGAGGTACCTGCACCTGCTTTGCCCTTAAATCAGTGTGTCTCCGCCTTGAGCATTCTAAGTTATGTGGACATCAACTCCCAGAATTCCCCAGCCACCCATGTCCCAAAGGTGCTTTTTTCCCAAAAGGCAACTGGACTTTGTTTTTACCTTGGAGGCATTTCACTTCTCATCCAAGAAGCTTCTTCAGCTCTGACCAAATGGTGGAAGGATTTATATTCCTCCCTTATTTGGTCAGATCTGAAGAAGCTTCTTGGATGAGAAGCGAAATGTCTCCAAGGAAAAAACAAAGTGCTTTTGGGACAGCTAGGACCTGGATGACTGAGAATCTCCATAGACATCCATCTAGCCATGCTGACCAGGGAATTCTGGGAGTTGAAGTTCACACATCTTCAAAAAGTTCTCAAGATCGAGAAACACTGTTTTAGACAATCGAAAAAGGCTGCCCCAAGAGCAGATTGTCTTTCTAGTGGCTCTTTTGAAAAATGGTTTTAAGAATTGTTGGTCTATGGCAGGGGTAGGCAACCTTGGCTCTTTTATGACTCATGGCTGGCTCAGGAATTCTGGAGTTGAAGTCCACGAGTCATAAAAGCCAAGGTTGCCTACCCCTGGTCTATGGAGTGTTTTTATTTGTTTGTGCTTTTACGACTCCTGTGCAAAGTGCTCCGGGCTTTTCTGAGAGAAAGGAAGGTATAGAAAAGGTAAATAAATAGATAAAGCAGGAAATTACAGAAAAGCTCTTCAGACCTCTTTGCTGATAAAGAGAAAGGGTTTGCTCTATTCCCCCCACCCCCACCCCAAAAAAAGACTGACCTTGATTCTAAATTGCTGGTTGTTCTAGGACTGACCTTTTGTCCACTCTCTGCTTTCCATCTGCTGAAGAATAATGCTACAATCTACTTTTAAAAAACCTGTCTAATCTCACAGCGTATAAAATAGACGCCACTCCAATACATTAATCTGCATTGAGTAACCACAGAAAGTGTAATCAAATGGAACTCACAATATATACCGGTATATACATCTTAGTTTAGGAAAACTCAGTTTTTCCCTCTTAAATCAGGAAGAGTGCTTCTCCCTCAAATGGGCTGGACAAGTGAAACAGGAATGGTGTCTGATAAATAGACAGTTGAGATCTATTTAGATCTTACAAGGCCCAAGCAGTCTGGACATGATGGAAGTCATAGTCCAACCGAACTGAAGGGCACCAGAGTGTTAAAGGCTGTTGCAGACTGAGAAGCAATGATGGTATGCAGTTTTGGGTTGTTGGGAGTTGTAGTCCATGTTTTGGACCAGTGAAGAAAGCTGGCCTGGAACTTCTTAACGCAATAAACCTTGAGCTTGGAAATCCGCAGATGTGATTATCAAGGATTCCTACAGTTTCACCCTGCTTCTCTTTTTCTTTCCTTCATCCGTTCCTTGAAATGATCTGATTGTTATTCTAGATCTGACAGTGTAGCTGTAGATATTCCATCTTACACAGCTGTTTCTTACCTATTGTTTCCTCCTTTTCCCTCCTTCCCTCCCTCCCTCTCCTTCCCTCCCTCCCTCCGGGATTGGACCATGATTTCAGGGCAAGCTCAGATGAATTTGTCTGAGAGAGGAATGTCCTGAAGTT